>CM038636.1:2067247-2399747 GCA_021554675.1 Leuciscus idus | reverse complement strand
TGAGTGTATAGAAAAGCTATACCGATTGCAAATACCGATTATATTCAAGCATCTTACGTAGTTTTGCAACATTTTGCAAATGTCTGCTGTTGCAAATCAGTCATACACTGAAACACTATTCGGTTTAATGAACAATGTGCATAACTTTTAGGTTCATTTCTTTAGCTCACGTCAGATAATAAACACACACACTTGAAGATGTTTTAATGTTTGTAAAAGAAGTCCCTTTTGCACACCTGCTGCATTTTTTAAAATCAAAAATACATAAAAATTTTTTAAATATTATTATAATGTAAATCATCTGTTTTCTATGTGAATATATAGTTAAGTGTAATTTATTCCTGTGATCAAAGCTGAATTTTCAGCATCATTACTCCAGTCTTCAGTGTCACATGATCCTTCACAATTCATTCTAATATGATGATTTGACTCAAGAAATATTTATGATTATTATCAGTGTTGAAAACAGTTGTGCTGGTTCATATTTTTGTGGAAACTGTGATACATTTTATCCTTCACGATTCTTTGATGAATAAAAAGTTCTAAAAGAACAGCATTTATTTGAAATAGAATCTTTTGTAACTGTATAAATGTCTTTACTGTCACTTTGCATACTTTGAAAAAAAGTCGCATTTACTTCCACACAAAACAGTCTGTAATATAAGGTGGGTCGGATCACATTTATAATATTTTATTGTTTTTAAATGACATAATTCATGCATATTTTAAGGACGAAAGCTGGAAAGACAGACTCATGCCGAGTTCAAAGTCTGTTCAAATTTAAATTTGAAGGCAAATTAGGACTATCAAAGGCAGCCTTTTAAAAATTAGATACATTTTCTAGTGTTTGGGAGGAACTAAGTACAAGTAGCAACACTCATGCCTATAAACGCACTCTTCTAATGAGCATTTGAAGGAATCTGGAAGAGTCTGCCAGCTCTGAGATGCTGTCTGGACGTCCTCCAGACCACAGATGCACATTTGAGGCTGAGCAGCGGAACAGGCCCATCAGGGGAACCCGCTCTATCGGTCCTGGCAACTATCATTTAATCACAATCTTCTCTACTATTTACATTTTGGAGCAAATCACAGTTTCATGCACCATTCAGCTCTATGCCAAATCTGGGAAACCTAAAATCAGATGCACAGTTTGAGGCTTTGTGATCAATCTACAAGTAACAAGAGTGAATAAGTTTGAAACCAAAGTGCATCTAATGGAAACGCATATCTCTGATGCTTTCATTCTCATCTGGAAGAAACAAACTTTACAATCACATTATCAGCTGCTTCAACACTAGTTCTATATTGAAAGTATCCGTGACACTGTCAATCACCTCAGAAAATAATGTAATTAGCCTACTCATTTTATAAAAACAATAAATTATGTTAACACACTGCAAGCACTTAGAATTGACATGCATGTTGGAGGGTTTGAATTCTGAAATGTTAATGTGCTTATTTTAATGATTTTGAACAAAAAAATAAATAAAATAATAATTGAGTTATGAAGTGTCTCTATTGGCCTATTGGTTACATTTGCATCCAAATGATAATTAATCTAGCTACATAACGAACCAAAAGGTCAAAGTGCATTTGTTTGAATAGTACATAGTACAATAGTACATTACATTTTAACATTTACTTGACGCAACACTAGAGCCTTTGGCGTAAAGCATGAAACTACGCACAACTTGCGGAGGAACATTGTTTTGGTCGTGAGTTGTGCTTCGGCTCCAGTCGGTGTTCCGCGCGGATGAATCTGAAGCGTTTCACATGATCGCCTCATTCGAGCTAATGTCACTAACGACATTAAAAACTGCCCCAATAACGACAGAAAGACATCCGAAAATACGTCTTATGAGCAGGTAAGTGGTTTAAGTTATATACTGCTGTTGTTTTGGCTTGGAATATGTTTGAAAATTGAATACCTTACTTAAGTTTGGGAAGGCTGACATAACTTTTGTTGACATGAGATAACGGCGGGAACTGACCAACTGGTTTAGAGTTTGGCATTGTTACCAACATAAACATTTCTTTGTGATTCTTGTCGATGCACAGCTATGTGATGCTATGCTATGTTGATTCGTGTTTTATTTTGTACTTTTGCTTGCAAACTGTTTTCGGTTGAAGGTTATTTTGTTGTGGTTTCGAACTGCTAGACACCTTATGTGACTGTTTCTTGTGGATGAGCTCGTTCGTCTAGTGAATAATGTTCCATATTTGGTGTTATATCGTTAGTAAATGTACAGTAGGACTGCAATGTTTGTGAAATGTGCTTGACTGAGCAGTTCTGGGGCCTGTTTCAGAAAGGAGGTTAAGTGAAAACTCTGAGTATGTTAACCCTGAAATGAGGGAAACTCTGAGTTTTCTGTTTCAGAATGGGAGGTATGTTAAACCTGAGAAAGCAGAGTAAGTCAAGCGCGTTTCTGAAAGAGAGGTAACTTAAGAATACCCGTTTATACTTGGATATAAACTTATATTCTATAGGCTACTCCACATAAATATGTGAAAAAAAATCTGAATGTGTAGATTGTGTGATGTGTAGACACATAATATTAACATTACCTCTCTGTGGCAGCAGAAACTCTTTATCCTCATTGTCATGTGAAGATGAGCATTTGGTTGAGTACACTTTATAACACTATTTATCATAATTTCTGGTGTATTGAGTAGGCTACTTACAACTGCCTGGGGTTCTGTTGGGACAGGAGGCTCCAAAAGACAGATATTACCATCAGAATATGTTGGGACCAACAAAAAACCCAACCCAAAGTAAAATAAATGGAAAATAGCCTATATAAAAAATGACACATGTAAACCTCTTACATTTTATGAAGGCCCTTGGATCTTCGGGAGTGAATGGCTATGAAGTCCCTCCAGGAATTCCCTCAGCCCAAAATGCTGCTGCACTGCTAGACACTGGATGCTATTTAGTTATTTATGTCAAATGTAAAGTCAGGTAGCCTACACCCATGATATGCTCAAGCCTTACCTAATTGAATTATGTTTTTATATTTCATTTTCAGCTGCTGCCATGTTCTTTTAATGCCTGCAGGATTGCCCCTACATGAAAATTTAAATTAGGTTGAATAACATACTGTTCTTTCACCTCTGATATTATAACAGTTGGGTAAGTTACTTGTATTACTAACTACAAATGACATCTTCAACAGTGTAATTAGATTAATGTCTACTTATTACTAATTATTAAATCCCATATCAACCTCAACCACTTGAACAATACAAGGAGAGACAAGAAACTGCACCTTTAATGCTTTCAAATAAACAATACACAATTGCATGAATTATTCTTGAATTGACCAAAGTGTGTAGAGGGAGAAGGTTACATAAAAAATATACCTTTTAAAAATGTATGTTAAATATACAGAATTGTTCTATAGTCTAATGCATTTACATCAGATTTTACTTTAAATTACAGAAGAATTAAGAGTAATCCCTTTAATTAAATTGCAGTATTTAGATTACTTGGTAATTAATTACACCCAACACTGTATAACTCATTAAAATGTAAAGGTGAGAAACGTGCAGACCTCTTTTTGTCTGGCGCTGTTGCCATGGTGACTCATAATATCTGCGCTCCATTGATAATGGCTTTTTATAGTTGTGGTGCACGCGCTTAACTCAGAGGAGGTCAACTCAGAGTTGATTGAACTAACTCAATTCAGCTGTTCTGTAACCGAAAACTCAGAGTTTCCCATCTCAGGGTAAGTCAACTCAGAGTTCAAGTTTTAACTCAGAGTTGGTTGAACCTCCTTTCTGAAACAGGCCCCTGCTCCGCTGTTCTGCGTGGATGAATCTGAAGCGTTACAGATGATCGCCTCATCAGAGCAAATGTCACTTAACGACATCAAAAACTGCCTCATAACGAAAGAAAGACATCCGAAAATACGTCTTATGAGCAGGTAAGTGGCTTAAGTTATATACTGCTGTTGTTTTTGCTTGTAAAACAATTGTTTTGAATTGAATACGATGTTACAGAAGTTTTCCAACACTGACAGACATAACGTTTGTTGATATCAGATAATAACGGCGGGAAAATGACCAGCTGGTTTAGAGTTTGGGATTGTTACCAACATAACCGTTGCTCTGTGGTTCTAGTTGATGCACAGTTAATGTGATGCTATGCAATGTCGATTTGTGTTTTATTTTGTACTTTTGCTTGCAAACTGTTTTCGGTTGAAGGTTATTTTGTTGTGGTTTCGAACTGCTAGACACCTAACGTGACTGTTTCTTGTGGATGAGCTCGTTCGTCTAGTGAATAATGTTCCATATTTGGTGTTATATCGTTAGTAAATGTACAGTAGGACTGCAATGTTTGTGAAATGTGCTTGACTGAGCAGTTCTGCTCCGCTGTTCTGCGTGGATGAATCTGAAGCGTTACAGATGATCGCCTCATCAGAGCAAATGTCACTTAACGACATCAAAAACTGCCCCATAACGAAAGAAAGACATCCAAAAATACGTCTTATGAGCAGGTAAGTGGCTTAAGTTATATACTGCTGTTGTTTTTGCTTGTAAAACAATTGTTTTGAATTGAATACGATGTTACAGAAGTTTTCCACACTGACAGACATAACGTTTGTTGATATCAGATAATAACGGCGGGAAAGTATAACTTGGCTAGGCTATTCATAGGCAAATGACCAGCTGGTTTAGAGTTTGGGATTGTTACCAACATAACCATTGCTCTGTGGTTCTAGTTGATGCACAGTTAATGTGATGCTATGCAATGTCGATTTGTGTTTTATTTTGTACTTTTGCTTGCAAACCTTTCGGTTGAAGGTTCTTTTGTTTTGGTTTTGAGCTGCTAGACACCTTACGTGACACAGTTTCTCGTGGATTGTGGATTAGCACGTTCGTCTGGTGAATATTGTTCTATATTTGGTGTTATCGCTAGTAAACGTACAGTAGGACTGCAGTGTATGTGAAATGTGCTTGACTGAGCAGTAAAATGTGCAAATTGCTCTGCAAATCTAGTTCTATTTTGAAAGTAGTATCTGTGACATGCTGTCAAACATCACAGAAAAGATTTTCATTGCTCATTTTATGAAAAACAATCAATTATGTTTACAGTATAGCACTTACAATAGACATGCTGGAGGGTTTCAATGCTGAAATGTGAAGGTAATGTGCTTATTTTAATTATGTTGAACAAAATTTTTTTATTTGAGCTATAAAGTGTGTCTATATCGGCCCATTGGTCACATTTGCATTCAAATAATAATGAATCTACACAGATTCAAAAGTGCATTTTAACAGTTGGAATTGTATTGCATTTTAACATTTACTTGAAGCAACACTATGGCACCTTTGGGCCTCTAGTGGTTGAAGCATAAAGCTACACGTAATATACGGAGGAACAATAAATGTTATCACTAACTTTTTGGTGAATTGTGATATTTTTTTTCTTTCTTAAAATCATTCATACGCACATTTTACGAACAAATTTGTGCATACGCGTACTTAGTGAATAAGACCCAATGTTTTTGGTCCTTACGTGAGTTGTTCCTGCTCCGCTGTTCTGTGCGGATGAATCTGAGGCGTTACAGATGATCGCCTCATCAGAGCGAATGTCTCTCTGACATCAGAACTGCCCCAATAACCACAGAAAGACATCCGAAAATACGTCTTGTGAACAGGTAAGTGGCTTAAGTTATACTGCTGTTGTTTTGAGTTTGCGAAAACAATTGTTTTGAATGGAATATGATGTTACAGAAGTTTGGCAACACTGACAGACATAATGATTGTTGTTCATATCAGATAATAACGGTGGGAACTATAACTTGGCAAAGCTATTCATATATAGGCAAATGACCAAAGCAGTAACTGGTTTAGAGTTTTGCATTGTTACCAACATAATCATTGCTCTGTGAAACAGCTAATGTGATGCTATGCAATGTTGATTTGTGTTGTTTTATTTCGCACTTTTGCTTGCAAACTGTTTTCGTTTCAAGGTTCTTTTGTTTTGGTTTTGAGCTGCTAGACACCCTCCACTGCTAATAAGTAGGGCTGGGTACCGAGTTCGATACTTTTTAGGTACCGACCGAATTGCCTCGATACTATCGAGTATCGAAAAATGACTTGTTTTTCGGTACCAGATTTCGATACCTAAGGGGTTAACTCGTCAACGTCAGTGCTCAAACAAATACATATGAAATGCACAACGACACGCCTAAAGTCGCTCACGCACATACACGCAAACTCTACACACACGAGACGCGCGGAACTCTGCGCACATACTCATATGAGACGCGCGCGCGCACACAAACTCGCGCACATACTCAATGAGACGCGAGCACACACACTCACAATACCTTAAAGATGTGGAAAAGCCAATCAAAAGTGTGGCTACATTTCTCCATTCTCGATGCCAAGCGTGCGATGCAGTATTTGCGGTAAAATAATTGCTGCAAAGACGGTACCGCGACAGATATGATGAAGCCCTTGACAGTGCACGGAGTAAACATAAGAGCAGAAAGTTGCTCCGTCTTCGACTGGTAACTGAAGAGATACCTGTTGATCACTCTGACAGTGTTTATATTGCAATAATGACCTACTGAATGTACACTGCCGTTCAAAAATGTGTTGGTCAGAATTTATTTTCAGTAAGGATGCATTAAAGTTATCAAAAATGACCTTAAAACATGTATAATGTTACTAAAGATTTCTGTTTCAAATAAATGCTGTTCTTTTGAATTTTTTTATTCATCAAAGAATCATGAAAAAATGTATCATAGTTTCCAAAAACTGTTTTCATATTTCTGAAGGATCATGTGACACTGAAGTAATGATTTTGAAAATTCAGCTTTGACAACACAGGAACAAATTACATTTTGAAATATATTAAAATACTATTTTAAATTGTAATACTATTCCACAATATTACAAGTTTTACTGTATTTTTGATCAAACAAATTCAGGTTTGGTGAGCATGAGCTCTTTATAAAAAAATATTTTGTTCCTTTGTGCTTTTTTTTTGTTCCTTTCTGGACTGACTAAGGAGCATGAGTCAAACTGAAAAAATAAAACCAAAGTTTTTCTGAGGTAATGTGTTTTGTAATCTTGTTAAAATGGATTTCATAAAATTGGTATCGAAAAAAGTATCGTTCAGGAACCGGTATCGAAATCAAGGTATCGGTATTGGTATCGAAATTTTTTGAATGATACCCAACCCTACTAATAAGTGATGGGCGCTTTCGAAACGTGCTTTCGGAGTGTGTATCAAACTTCCAAATTCATGTGATTTCAGTAAACAAGGCTTCGCTACGTCATAACTGTTTGGAAATGTCAAACGTTTTTGTTGTATTTTTTTGTTGGGAGTTTTTGTTGTATTTACACTGTTCTGACCAGCAGGGGTCACCAGCATGTGGCGTTTCGAACGCTTCGAAACTGTGAATCATTTTGTGAAGCAATTGGTTCGATTGATTCGTAGCTTTGTTTCTCCCATCACTACTGCTTAGGCTATAGCCTACACTTATTTCCTTTATTTATGAATAAGAATTTATTTTGTGCACCATTCTTATGGTGGGCTGTTAAAAAATTAACAAATATTAAATGAAAAATATTAAAAGAATGCACAAATTAAAATAACAATACAATCTATAACCATGTTAAAAAACATTCGGTTTAAGATAGCTACAACAAGTAGCTAATATCTAATAAGCTAATAATTAGCTAATAGCTAATGCCAATATCATACACGAGTCGTGTGTGTGTGTGTGTGTGTGTGTGTGTGTGTGTGTGTGAGGTCAGGTCACAATCATGGTGCATTGTGGTCCTACATGATGATTAGGCTTGTTGAGATTTAGGGTAATGCAAAAACACGATTTGGAAGATGGCTTCATGATGTACAAGATCATTACTAAATGTTAATTTGGTAAATTTGTAAATTTGTTTAAGCACTGACTTGCTATTGTTGCTTTATCAAACACATTGTGCTCTTGACAAAAGAATAAAACCCTGAGGCATTTATGTATGGCAGTGATTACCCACTTCACTTGCGGTTTGGCACCAAGAACAATTCAGACTATTAATCATCTGCAGATAAACAGCGTTTATTCTGTGTCTGACACAAGGCCTTCAGCAGCATTTTCATACAGAATCCTGTGTCATATTAAAAAACTTCACTGCATGTTGCTCAATAGACATGCCACGGACAATGTCTTTCCCCAACTATTTCCTGATACTGTTCCGCTCCTGCCACATCAGACTGAGAATCTGATCCATGTAAACATTTCTGAGAGTCTCAGCGACCGCAGTTCTTTTCCTGGTCTTTCCCTGTCTCCAGTGAGATGATTTGGAGAAGAACTCAAGCCACACAGGCAGAGATGTGCCATATCTTGTCCAGGCAGATGAGCGTTTATAATCTGAGCAAACAAACATCTCTGGCCGGCCGGACACTGTGGTCTCGAACTCATCAGTGTAAGGTTTTGACGAATGCACGAAACTTCTGTTCTTGATGCTTTACTAAGAATCAACAGTTGTTTTTTTGCAAGTAAACATATTATCTAGGCTGACTGTGTATGTCAGTGAAGTGTACATTATTAAAAGAGTCCTCTGGGGTCTTCAGATCTCTAGGCTCAGGGTTGGTAAGATTTTTTTGTTGTTTCTGAAAGAGTCTCTTCTGCTCACCAAGGCTGCATTTATTTGATCCAAAATACAGTAAAAACAGTGAAAAATTAGGCCTATTAGAATTTAAAGATGTCATGCAGGGATGGAAATTAACTTTTTTGTCCACCGGCCACTCAATGTTTTTACCAGCCACTTTCTTGTTTTTAACCGACAATGTGTAACTGCATGTGAAAATTAATACTACAAGATCTACAATACTTAAGCAGTTTATTTAATCTCAAGTCTCAATGAAATACTGACATTTTCTCTTTCTCTCTTATATATATATTTCTCTTTTTTACCTGGATGTGGCATTTGAATGATTCGTGGTCTTTTATGGCTTCCAGTTTTAGGTTTTTAGTCCCAACAATGAAACTAGGGCTGGGCGATATGGACCAAAAGTCATATCCCGATTATTTAGGCTGAATATCGATATACGATATATATCCCGATATTTTTTCTGCAAAGTGAGAGCAAATGTTCAGTCAAAGTCAAAGCCAAATATGACATGTCACAAGTAGTTTTATTGAAACCGGCTATTTCCACACACACAAGTACTGTCCCCCTTTACTTAACATAAATTGTAAGAATATGACTAATAGTAAAGACTAGTACTAATAAATAAACATTAGGCCTATGCTAAAACTATTAAATAGCAGTTCCAAACTAGTTTTTGTTAATACAATGTTGGTATGAGCCACTAGAGTCATTTAAAAATATAAAAAATAACACAAAGAAAAATAAAGTGGCATTTTGGGGTTAATATGGAAACGACAGTTACCATGGTGAATACACAATATTAACAATAACTGTTAATGAACCATGGAAACTGCTCCTGATGAATAGTATGAAAATCATTCCTGCATTACTTTTATTTTGTGTAATTTACAACGTAACGGCGTTGCATGCTCGTAGTTTATTTTGCACTTTATATACAGTGAGGCGATACACAGCGCGCGCCGCCACATTTGCGCGTGCATTTGAAGAGTGTTCGCTATGAGAACAGGATAACGGCTGACGTGACAGGACAAGAAAGTCCGTTTTTCTGAGGTGAAAGACTTTATTTCAGCGTACACTTATGTCCTCTAAAAGTGTCCGCCGTCTGTGTGAAACAGTATATTTTTATTTACCCGCCACGGTGGCCGGTAGGTGAAGCGAATTTACCCGCCACAACACAAAATCACCCGCATTTGGCTGGTGGCGGGTGCTAATTTCCATCCCTGATGTCATGACATGGATTTTTTTAAAATTATTTTAATGTGTTTCTTGAGGTTCACTTATGTTAATATATATATATATATATATTTGCAACAAAAAACAAAGAAAATAAACAAATTAATATGTGTGGAAATACAATTATTTTCAAAACTGGATGTGTCATTAGCGGACTTGTACGCGTTGTGTGATTATCCCGGCAGTTAGGACATCACACAAGATTTGTCAACACAGAAAACATTTCATCATTGGATAGGTTTTGTTTTGTTTATTGAAAGTGTTTTTTATGTCAGCTGAATGGGCGATTCGTTTTTTATAACGAATCATTACTCCAGTCTTCAGTGTCACATGATCTTTCAGAAATCATTCTAATATGATGATTTGATGCTCAAGAAACATTTATGATTATTATCAATGTTAAAAATGGTTGTTGCGTCATATATTTGTGGAAAATATAATGCATGTTTTTTTCAGGATTCTTTGATAAATAGGTCAAAAGAATAGTATTTATTTTTTTATGTCATAAAAAAACGTCATCAACAGATGGAAGGCTCAACTCATTCAACTAGATCAGTGGTTTCCAAACTTTTAACTGGCATGTACCCCCTGAGACATTATAGATCTTCCGGAGTACCCCCAACACCACCAATTGTTAACAACAAGTTATTTATTTATTTATTTTTATTTATTTTTATCAATTTTGTCGAGAATAGTGAATAGAATCATAAACATATGATACAAATCTCATCAAAAGTCAACATATGATACAAATGTGCTGAATATAATGATTTTAAAAAGATAGGCACACAATCTCACACACAATAGGCCTACAACACATATCCAACATCTCATTAAAGCTATGTTAACTTTTCACATACTGATAAGTATTGTTTTTCACATATGATAACATTGTATATTTTCTTAACTTCTCTGCTGTAAAATAATAATAAAAAAGAGAACACATTAACAATAGTAAACTAAATAGTAAACAGTAAACTAAATTGTAGTAAACCACACAGAATAGGCCTACCACCTCTCCATCCACATCACCAGTTTAATCAATGTGAGGGATGTGCCTGGATGTTCTTAAATAATGCAGCGATGTTAGGCCGAATTGGGGACAGTTTCAGTCTTAGATCATTTTCCACAAACAGTCTGTACACTTGGTCTTAAGAAATAGAACCGACGCCTATTTTTCACACGACATGCAAGCGTGTTGGAAGCGTTTCCAGGCAAAATAGAATAGGAAAAGATGTATGTTATATATGTTGATGGCAAAATAGGCTATAGAATATATTTCGTTCTGTATTGAGAGGTGCAGTATTTGAAAATCGATAATATTTTTTACATTACATTTATATTTGCATTTATGTCAAACCCTAGACACTTTCAAACATCAAAATGACATGTATTATGTATTCGTGTCAAAATGACATATAAACATCTTTTCCTATTCTATTTTGCCTGAAACGCTTCCAACACGCTTGCAAAAATAGACGTCGGTTCTATTTCTAGCATGAACGCCTGAGACGCGCGTCACGCAGGCAGTGTGCAAGCTCTAACCTGTTAACGGGAGCCGAAATAAAAACGGACACGCCACACAGCTGAGACGCTCACGTGTGTCTCCGCCTTAGATCTTTTTTCGCGTACCCCCTGAAATCAGTCCACGTACCCCTGGGGGTATGCGTACCCCAGTTTGACAACCGTGGAACTAGATAGAGGAAGTTTATTAGTCACTGTGAATCACAAGTATTGAGTCAATAGCTGGTTGTAATTGCAACTACATGTCACACTGAGTCGATTATAGATTATCTCATTCACATCTTCAACTCCAGCCTCAGACACTGAGTTACACTGCACAATCTCACAGCGCCCTCTAGTGTTACACAAGCCTATATCACTATCATAAATGCATATCAAATACATAATTATTGAAAACAAAACCTGCAAAAAGAAACATAGTAGCATACCACTAATATATTTATATGTAGAAAGACTAAGTCAAAATATTGAATATAATGCACAAATTCATGTCGTTATGGAGGCAAGAGTAAAGATTATCATATTAATGCACTGTATAAGAAACAATATAATTTTCACTTTTGTTTAGCGTTCAGGCTTAAAGCAAAAGTCTAGATGAAAACTGCATTATAATTATTTGAAACAAAATTCTTAACAAAAAAAAAACTACACCAAGAAATAATGAATAAAATAATGATCATTGCACAATTTAAACATTAAAAATGCAGTCAAACAATATATTTCATATCTAGGGTTACAGTTACCCTGAACTTACAATACGAGAAAAAAATACAACTTGTAAAGTAGCTTCCAGTAATGATGTTCATGTACGTGTTAAATTAACTTAAGTTTAAAATGTCTTAAAAGCTAATGATCCCACTTATGATCCCATTATGAGTTATTACATCCCCTCACCATACAACATATTAGACAGAGATTATTATTAAACATGACTAGTATTCTGACCTTCTACTTTCGACTTGCTGTCTAAGTCGAGCTGTCTTAATTAGGTTCATTATGAACATTTTCCAGAGCATTTACTCTGGATTGAACGATAGCTGTGGTGGAGCCGGACGTTTCTGGATCATCAGAGAAATTACCTTCTATGTCTTTGTGAATGTGGTAGTAATACAGGAAGAGGAAAAACCCTGAAAAAAAAAATCGGAGAAAATAATTTCCTCAAATACATTTTACAGATTTAAAGTCGCTTACATAATTTTTTTAACTGTAACGCATAAAATATTAACTCCCATTATAACATTATAATTAATTATATATTTTGAAAATAAATTAAATCCCTCATGAATTAATTCAAATAATTTGCTGAAATCTGTTGGAAAAATAGAAGCATTCTATCAAACCATATGTAATGATGCAGGGCTCCACACTAACTTTTTTTATTAGGAGCGCTGTAGCCCCTGACTTAAAATTTTAGGAGCGCAAGCAGAAAATTTAGGGGCACATCTTAAATCACCTTGCAATGCAATTATTCACATTTCCCCCAAAAATAACTGTATTACTGACAAATGCTTTGATAATAAATAGACTTAACGTACAGAAATTACAATGTGCAGTTTTATTTTAAGTTCAGAGGGCTCCAGACTAACATTTGAGGGCAGTGGCACTAAGTTCTACAGAAAGTATCTGGTAGCACTGTGGGATGACAAAGCACTGAGCTTAATTTGAGGTGTAGATAAAATTAACTTGAACTATTATCATTCATAATGTCTTAATATTAATTCAATAGCAAAATGAGTGACAAAATAGATATTAGGGATTGAAAATAGCCAATAAGCGCCCTCAGCAGCTATGTTTACAATGGTAATTTAATTTTATTTATTTTTTTAAATAAGTGTGAGTTTTCCTACTTCTTGAAACTTTTAGTTTTATAAATAGAGACAATCTTTAAAGGTTGAACAAAAAATGTTTTGGTCAACACATTAAAAATAACATTTAAATATGATATTATAGTTTTGAAGTGCTGGAAAAAGATATGTGTAGGCTACTGTTATAACCACAGTATACCGTTACAGTTAGTGTTACTACATTAAATCCATGGTGAATGTTGCTGATCTGTGGACCTAAAGCCTTCTATAACTTGTTCGTTCATGGCACATGTTTCTCCTGGTTTCCACGTTAGCGCTGTTTGATCGCTCGATTATCTCTAGGACCCTCCCCCTCCACACATTAGCCAGTTACAGTGGCCATTCCCAATTCTTCTCACACTCATTGGCCTGCCACACATTCCGGATTCATTGACGCGCCCCTTCCGTTTAACGTGTAAAAACAAAACAAATTTACTGGTCGCACATGTGCGACTGGATGAAAAATTCAGTCGCACACTCTCAAATTTTGGTCGCAAAATGCGACCATTTGGTCGCAGTCTGGAGCCCTGTGATGTACGTGATTGTTTCTCACCCTGAAACGAGTTCAACACAGTGAAGATGTAATATGAAGGGATGAGCATTGGTCCATAACTGAAGAACGCCACAGCCCACGTCAGGCCGAAGAGCAGGAACAAACTCAACACCATCATGAGCTGCTTTCTGAACATCTTTCTCTTGCCGTCAGGCGCTCTTATGTGACGGGCTTGGACAATCTTAGTGACGATCATGATGAAGATTCCTGTTGTGAAGATGAAGACTAAAGCGTAGTAGCCAATGTTCACTATGTAGTGAATTAAAGGATCTGTAATCCAGCACCTATAGTTAAAAGAGAGTGAAATATAATCAGAAGACACTTAAAGTGCCCCTATTATGCTTTTTCAGATATTACCGTTCATGCAGTGTGTAATAGAGCTGTTTGTTGGGATGTCAATGTACACAAATTCCCACAAACAATCGTTTATATTAACAATCAATTAATCGACTAATACCACGTTTGTCACCAATGCCGCTGTAGAGGTTTGAAATCTTGAGATGTGCAATGGCTTACACTAATAACTATCTAACATTATTCCAAGCAGCTAGTCCCATTTGCAGTGTCCATTGCCAGCCCAGCAACACAGTTCAATAAATCCACTTCAGAAACGTTGAAATAAAAGATGAAAATCTCCTTGGTTTTATTCCTTGGTTTCCGATTTACAAAAGAGAATGTGAGCTGACTAATACACTTATTCTAGTTGCTAATGAAATAAAAGATTCCTAATAGAAGTAGCTAGAAGTTAACAGGTCGTCGTGGCTGCTTGGAGCTGTGGCCGTAAGGTCTCCGGTGCCTGTCGAGGCGGCAATCCCTGAACCCGCTGGTGGACACCGGAAGTAAGGGATACCGTCAAGTTGAAGGAGTCCTATCAGGCCTAGTTGGCTTGTGGGACGCCTGAGGCAGCTGACGGGGTACCGGCAGGCCAAGCGGACTGCAACCCGGGTGGTTGTGGAGGCAAAAAATCAGGCCTGGGAAGAGTTCGGTGATTCCATGGAGAAGGATTATCGGTTGGCCTCGAAGAGAACTGTCCGGCGCTTCAGAAGGGGGAAGCAGTGTCCTACTAACACTGTTTACAGTGGAGGTGGGCAACTGTTGACCTCAACTGGGGATATCGTCGGACGGTGGAAGGAATACTTCGAGGATCTCCTCAATCCCACGTCACATCTTCCATTGAGGAAGCAAAGGCCGAGGGCTCGGAGGTGGACTCGTCCATCACCCAAGCTGAAGTCACCAAGGTAGTCAAGAAGCTCCTCGGTGGCAAGGCACCGGGGGTGGATGAGATCCGCCCTGAGTACCTCAAGTCTCTGGATGTTGTGGGGCTGTCTTGGCTGGCACACCTCTGCAACATCGCGTGGCGGTCGGCGACAGTACCTCTGTGCTGGCAAACCAGGGTGGTGGTCCCTCTTTTTAAGAAGGGGGACTGGAGGGTGTGTTCCAACTACAGGAGGATCACACTTCTCAGTCTGCCCGGGAAAGTCTGTGCCAGGGTACTGGAAAGGAGAATTCGGATGATAGTAGAACCTCGGATTCAGGAGGAACAGTGCGGTTTTGAGGGAAGGATGGAATGGGAGATTGACAGAAGGATCGGTGCAGCTCCTGCAGTAATGCGGTCGATGTACCGGTCTGTTGTGGTGAAGGAGCTGAGCTGCAAGGCGAAGCTCTCAATTTACCGGTCAATCTACGTCCCTACTCTCACCTATGGACAAGAAAAGGACAAGAAAAGGACAAGATCCCGGATACAGGCGGCCGAAATGAGTTTTCTCCGCAGGGTGGCTGGGCGCTCCCTTAGAGATAGGGTGAGGAGCTCGGTCACTTGGGAGGAGCTCAGAGTAGAGCCGCTGGTGGCTCGGGCATCTGTTCCGGATGCCTCCTGGACGCCTTCCCGGGGAGGTGTTCTGGGCGCGTCCCACCGGGAGGAGACCCCGGGGAAGACCTAGGATTATGTCTCCTGGCTGGCCTGGGAACGTCTCGGTATCCCCCCGGAAAAGCTGGAGGAAGTGTCTAGGGAGAGGGAAGTCTGGGCATCTCTGCTTAGACTGCTACCCTCTGCGACCCGGCCCCGGATAAGCGGAAGAAGATGGATGGATGGATGACAATGGCTTGAGAATATGCCTCTCAAGAGATGTCACAAGATCCGACAGTACTGCTTGGATATTATAAATAATTTATTGATGATTGAGAGCAGATCGTTCAGGCGAAATCTGATGTAAACAATGGACAATATATTAATATTTCATGTTTTTCAATGGACACTTGTCATGGACATTTTAACCAAGTGTGATGGGTTGGATTCATCTCACGATCGCTATTTCATAAACAAAGGTATGAAGTCCCGTTTTGATTTTGCGTATTGTCATTTGCACTCCTGACACAAATTACAGTATTACTGTTGCTGGAGCATCTATATCGTAAAACAGAAACCATAAATTGACAATAAACCCTTAGAAATATTAAAGGATGTATAATTTATCATTCTTAATATTTTAAGATAGTATTCTATATAGTAAATATATACAAGGTCAAGAGGTTTAAGTTCCATAATAGGGGCACTTTAAGTTTTATTAATTCATGCATTTATGACATCAGAACAACTTACATTTGTGTGGTTTTTCCAGACGTTGTGTTTATGATCCGTGTTTTATATCCTCCTATTGAAACAACAGCTACGACTATCGGAGCTGGAAACGCTGAAAGAGATCTGGGTTATTATAGGTAACTAAAACTAAAACCATAAAACATTTCCATTACTTGAAATAAAATAAACTTTAACTGAAAATAAAATATTAAAAAAGCATTTTTATTTCAGCTAGTTGCCAAGGCAACATTTCTCATTTTCATTTAATTTAATTTAACTTGATTTTACAAAAATTACTAAAATTCATATTGAAATACGACTGATAGAGACAATTAATGAAGACAAGCTGCTGAAGTAAAGGTCAAAAACATAAAAGTATCATGACAGTAGTTCATAAGACTTATGCACAATATAGGCCTAGGCTATATTCTTTTTTGGGTGAACTTGAGTTTACAGTCTGACCTGCTGGTTTTTGTTTTAAAAGGTTTTATTTCTTAAGGCAAAAGTACAACAGGTGTTTTGTTCATATAACTCACTCCAGCCGAACACGATGATCTTCCTCATGTAGTTTGTGATGGTGACGTTCTGTCTGATGAGCCATAAGTACATATGAAGAGCTTGAATGAAGAACCAGGTGAATGTAGTCAGCATGGAGTAATGCATGAGCAGAGCTATGAAGACACACGCAGCCTTGTCTCCTGTGTTGGCGACGCTCTCGTTTGACAAAAAGGATAAATTCAGGAGAAACAAAGCCACAAACATGTTCATCAAGATCTTCGTGGCCTGGTTTGATTTGGCTTTCCTGTTCAAATATAAAAACAACCTGAATTTGTAACATGCATTTAGCAAATGCTTTTATCCAAAAGAGGAGCAAAAGCAACTAGGGATGCACAATATATCGTCCACCATATCGTTATCGGCCGATAAATGCTCAGTTTTACATTTTAACATCATAAACCCGATAAGTGTAGCGTGCAGCACAAATCTGTCATAAAGGTTACATCAAATTATAATGAGAACATGACTGTAAAAGAATGTTGTGAATTCTTTGTGTGCCCGTGTTTTAGTACGTCAGACTGCTAAACACTCCAGACTGCAACCTTTTTTCCTGCCGGTGCCACAATTTATTTTAGAGGTCGCATCGGTGCCTCCACCACATTGCCAAACTGATTAGAGCTGCCATTCCAGTTGCATATGAGAAACATCAAACGGCAAATGAAAGCGGAACGAAACCATGCTTCTCGTTTGAGCTGCGCAACGCGGACCGTTTATCAGCTCGGACCAACAGCAAAGCGCAATCTTGGAAAAATAGGGCCAATCTCGATCACGCGACATCGTTCATACAAAGTGATGGGATATCCTGTGAGAAAGTGTTTGAAATTGCTGTATTAATAACATTGCTGTGAGATTTAGTTTAAAGCATCTAAATATCATCGCTGCGAGATCTAGTTTGAAGTATTAAAAATCGACCCAAATATCAGATATCCAATTTCTTGTTTGTATTATTTAGGTATTTTATTTATTTGTTTATTTCGTTAGGAAATAGATTTCTTTGGTAACACTTTAAAACGGTCTCATTTGTTAACGCATTAACTAACATGAACAAACAGAGAGCGATAACCATTGTTAATGTTAGTTAATAAAATATTAGTTCATGTTAGTTCACACTGCATTGAATAATGCTAACCGATACAACTTTGCATCTTAAAAATGTCTTAGAAAATGTTGATTTAACATTAACTAAGATTAATAAATCCTGCAGTAACTTTGTATTGTTCATTCATTATTAGTTCATTAACTAATGCTAACAAAATGAAACCTTATTGTAAAGTGTTACCAATTTTCTTTTTCTTTTTTATAACGAAAGTTGGCCATAGGAGTCTAAAATTAAAAAAGGCAAGGAATCTTACAGTGGTTCAAACTAGGCTACTGTAATTTTATATGATTTATGTGTTTAGTATTTAAGTTTTTGGGAAATGGCTTTTAATGGTTAGCCTTTTGTTTTTATAATCAGGCTCTTAAATTATATCAGAATTTGGATTAAGATTTATTGGTCAAAGCATATCGGTTATCAGCTTTCAAATATAAAGAATTATCAGTATCGGCCAAAATGTTCATGTTGTGCATCCCTAAATGCAACTGGTCCAAAAACTAGGTGTTAAACATTAAGAGACTCTACCGTAACAGGAAATGCATGAACAGAGCGATGGCCTGAAAAAACATGGAGATGCCGCAGCCGATTGAAGTGATGAGGTTCAATGATTCCACATACGGCGCTGTGCTGTTTGCATTTATATCTGGAGGAGACTGAGAGATCAGAGAAATATATGTGAACTAAAAGACTCTGATATTGATTTCATGAGGTCTTTAAATGAAACTGAGAAGCTTCTCACCATCAGCACTGCAAAGAACGTCAGATGTGAACACGAGCACTTTATGGTGTTATTGTTGATTTTTACTGTCTCACAGCCGGACATCGTCCATGTTAGATTTCCTTTGAAGGAAAAACAGTGCGTAATTAAATAAAATATTTAAAATACATTAGGTTTGATGATGGGAACTGATCAATAGATCCATAAGTAAATTTACCTTTACCATCCCAAGAACTGCAGGATGCATTACCGACCTGTAAGAACATGTTTGATTATTATTTTGATTTCACAGTGTCTGGTCATCATCATAATAATGTTTTGCAAAAAAAACCATTACCAGATCTTTCTGTTTAAAGAACATTTCAATATTGTTGGTAAGGTCGGAGATATTGGCCCTCATCGTTATTCCATAAACCTGATTATTCAAAGTTTGATTCTAAATCAGAAAACATACATTAAGCAAATCAAACATTAAAGTGTGAAAACATTAGAACAAGAAGCTTTTTTTAAAAAAGTGCCCCTTTTTATGGTATTTCGAATATTCCCTTTCATGCATTGTGTAATATAGGCCTAGCTGTTTGTGAATGTAAACGTTCTGCAAAACTTTGAAGTCGAAAGTGACTTACGTTATTACTGTTTTACTGAAATACTTCTGCTAAGCTTCTGTGGGCCACTATTACCTTAAACTGTGTCTATTAATGCAGATTATCTGTTGTTTTTGAGTAAAGATAGGCTAAAGGATGGAGCAAGAGTTGTTTTACAATGTTACATCAGTCACGTTAGAGCTCGGCTAACGAATGCACCGTTATTGATACAGTTCCCGAATGTGCACCACAATAAATTAGAAATATACACATGAGTTTGTTGATGGACATAATCTTGTTAATGCTGATGGTGAGGAATTACCGCTGTGACATCTCATAATGTACCTCAATCTAAGTAGCGCATCACTGAGAAACGTCCTGCTCATGTCGTCCTTGCGATGGAGGATCGGGTTGAATAATTAGTTCTTCCAATGTTTCATCATTGGACTCGCGCTCGGATTGATATGCTAAAATTGAGGTCATAGTTACTGTCTTTACCGTGTGCACAATCCAAGTGTGGCGCACAAGCCCTGAAAAGTGAAGCCAAAACGTCTCGATCGCCCCCCGGTGACTTGTCCTAGTATAGGTCATAAGCCCCGCCTCCCTGTGTTATTCAACGGGACTTGAGACTGACTAAACAATTTAATTACACTTAAAATATATTTTTTCCGAATGTGGTTTTTGTCATTTACTGTAGTTTTTATCACGCTGATGTAAATTCAAGGGTTTGTTTTTAAAATAAGTTTGTTTTTAGTTAGTTATTTGATGCTATAAAAACGGTGGTGTGACGTCATGATTGACAGCTGTGATTGACAGGTTCTCTGAGCGAAGTAGTCACTGAAGCACCAACTAGTGTTGCACGGTGTACCGATTAGGGGTGTCCCCGACTATGGATTTTCATAGTCGAATCAGAATCGTCAAGTCTTGCCTATAGTCGAATCATGTGTATGGGGGCGGGGCTTTAACATTTCAAAGCCGCGATGTACAGAAAATCACACAAAGATATAGAAGAAAATGTATAAAAACATTTTGGATCAATAAAACTAAGAAATAACATTAATAACTCCAGAAAGGCCACACTGCAGACAGGATTTGCATTTCACATGCATAAAAATAAAAATAAATCGGCTAAATTACCTGTGCAAGCAGGCTCTAAGTACAGCACAACATCGATGCACCGAAAAAAAAACAATTAATTAAATATGAACAGAATATACCTTTCTAATAAATAAAAATACAAAACGAAATAAATCAGAATCAAGTCACAAGATGAGCAAATGTGTGCAAAATGCCTAAAGTGCAGGGGAACATATATTCAAAGCACAAGCCACAGTTAGATTAGATAACCCTGACAGATCAATAAATAAAATTAAAATAAATAAATAATTAAAATAACGATAGTAGCCAGAATTTTCAACTTTGTCTTTTTAACTGCAGAAAGAACAATAAATGCTAAACTGGAGTGGCAGTCTTTTTAGCTAAAAATGTTCACAGCATCCAAAAATCAAATTAGAACCGGCTGAAAAGTTTTGAAATCACTTGTACCCGATACCTGATCGAGAGAACAAATCCAGTCTTTCACTCTCTCTGTATCCGAGTCTTTTGTGCGCGCGGATAAAATACATTCTAAAACACTTAACGTGAAAAACGTTTAACGACTCAATCTCCTAAAAGAGTTAAATTAAGGAAAACCATGATGCGCACTTCTGCCGGCCAACGTTAACAAGTTGGTTTTCCACGGGACATTCTAAAATGCTTAACGTGAAAAAAGCTTTTAAAACGCTTAAAATGCACTTTAACGTGGCTTAATGTACACAGTAGCCTACACTTTATGTGTAGATAAGCAGATGAACCCAGAATATGAACGCAATGCGTTCCTCCTATATTTTTTATTTAACTATTTTAGGAGATTGAGTCGTTAAACGTTTTTCACGTTACGTGTTTTAGAATGTATTTTATCCGCGCGCACAAAAGACTCCAACGGATACAGACAGAGTGAAATACTGGTTTTCCTGATGCTAAATCCAGCCTTGGAGAATATCCTTTCTGATGGTGTACATCCACACTTTAGATTTTCTTATCCCAGACATTGTTAAAGATTTAAATCCTTGCCGACGCTCCTCTGTCGGTCACGGATTGAAAGTGAAACTTAAATCTGTCGCGGGGTGTTTGGATTTATTCACGCACGTTAAAAAATATTTATTAAAAGCTTCTTTCTTTGCACATTTTTATATACAGCATAATGTTAACTGCCTGCGTGACACACGCGTCTGGGCGCAGCTCGAGACGCGCGGAAAACGCGTGCATTCTAGAACGCCTATTTTTCACACGACACGCAAGCGTGTTGGAAGCGTTTCCAGGCAAAATAGAATAGGAAAAGATGTTTCTATGTAATTTTGACACGAATACATATTAATAAGTGACATTTTGATGTTTGAAAGTTTTGACATAAATACAATAAATGTAATTTTAAAAAATATTATCGATTTTCAAATATTGCACCTCTCAATACAGAACTAATTATTCTGTAGCCTATTTTGCCGTCAACACTGCCGACGTTGTCTTTGCTGCTATATATTTGTTTAACATGAAGTATAGGCCTTCCACAACTCTCTCCCCACATGTCAAATATATCACCAATGAGGCTTATCATATGTTACCAATATTAAACATTGTTTAATATAATTGCTGTTCATATTTTTATTCAAAGTTCAGAATCAAGATAAAGCTCTTATGTTTCTTATGATAAATGAGATAATGCTGCTAAATGTAGAATTTTTTTTTACCTTGAATGCCATTGCTCTAATTTATTTTTTATATTTTTATATTTCATATTTTGTTCAAATGTTTAATATATCTGCTGTTCATATGTTAATTTATTAGTGTGTTATATGATTAGAATGTTGTCCCGGTTTTAAAATAAAGCACAGCAATGATATTTGAGAGTGTTTCTCCCTTTTCAGGAAAAGTATCGAAAAAGTATCGAAATCGCAATACTTGACTTGGTATCGGTATCGAAACAATAATTTTGGTATCGTGACAACACTAGCACCAACAGACTTTTTTTCGGGATCTTCTGAGGACTGAGGAGATTGGAGCTTTAAATTTAATATCTAAATTTCTATAATTAATTATTTCACACCGAGAGTGAGGGGGCGGGGCCTTGATTTTGCGGCTTTACTTCCTGCTCACTACTGCACAGGTCTGGTCCCGAAATCGCTACTGCACAGGTCTGGTCCCGAAATCGCTACTGCACAGGTCTGGTCCCGAGACGTCAGCGCCTTATCGGGACACTGGCGGCTTCACTTCTCACCAATGGAAGAGAGCAAAGGGGCGTCGTCCATATTTTTTTTACAGTCTATGGTACAATCGCTTAGGACTGAGGAAGCTGAAGTTCAGTTATGTCAATGGGAGTTTAGCTTCTGACACGCGCTGTAAGCGGTAGACCAATCACAACAGACTGGGCTGTCTGGCCAATCAGAGCAGAGCAGCTCGCGGAAAGGAGGGATTTAGAGAGACTGATTCTTCTGACGAGTCGTTTGAGAATCATTGAAAAATGTGGTGATGTGGAATGTATATTATGAGAAAATGAAAGTGTTTTTTGATCTTTGATGCATGGAAAAAATGTTGGAGGAGACTACAACAACAACATTATGAAACTTTAAAATAGCATAATAGGGGCACTTTAAAAGAATAGTTCATAGAAAAATGTCTTTTCATTCGGACACAAAAATTGAATTTTTAGAAATAGAATCTTCAGCTTTTTTCAAACAACAATTCATACGATACAAAAATAATTTAGCATTATAACAGAAGTGGATATGATTACTAAAAGATAAAAGATTTATACAGCAGATTTGTGTCACTGTGGGAAAGAGCTGTGCATACATGTCAATTATTTTTTTATTTTTTTTTACAATTACAAATAGGCTATCCCTTAAACATTCCTTAAAATGCTCAAACAAAGAATACAAAATTTATTTTTATTGCAAGTACCTTGTCTCCCATATTATTGAACCGTAGAACTCCAAGAAACGCAGTTCCGTTGTTTTCCAAACGTGATTTATTAAAGGCCTCCTTGGAAATCTTTACAGACCAGGAAAAGTTCCTACTCAGGATACTTTGACAATCAACAACCTGTGAAAAGAAGAATAAGCATTGATAAATCAAGAATCCTAGCCCAGGTGGACATTGTAATCTTTTTCAGGCCTTACGCTGATAATGTTCTGATATGAAGAGTAGCATATATCTTTGGTTTCTGTGTTCTTGGCTTGTATTTTGAGAACACCAATAGCCTTCCCTACGACAAGCCTTGAATCCTTTGTATTGTTTTTTTCCATCTTCTCCATTAGAGTATCCAAATAATCCAAGACGTCTCTGCAAAACCAGTTTAATCACTTGGCATTCTGTAATAGTTACTTGATGTCACTAGCAAACGCACACTTACGAGGCTTTTGAGGAATCAACATCTCCATCCTCGTCTTCTAAACCGTCTCCTAAACCATCTTTATCTATATTGTATAGTTGTGGTTCACATCTATCCTCGTCTTTAGGATTGCAATTTTCATTCTCTTCAGAAGAAGTACTGGTTCCACTGTTATTGCAGGTCACACACGTCCATTCAGTGTTGTTTAAACGCATAATGTATGTGCTTCTTTCTTCCTCTTCAACACAGAAATAAGTAGGCTAAGGGATGGATTTGATTTAATTGTGCAATAATTGAATCTTAAATATTAAAGTGATTCATATATGTGTTGCTTATTTATAAATCCATAAACATCATAGTTTCAGCATTATAATATTTAGATGCTTATTCATCATAGTTCACATTTATCAGACATAAATGACAATTTTGTAAATTTTGACATAAAATTGTTTAGAAACGTTCACTAAAGAAACATGCTGTCAGTTTACATGTTGCAGTTGTACTATATTTAATTTGATTTTGAAATCAAACTTTGGGTGTGAAACTGAAAAGTAGTTTATAAATCTCAAGAGACAGACTTACCGCTGCACGCATGATCATCATATGTAGCGTTTCTACATCTCTCTTCAGGATTAACAGGAGGGATTTCCAAACAACCTCAAGAGACCATGACACATAATTTAACATAATTATCAAATCCAGGGCCGAATTAAATACAATTGTTAGGTTTAGTATTAAGTATTAAAAAAATTTAAAAATGTTCTAAATTAGTTGCATCTTAGCTAGGGTTGGGAATCAAAAATCTATTAATTTATAATATATTACCTTTTTTAATTATGCATAGTATTAATGTAGTCTTAAAATATAAATATGATGTAGCCTATGTTATATATTACTAGTATCAACTATATACTTTACAGGAGTTAAAGTGTGACAAACTGTCATTGTTTTTTTTTTATCTACAAAGTGTGCCAACAACCAGGGGCGTTTCTAGGTTTTAAAAACGTCATGGGCTGGGGGTGGGTGGTAAGATAACATGATTAGGCCTATTTATAATGTATTTGTATGTAAACAGCTAATTTCTGTTACAACAACAAAAAAAGATATGTTATTCATAATTTAATATATTGTAGTCCTAATTTGTCCTAAAATCCTAAAGATTTAATTTTTTTGCCATATCGCCCAGCCCTTCATGTAGCTGAAATATTTTCAAATGAATATGGAATCACCACAATGATATTTTGTGCATGTAGCTTGTGAACGAACAGTTGTGCAGTAGTTTTTTTTTTTGTAATTTAAAGTGTGAGGAGCTTAGTCAATCGATTGGACACACCAATTGAGATCTCCATCATAGTAAAGATGGCGGCTGACCAAGAAAAGCTAACGCTCATTTGCATTCATATACAGTATCACAAAAAGCACAGTATGATATTACGCTCTTCACTTGTGTGATATTGCGTAACTTAGGTGTGGGCGGAACCCTGCCTAACCCTACCGGTAGACACGATTAACCAGTAGAAATTTGTCAACCAGTAGAGATTTTGGACTATCGTCTCTATTGCGGTTACGCTCATGTGACGTTGCGGTGCTGCATGGTAGGGCTGCACGATATGGAAGAAAAATGCGATAACTCATTAAATAATGCGATATGCGATATGATAATGCTTAGTGTAAAATAAACTTAAATTATCTTTAAAATTATATAACCTACATACGTGTTTCACATTCTTTTTGTGACTAGAAAACATCCCTGTATCCATCAGTGTAAACCACAGGGTTCAGGGTTTCAGGTAGGCCTACATTAGGTTTATTTAACAACAGAAACTGAATAATCTAATGTAAAAATAAAACACTGCTTATTAGTTTTCACTGTATGAATTAAATACTGATTCTTATTAAAGCTACAAAAGTTATTGAGCCAAGAGCAGTGAGTGATTTTCTCTGTCTTTTGTTCATGACCCCAGTTATTGCAAGCCATTGCGATATATAGCCTACATTTGCGATATTTCGATAATTTCGATATTGTGCAGCCCTACTGCGTGGTCACGAAAGCTTATCGTTTGCATGCGTTTTTAAGCAATGCGGTTTAAAAACGGGTGATTTTAAACCTTTGAAGCGCAATTAGCAGCGAAAGAGAACTCATTTCAGTATATTCCCACGCTGTCTGAGAGACGCATGACACGCATGTGCTTTTTGTCGCCTAATTGGGCTTGAATGGTTCAGTACACATACTTATGTGTCAAAGTGACCATGTATTTGCAAGTAAACAGTCATTTATGTCTTAAGTGAATGTAAACAGTTGAGAAAGAGCAACGCACAAGTAAAATTGCAGTCTGATTTTTCTCTTTCTTTATCATAGGCTATTTGTCTTCAGTAAGCTTGAGAGTTTTTTTAGGCTATTATTTTTTTTTTATGATATTGAAAATGGGGATAAGAATTATGACATTTCAGTGGTATCAAAAAATTTGTCATAACCTTATTTAAAGCAAAAGTAACTACAGACCCTTTCCACAAAATTAGAATATCATGGAAAAGTTGATTTATTCCCATAATTCCATTCAAAACGTTAACCTTCCATAGATTATAGATTCAGGGCCCACAACTTAAACGATTTCAAGTATTTAGTTGTTTATTTGTACATAATTTGGGCTTCCAGCTCATAAAACCCACGAAAACAGGATTAAAAAAAATTTGCATATTACATGAAATCACACAGTAATTACACAGTGTGATTACACAATGATCCATGGTCATTGAACCAGGTTTTGGTTATTTTGGCAGTGTGTGCAGGTGCAAATCCTGCTGGAAAATGAACTCAGCATCTCCTTAAAGCTTGTCGGCTGAAGGAAGCATGAAGTGCTCTGGAAATGTCCTGGTAGAGACGGCTGCGTTGAGTGGACAGCACAGTGGACCAACACCAGCCGATGACATGGCTCCCCAAACCAACATAGACTGTGGAAACTTCACACTGGACTTCAAGCATCTTGGATTGTGTGCCTCTCCATTCTTCCTCCAGACTCTGGGACCTTGGTTTCCAAATGAGATGCAAAATTTGCTCTCATCAGAAAAGAGGACTTTGGTCCACTGTGCTTTATTAAATCCAGAGTCAACGCAGCCGTCTACCAGGACATTTTCAGAGCACTTCATGCTTCCTTCATTGGGCGATTCCACAGTTTAGGCCTAACTGCAAGGACAACAGCCTGCAAAATCAATCTTCATGGAGAAAGCCATTGTCCTCAGGTTAACATCCTGAGAAAACCTGGGGTACAGCTGTGTGAAAGGCAGGATAAATATGGCAATGGTAAACTAGTAAACTTTGATCAAAGTTGAGTTGATGTAAAATTTAACATATGTAACATGGACAGAAAAACAGTGTAAGTTCAAGCAGAAAGTGTACTTTATCTAATTAATCTTAATAAAATTCTGGTTGAATCCCAGTTCGTTTTTCTTTGTTCCTAATTTGGTATAGTTATGAGTCATGCGTTGTGTATGGTTCACAAAACTGGTAATAGGACTTCCATGCAGGCAGGGTGGCCATCTAATATTATCTGTTCTATAAACTTAAAGGTGCATTTGAGTCTGGTATGTTCATAAACTGAAAGCCAGCAAAATTACTAAAAAATACCACAGGTATATTTTTCAAATGTATTTGCCAAATGTAGAAGACAAAGGAACTCCTACAAGTGTGCAAAGTTATAACGTGTGTAACGTGGACGGAAAAAAATTAAACAATCCTGTAAGATTGCCTCTGTAACACAAAATAATACCATTTCATGAAAACTGGCAAACACATTAAAATAACCTGTTATCATACTATCAAATTTAAAGATCATACATCGTGAATGAAATAACATTTGTAACGTGGACAGATAAAATGAGTTATTCTGCTGAATAGAGCACCAATAACTCTTTATTCAAAGTAACCCTGAATATTTGTTAACTAAAGGACAATTAATTTACTGCAGGAGTAAATGGAAGGCAGTTGAGGATGAGTCAAAAATACGCAGAAAACAACGTTGGAAGTTGGACAAACTGAAAATTTCCGTCTAATTTCCGAACGAGATGTGCAGAATCTGTCAAAATGTAAAACCACCATTCATGCATGCTCTTTCACGATGAACACGACGCTTTCGGTCCAAAACCACTCGCAATCATCCGACTCGCACACTCTTTTATCCTTTCTCACCACAATGATCCTATTTAATGTTTACTTAACCAAAGTTTACCACGTCCGTATCATTTTAACCCTTTAGGCGCCAAGTTTTTTTGAAAAAATGCTGGATTTTGACATCAAATTTTCAAAAGCTTGTGGCTTGAAAGGACTTAAAGATAGAGATCTACTGTAAATTAGAAAAATGTTGGGGGTGACTGAAAGTTTATGTTGGGTGTAAATATACTCATCTAATTTGCATATTATGACGTCATCATGGGGCGGCCGTCTTGAATTTCATAATATTCAAAAAAAAATAGTAGATATTGAACTGATGTTTGAACTTATTTGCATGTTTTATTTATATTTTTTATCCTCATTCCAAATGATGAGAAAAGAGGAAACAAACAATAACAGGAGAAAGTACTAAATTATTACTATACTATATAGTAAAATGCATGTGAACAACAGCCTACTTTTTGATCAGTTCATCAGTAATATTCAGGAAATAGTAGATATTGAATTTATACATTTTTTGTCTTTTTATCCTCATTCCAAATGATCGGAAAAGAGGAAACCAACAATAAAATATGAGAAAGTACTAAATTATTACTATATTACAATACTTTAGTAGTAAAACACATGTGAACAGTAGCCTGCTTTTTGATCAGTTCATCAGTAATATTCAGGAAAAAGTATATATGGAGTGGGTTTTTTTTTACCTCTAGCAACAGCTCTCCTATGTACACTAAGACCACGTCCACCCCTGCCACCCCCATCCCCGTTGGGCAAATGGTCAAAATGATCTGTTTGTGCTTCGTGAACACTCGCGCCTTGCGCGACGGCACCGTTGCGCGGCAAAGTTGTACCGGGAGAAGCGCGGGCGGCACCCTTGCACGGCAAAGATGTACCGGGAGAAGCGCGGGCGGGACCATTGCGCGGCAAAGATGTACCGGGAGAAGCGCGGGCGGCACCATTGCACGGCAAAGATGTACTGTACCAGGAGAAGCGCGATCATTAGACGGCCGATCGTCATTTCCAAAAGGCAAATATTCCCCTTCAGAGTCAGAATCGGCGAATAACATTAGCAACACATCCTCACGGTACAAGTTTTTATTAGCCATTTGACGATTTTCTCTCACAAATCTCACAATTTACTCAGACGCTCTGAACTGAACTGCTTCCGCATCAATGACACGATCGCTCACTTGCTCTGCTGTTTCCTCCAACACTTTGAATAGGAACATGACGTCATTTTGGTCTTGAATTGAAGTATTACATGTCTGCCATCTAGTGGTAGGGAATACAAATGAGATATCACACCATATTAGGATCTACAGCCTGTTTTATTAAGTATGACGTCTTGTCGCAATTTTGCAACTTTGGCGCTTAGAGGGTTAACGTTCGTAAACTTTTGGACAGAATCCACAAACTTACCCACATTCGTCGAAATCCGTGAAATCCTGTTAACTCTTCCTTCCACGCAGAGCGACCGTGACCTAGACAATCTTATTTCTGACATGAGAACCGTTGAGACATTAGGAGATGGAAATTCAGCGTCAGAATAAAATGTACGAGCGTTATGATTTTTGGACAGAAAATCTCGGCCCCCGTTTTATCCCGATTTATTAACAATTTATCATGTAGCAACACATATGAGAATTTAACCCACACAAGATGTTTTTATTGTTTTGCTACTTATAGAATTACATGGAAAAATTATATCTCTGCTTCCTTTAGAATCATAGTTTAAAGGGATACTCCACCGAAAAATGAAAATTCTGTCATCATATACTCAACCCTCATGTTGTTTCAAACCTGTATGAATTTCTTTCTTCTGCTGAACAGAAAGGAAGATGTCTAGAAGAATGTGGGTAACCAGACAGTTTTAGATACCATTGACTTCCATAGTAGGAAAAAATATATACTATGGAAGTCAATGGTATCTAAAACTGTCTGGTTACTGACATTCTTCTAGATATCTTCCTTTCTGTTCAGCAAAAGAAAGAAATTCATACAGGTTTGAAACAACATGAGGGTGAGTATATGATGACAGAATTTTCATTTTTCGGTGGAGTATCCCTTTAACGTGCGTAACTGCTTGGACAGAAAGTGTTACGAACGTTAGTAAATGTTTCCATTGCATCGTGGTGGATTAAGGGAATTATACTTTCAGTGTTAGTAGTAGTATTTTGTAGAGGACACACCAAAATAAATGTTATGCGCCAAAATTCAGGATTTAAAGGAAATTAAAGAAATGACTTAGGAAAAATCCAGATGCACTGAATGTCCCACCATGACATCCGCAATTTCTGGGGATGGAAATAAAATAAAGTCTCATTACACGATAATTCCAAGGCTTAGTGGGATAAAAGTAACTTTATTATTTCTTACATCTATCTTTAACAAAATAGTGAACTAAAAATAAAAAAATGACAACAACTGGGTATTATTCAATCTATATTGTTCATTACACCCCTTGTGGACAGAAACTGTGGAATCGCCCCATTTTCTTCATTTTAGACGGCTGCGTTGACTCTGGATTTGCGACTCCGCCGCGAAAGTCCTTTTTTCGCCGCAGCACATTCGCGTTCGGTGTGGACGCACTCAATACACAAACAGCTGATCAAAAAATAAAACCATTGCGCGAATTATTCGTGCGTCAAAATCGCGTCCAGTGTGAAAGGACCTTTAGGGTCATAAAATCACTAAACTGTGAAAAGTTAATTTGTGTATGTGTTGTGTTGTGCTTTGGGTGGGGGTGGGGGGTATGTTGTGGACTTGGACCCTGGAACAACAACAACAACAGAACCACAACCTTCAACACTAGCACTGCATCTATTGTAGGATGACACTCACCGGCTGGATCCCATAGATAACATCCATTATTAGCATCCAGCAAAAATGTATCACCTTTGTCTTCAATCTCTTTCATTCTAACTCCATATTGATCCCCTTGCTTTGTTATGCTGAAATTGTATGTTTTGCACTGTCCTGAAACCAGAGAGAACATTTTATATTTGTTGAAAAAAAAAAAAAAAAAACATTTAAAGAAGTGTTGAACTCTGGAACTGTTTATAGATAAAATATATAGAAGTTTTACCCAGGGAACAGATGTTTAGTTTAACATTCATTACATGACAATTATTTTCATCATCATCATCTGATTGACATGTCAGATTTATAGCTGAAAAAACACACAAAAAACCCCAGAAATTACCTCAATGAGTTTGCCAGTCTGCACAAGTGCTTTCAGACAACAAATATGTAATATTCACACAGTCATGTTAGCAGTATATTTAACATCTACCTTGATTTATTGAGCTACTTGAGTTCCAGAAACATCCATCTGTCAAGACTTGAATTTTCAGTTTCTTTGAGCAGGCTGCATAAAGACAACATTTATAATGCTATTATAGTATAACAAGTTTATTATTTCGAAATTTAAATGGCAACTGTTACAATCTTTTTTTAATCATGTTATTTTTTTTTCATTTTTTTTCTAATGTGCATCAAACAGCATATTCATTGGTATTATTAACTTTTTTCATTGGTATTATCAACTCTTTAAGTCGATAAATGCATTTTTTAAAGCAACCAGTGATGAAGAAGGTATAAGTCAATTACTTGAGTACAAGTACAGATACCCTAATAAAAAAAACACATATTTTTTAATACTCCTACTCAAATATAAGTGTATTCTTTTTCAATTTTACTCAAGTAAAAGTACTTAAGTATTTGATTTTGATGTACTTTATTAAAAGCAAAAAGTACTGGCGGGTGAATGCTTACAATGTTCTGATGTTTCAATTTTATAAACATCCTACTACTCAATTTGTGTGTTGGAGGGGGATGGGGTGTTTAAAGGGATAGTTCACTTTGAAATTAAATTTTGGTATGTTTTAGCTTACCTCAAGGACATCCAAGATGTAGGTGTCTTTTTTTCCGCAGTAGATTCAATTTTGATATTTTTAGGTCAAACCGTTCTTGTCTGTCAGTCATATAATGCAGGTCTATGGTCACTATCTCAAAGAGCATGCACAGAGTCCAAATTAAAACAATTCCCCATCGTCCAAATTAAATAATTCCCCATCGTAAGTACACATTGATGGCCTAAGACACGAAACGAGCGGTTTGTGTGAGAAAACGAACAGTATTTATATCGTTTTTACCTCTTGAACACAGCCACGTCCAAGTGATCTGAGGGCGCGCGCGCATCCCGGTGTGTGACGTGTGCGCAGACTGGTGCATAGATATATACACTAGATGTCGCCTTGGCTACGGTTTCTTTCCAATGAACTGCAGTAGCCAAGGTGACATCACACAAACCGCTCGTTTCGTGTCTTAGGCCATCAATGTGTACTTACGATGGGGAATTGTTTAATTTGGACGATGGGGAATTGTTTTAATTTGGACTCTGTGCATGCTCTTTGAGATAGTGACAATAGACCTGCATTATATGACTGACAGACAAGAACGGTTTGACCTAAAAATATCAAAATTGAAACTACTGCGGAAAAAAAGACACCTACATCTTGGATGCCCTTGAGGTAAGCTAAAACATACCAACATTTTATTTCAAAGTGAACTATCCCTTTAATGAATTAGACACACAGAGCTTAAATAGATTACAGCTCAGTCTGACATCATTATGAATAATTATGAATTGTCAAGTAGCCAGCACTTGTCAGTAAGGAAGATTATGCAGACACTTCATATGTATTGATCTGCAAGTAAGATGCTATTTTATTACCAAGACTTGTCATACACACTGATACTACTGATAATTACTGTTAATTCAAGTGTACAAACAAGTGAAAAAACACACTATACCATACAGTATATAAAAATGAGGAGAAACAAAATGTGTGTAACAGGGCTGTCACTTTTTATTCGATATTCGAATATGCATTCGAACATGACGTGAAATATCCGTAATCGAACTATAAATAAACTATCCGGTTTTTAAAGTGCCATGTATAGAGCATGTTTTACAGTCTATGATTAGACCGTTTGTTTTTTATTTTATTGTTTGCCATCTCATCCAGTAGAGGGCGCTCTAGACGTATTGAGGCATAGGCCCATGACCAAATCAAGCGAATAATACCAATAGCTATTAGCCCTGTTTTGAAAATGGAAGACAACGCACAGAACAGCCAGCCTGAGCGGACAATTACAACCCCAACGCATCTTAAAAGTAGTGTCTGGAAACATTTTGGGTTCTACACCGTAGATGGTAAAGTAAGCGTAAAAGATAAAGTAGTTTGCCGAATTTGCAAAAAACGGTTTACTTACACATCATCCACATCCAATCTTCGCGCTCACCTGTCGAGTTACCATCCAAATGAGGCAGCGGAGTCAGAGACGCAGCAGACGGCCAGAGCATCGGGCGTCCAACATCGTATGACTGCACACTTTCATGCACAACCGGTTGGCACCTTATCTAAGTATCTAAGGGCTAAGTATCGCAATGATGATAATCATCAATATCGGGGAAAAAATTACATATATTTCACATAGCCCAATAGTTACTATAAAAACACACTATATTGCCAAATGTTTTGGGACGCCTGCCTTTACATGCACATTAACTTTAATGACATCCCATTCTTAATCTGTATGGTTTAATATGGAGTTGGGAAGGCCTGGCTCACAGTTATTCATCCCAAAGGTGTTCTATGGGGTTGAGGTCAGGACTCTGTGCAGGCCAGTCAAGTTCCTCCACAACAAACTCGCTCATCAGTGACTACGTTTACAAGCTGTCAATATTCGGGTTATGGTCGGGTTAAGGTCACTATTCGGGTTTCTGAAACATTCGGAATAACCCGTTTACATGCGTGAGCAGAGAGAGTTACTCCTGTATGGAATTTGTAATCAATTGGCAATATGCCGATGTAAACGGCGACGCACGGTTAGCGTCTGGACGTACGGACAACCTTAAGACACAATATGTGTCATTTCCGATTCTTCTTCCTGTACCCAAAGACAACAGCAACAGCAGCAGCACGGGGATAATGAATAGTTCGGGGCAGATAGTGATCGCCTTTGTTTGCGGTTTCCTCCTCGCTCCAAAAGTGTGGTGCTGTGTTGCGTTTCGCCATGTTTACCTTTACTTCTTGTTTACTTCCGGTATACTGCACGCGGGTTTTTGTATGCGCCAGACGATAGAGGAAGTTCCTCTACTCAAAAGACCAAGATTCCTTGCGAATAGAACATGCGCAGAACACAAATCAATGTTCCTTTTGATGGGGATATGCCGATACGCGTTTACATGACCAAAATTTCGGGTTAGAAAAGGGGTAACCCAGGGATCGTATTCGGGTTTTTAAAAACTGGAATACGAGCATATTCGGGTTTTTGCCAGTGTTTACATGGCCGTGCGCGACCGGGTTATTGCTAATATTCCGGTTTTGAACGGGTTATTGGCTGCTTGTAAACGTAGTCCATGTCTTTATGGACCTTGCTTTGTGCACTGGTGCGCAGTCATGTTGGAACAGGAACATCCCCAAACTGTTCCCATAAAGTTGGGAGCATGAAATTGTCCAAAATGTCTTGGTATGCTGAAGCATTAAGAGTTCCTTTCACTGGAACTAAGGGGCCAAGTCCAACCCCTGAAAAACAACCCCACACCACAATCCCCCCTCCACCAAACTTTACACTTGTCACAATGCAGTTAGGCAAGTACCATTCTCCTGTCAACCACCAAACCCAGACTCATCCATCAGATTGCCAGACAGAGAAGCGTGATTCGTTCCTCCAGTGAACACGTCTCCACTGTTCTTGAGTCCAGTGGACTTTACACCTCTGCATCCCACGCTTTGCATTGCACTTGGTGATGTAAGGCTTGGATGCAGATGCTTGGCCATGGAAACCCATTCCATGAAGCACTCTATGCACTGTTCTTGACCTAATCTGAAGGCCACTCGAAGTTTGGAGGTCTGTAGCTATTGACTCTGCAGAAAGTTGGCAACTTCTGCGCACTGTGCGCCTCAGCATGCGCTGACCCCGCTCTGTGATTTTACGTGGCCTACCACTTTGTAGCTGAGTTGCTGTTGTTCCCAATTGCTTCCACTTTGTTATAATACCACTAACAGTTGACCGTGGAATATTTAGTAGTGAGGAAATTTCATGAATGAACTTATTGCACAGGTCGCAACCTATTATGGTACCACTCTTGAATTCACTGAGCTCCTGAGAGCAACCCATTCTTTCACAAATGTTTGTAGAAGCATCTGCATGCCTAGGTGCTTGATTTTATACAACTGTGGCCATGGAAGTGATTGGAACACCTGAATTCAATGATTTGCAGGGGTGTCCCAATACTTTGGGCAATATAATGTATTTATTCACATGCAATAGCATGAATGAAATATTTTCTATAGGCTAGTTAGTAGGGTTAGGAATAGAAAATCGATTCTTCTTGATAGCATTCTTTTAACGCAAGACGCAAGATGCGCACACATCCAAAGCGCGCACAGAGAGCCGCCTCTCATATAGTGCACAGAAAAAAATACATGCATAATTATGTCAAAATATCCCCGTAAACAGTCGGTTTTGTCTTAAACTGTTAAGAAAGGAAAAACAGTATGCCTATTGAATCCATGCATTGACAGCCAATACTCGCTGCCACCACAAATTTTGATCAAAGAGCAATAGAAAATCACTCACTGAACTTTTGTAACTTTAATTAGCCTAATTGTATTTGCCTGTTCGGTGCATGCGATTTTGAGATGCGTTCCCTGTCAAACATCATTCATCCTTACTTTCGTAATTTTGTTAAATATTTTTTCTGGTTTTCTTGATCTTTTACATGATTTTTTTTTTTTATTCCTAAGTTGCTATTCTTTTTTATGCAATTTATTTTGTTCTGCAGATGAAAAAATTAAACTGTATCCTATTAATTCGGAATAGCAGAAATATCTCCCATTTAAAAATTGTTTTTATCAAGTAGACCTATTTTATTGTGGTCTGCAGTTTAATAAACGTTCATCAGAAAAAAAACATGGTATTAACATTTAACAGGGCGCTTGTCTGAAGTTTAAAATCATTGGTTACCCATAAGCCAATCACATAACGTTTGGTTATGACCAGAGATGCACCGATTGATCGGCTGGTGACCGGAATTGGCCGATTTTCACGTGATCGGCCGTGACCGGCGACCGGCCGGTCAGTCTGACAAATGCCGATTTTATGCCGGTCAAATGCACTCGGGCGCCGCATGATTAACATCGCGCAACATCAGCATCACACGTGCACACGGAACACACATGTAGGAAACCTCGTGAATTACGTCCGTTCAGACCGCAAACGCGTATTTTTTTTCGCCATGCATGTTAATCAATGAGTGCATTCACAACGTCAAGCAACAGCGTCGCGAGCAGTGAAGCGCGCGTTTCGGCGCCGAGTCTATTTGCTGCACTGCTCATGCTCAATTAAAGGGAAAGCACACTTTTGATGGACAAAATAGCCTAAATAGCCTTCACAAAAAAGTGCCCAAAATGCACCGAATTTGCGTGTTTTAACAAGAACTGGAGTAGGCTATGTCAGAAAAGAAAACAAAGACTAATATTTATAGAAAATGTACCCATTTAAACTTGTTTTATTATTCAGTTTGTACAAGTGATTGCAATAGGCCTGTGTGTGTGTGCTTTGAGAAATATCTTTATACTGCAAGGCTATATTTATTTTATTTTTTATTTATGTTATTTTATTGCCATTCCCTGTTTTCATACAGACTTTTAGTTTGCTAAATACATATATATAAAAAAATATTGGATATTGAATGTGAAAAGGAAATGGTTCTTTCATAACACTGCACTTTAGATGTGTGTGAATTACCCACACCTGGAGTATAATTGATATAGTTCTATTTTATAGCGTTTATCTGTTCAAAAAAATATGTACTATGCAAATTGTAAAATGTTCTATTACAGAAAAGATATAAAATAAATATTTGTGTGTGCTGTAAAGTGGTTAGAAAAAATGAAATCGGAATCGGCTAAAATCGGTATCGGCAGGTCAAACTTAAAGAAAAATCGGAAATCGGAATCGGCCCAGAAAATTGTAATCGGTGCATCTCTAGTTATGATGTGTGTTATGCGCATGCTCAGCCGCATCTAACTTCCACTGTAAACACATGTATGATGTGAAAACAAAACCATCGAGCGAAATACCGGAGTGAACATGGCTGTGAACGACTATTGCAGATTATGTGAAGTAAATCTACGCATCCACAATCAGCGTCTACGTCACGGCTCTCAGCCCCGCCCTCTGTTCGTTGATTGGCCGGCATTTTCTTACACGAAAAGAACATTAGTAAAGCTCAAACTAACCGAAGTAAAACCTTGAATCCCTGAATCGCAGGCTATCATTTTGATAAAGTGCAGCCAAACTCAGCATTATTTGTGTTTACAGTGGATGTCGGCAGTGTTGTCTCCGGCGGGGCGTGTTGGGGGCGGGGCTTGGGTAGATGATATAATCAGATATCACAATATTTTTTTAAGGCGATTATCAATCAAATATTTTTTACATATCGCCCAGCGATAAACATAAAATGTAAAAACAGATGTAACAGTCCAAAATGTGTTTACATTTTAAGAACGCGATGTAAACACTAGTTTTGCATAATTTGAATCTGCTACGGCAGCAGGGAAGATGTGCAGGCATCAATTTGCTTTTTTATTTATTTTATGTTTAGTTTTTACCTAAAACCTTCCCCATTCAGATGGTAATACACAAATATGGACATGTTCACATTCAAGCATTTCATACAGTTTGTCCTTTTACAGCAGATTTAGTTTACATTCACAGCTGACAGTCGTGACCTAAATATGATTATCATTTACAGTAATAAATCCTCAAATTCAGCATTAGGAACTTATTTCTCAAACTATCACAAGCACACTCAAGCTCCTGTTCACGGCTCATTTCGAGTCAGTCTAGTGAGTTCAGTGAATCGATAACTTGAGGTTTACTCTGACCGGATCAGTTGAATAAGTGAGTCGTTGACTCGAGAACAGATGCAATCAGATGAGCTTGTGACAACTTTTTCAGTTCAAAATAACAAGGAACAACATGTTTTTATGAGATGTAGTAAAAATGTACGATTTAATGCTTTGGAATGCAGTGAAGTAAAAGTTTTTCCAAAATATAAATACTCAGATGAAGTACTGATACTGATAAATACAGTAAAGTAAAAATACTTTGTTAATAGTGTCCACCACTGAGAGCAACATACTTATCTGGCGTGAAGCACAACAGACGATCATCAGCCACAGCAAATTCTGCTTTTGTCGAGACATAATTCCCCAAAACAGCCTGAGAGAGACACAAGAGTTGAGTTTTTTTTCTACAGATATTGGTTGTAAATCTTAAAGAATTTTCTTATTTCATTCTTGAGATGTTAAGTCCACAGTCCAAGAGGAGAGAGAGTTTCATCCGTTCACATATGAAGCCGTATGATTATGATCTGCAGCTCAGAGCCGCTGGAACAAGGACATACAGTTACTTTGCAAACATGCAAATCATGTTTATTGGGGCTTTAACTGTGAATTTCAGTATTCCTTTACTTTCAGGTCCAGTTTATCAAGTCACATTTGTTCACAGAGAACTATACAATTATATTTAATAATAGTAGAAACAAGATGCCAATGAAAGCATAACCGTTATTATTAGACAATATTTATATTTATTAGACAATATTTCGATTATTTTGCTATAGTTAGATTCAGACTCCCATACAGAAAATGTTGTTTTAACAGAAAAATTATAATTTTATGTGTTGTTTATAAAGTTTGTGACTTTCTTTCCTTTCAGTAAATGGCATTTGCTGTGATATTTTGTCCCCTAATGAATGATATTCACATATTTACACGTTTGACTAATTTGAATTAATGTTTTTGGAGCCACTGAAAGTCCATAATGATGAAGAAATTGTACTATCTTCATTACAATCATATGAGAGGCTCTCAGAGATATAACGCATTAAAACCACATTAAATAATGCAGAAGTCATTAGCTGATTTTGACAGTGTTTGCGTGGCAACATATTCAATAACCAAATATGTTCCACATCCGAGTGTGTGAACAAGGAAATATCTGAATCCATAGGCGTGTGACTTTAGTTTCAACCTGAAGATGTAAATTTGTTTTCTAAAAGAGATTGAGAGTAGTTTGTGTCTCTGACACGCATGTGTTCAAACAAACAGGACAGCAGGATGATTATAACATTGATAAATCTAACATCACTGATATTCAGCACAATTCAATCCTCCCACAATAACAGACAGTTTCAGTAATGATCATCACATATATTTGTCACCGATATTTGACCCCGTGATTTCAATCCCTCAAACTAGAGCTTCAACGCACGCACACAAAAATTACAAAATGCTTTTTTTAGAGAGTATTCACTAGGGCTGCACGATTTGGGGAATTATTTTTTTTAAACAAATGAAATAAATATATGTACAAATGTTGTGCTTCTTTGTTTGTAGGGCTGCACAATTTGGCCCAACATTTTGTTTTTATATATTAATGTCTAATTATTATTATTATTATTATTATTATTATTATTGCTAAATGAAAATATTAAACAAAAAAAGAAATATTAATATTGTTAACACTTTCATTATCTAATAATAATAATAAAAAATCGAACATATAATAATAATAATAATAATAATAAGAAAATAATAATATTTTTATTTTACAGGTTACCTGTAGGCAGCCTATGAGTATAAATCATTAGAAAAGTCTAAGGATTTATTATAAAATATTATATTATGATAAAAATCTGTGACAATATTTCTTTTCTTTTTTTGTCAGGAGGTATGCAAAATCAAAAACAGTCCATGTCTTTATATGAAATATGATTTGGATGAATTGGGTAGGTCTAACATAAAGGAATCAAATGTAAAATATAGCCTAACTGGATAGTCAAGTCAAGTGACCTTTATTTATATAGCGCTTTTTACAATACAGATTGTATCAAAGCAGCTTCACAGTGATAACATAAAAATAATACAACAAAGTTTGTTTCTAGTAGAAAATTGCGTCATCGTCCACCTTAAGTAAGGCGGATGAATAATATTGTTGAATATTAAATGTACCCAACAAAGCAAGCCAAAAGCCAAGGCAACAGTGGCAAGGAACCAAAACTCCATTGTGACAGCATGGAGAAAAAACCTTGGGAGAAACCAGGCTCAGTTTGAGCCATTTCTCCTCTGGCCAACGAGCGAACAGTGTATGAGCGTACAGTGTGCGATTATGATTCAGTAGGGCTGTAACGATACGCGATATGAAACCGAAATCATGATACTCATATCCATGAACCTGTGTGAGAAGGCAGAATCGCGACACACCCCTTTCAACTCCCAGAGTTATCCTTCCCGTCCAGATCTTATATATACACGCAAACGTTTGAGAAACTGTACATGTCGTTGCTTTCAGCATACGGGTTACTTAAACAGAGAATATTTGTTTTTGATATGATTTACATCATTTAAAAATAGAGACTTCAAGCTTTGTAAAGACATAGGCTATGTGTCATGCCAGTGTGACAAGCCTTCCCTGTGTTACAGATCATTTTCTGTCACGTTTCAGAATGAACTTCACATTGAGAGAGACGGCAGAACGCGCATCTTGTTTATTTTCTTTATTTTATGAAAAACACAACTTTTTGTTTTTATTATGAGTGTACACAAGAGATTTTTTTACTATATTAACACTGATACTAGTAATATCTAGGCTATATATTTAATAATATGCCTCAAATAATGTTCTTAGTCTTTTCTTCCTGTGACAGGGCATCACAGAGAGAAGCTAAAATAGTTTACTTTAAATGAAATGAAAATGTAATTAAATTACATACAGTTTGAAACAGTAATCACAGTAAGATGTTTACATGACATGAGCAGAACTCTGCACTCTGATTATTCGCTAATAAGTATGATTATACCACACTCAGATAGGCATACAGTATGCATGTTACTGGCCATTGTTTTAATCTACTCGCATCAAATTCAAAATACAATTTTATGGGCGTACTGGATATTATTCGGCCCTAGTGTTGTCACGATACCAAAATTATTGTTTCGATACCGATACCAAGTCAAGTATTGCGATTTCGATACTTTTTCGATACTTTTCCTGAAAAGGGAGAAACACTCTCAAATATCATTGCTGTACTTTATTTTAAAACCGGGACAACATTCTAATCATATAACACACTAATAAATGAACATATGAACAGCAGATATATTAAACATTTGAACAAAATATGAAATATAAAAATATAAAAAATAAATTAGAGCAATGACATTCAAGGTAAAAAAAAATATATAAATTTAGCAGCATTAACTCATTTATCATAAGAAACATAAGAGCTTTATCTTGATTCTGAACTTTGAATAAAAATATGAACAGCGATTATATTAAACAATGTTTAATATTGGTAACATATGATAAGCCTCATTGGTGATATATTTGACATGTGGGGAGAGAGTTGTGGAAGGCCTATACTTCATGTTAAACATAAATATATAGCAGCAAAGACAACGTCGGCAGTGTTGACGGCAAAATAGGCTACAGAATAATTTGTTCTGTATTGAGAGGTGCAATATTTGAAAATCGATAATATTTTTTTAAATTACATTTATATTGTATTTGTCAAAACTTTCAAACATCAAAATGTCATTTATTAATATGTATTCGTGTCAAAATGACATAGAAACATCTTTTCCTATTCTATTTTGCCTGGAAACGCTTCCAACACGCCTGGGCCAGTGACAAATAAGGTTTTCAACTGATAAAAAATTCAAAAAGGTTAAAACTGCACATCAAAGTAGTTATTATCTTTATGGGGATGTTTTTTACTTATTACTAAAATCTCAATTTTAAACAATGTATTTTAAGCGGTTTAACTGAGAATCATGTGACGACACCAGTCAAAATGTCATACGGGATAACGTTAATGCATTTTCTAAATATTACGATATTAAAACTTTTCAAATCAATAATACTTAATGAATATATAAAGTGATGCAGTAAACAATATTTGGAGCACAGAAAAAAATGTTTTGCACAACAATTCTTTCTCATTATATTGTGATTTCTTTAAACGTGACCCTACTTGTTCAAGGTCTTTACTCACATTTTAACACTGCAATGTGATTTAAAATGTGAAATGTCTGAAAATGTTTTACAGGACTTGGTATCATGTTATTATTGTTTCCTCAACTCCATGAAGTGAAATAATGCATTTCAATGGAAAAAAAAACAGCGTTATCCCGCCTGACTTAAGTTGTTACTCGGTATGACACCATATGAGTTAACACATGAATTGTCATTTTTACAACACTTAATAATGTTCATAAATAATTAATGTTTATGTTATGCAATGTTTTTCCAAGGAAATTAATTAGGCTCCACTGTAAAGAAATACAGATGTGGTTTTCAGTGTGTAAACTGTTACACACAAACTCAGTGTGGTTTCTTCCCAGATTTGGCAAGTATACAAATACATTTAAACATTTTTTCATCTTTATGAATATCAGAACAGCACAACTTTTCAACATTAGGTTTAATTTAGTACTGAAAAGTACCGTGAATCATTTTATTGATGATCATAGTCACTCTACATCAATATTCATAAATAATATAAAGGGTTAAAGTAGGCGACCTTCACTCATTTCACTGAACATCATTTATTTGAACAACAAATTTACAAAAGCATGTAATTGAACAACATATTTATAAAGAAAAATCTTATTAATGGGTTGAAGTACCTTGAATCACTAAATTTCATTAGTTTCATTAAATGAACACTATATTTTTATAGACTTAAAGGGGCTGATTCCCCAATATGACAGGTTGGACAATAATTAAGTGTAATTGTAATTGAATATTATTATGAATTATATAATTTGCTAATATTTAACTAAACAATGTTAATGATATGTTAATATCACAATTTTAATGGAAATTATACAAATTAAAGCTGAAAACTGTATAATAATATATTGTCAAACAGAAAGTAACTGTTATCCTATATGACAAAATTGTTATCCGGTATGACAAAACTCAGTTTAAATCTTAATCAGGCAGTATTTTTGGCTACCTATAGAAATCTGCAACCTTTACCTTCAACTTCCAAATATGTAAATTCATGCTAAATAAACATATTTACATAAAATCCACATTATATATGTTATTTTAGCGTTATCCCATATGACACAGGATTTTACTACATAGTGTGCTAGTGAAGAAAAAGGGTAAGTTAAACACATTTTATGAAAGACATACTTACCTTTCACCATTGTTTGGGGGTCCATCAGGGTCTTCCTGATTGTGTAACATGCTATCTCACATCGTGTCAAAATAATATTCACAATAAAATTGCTCCAGTTTGCTTGTTATCCCGGATGACATTGGCTGACAACCAGTTTTGGGACAGAATGCTCCAAAGCATAACAATCAACTGGATGTCATATTCTTTGTAATATTTAAATATATTGTTGTCAAGACTCATACAATAATGCCTGTGGCAGAGATGTTAGGGTTTATTAGATTTTTTACAGTTTGTTTGGCTTTTTTGTATGTCACTCTAAGGTCCGGACAGTTATCCGGTATGACATTATGTGACTATAATGTCTAATAATTCTTACACTTTGTAATACCCTCAATATATGTTTATATCATTTGATAAACAGAGATCAATAGATTCAATAAATGTGCTTTTTATTAAACATTTCCTTATTTTGACTTCATAAAGGGGTTTGGACATCAAAATCGCACGTCACGTCATTGGGCCGCCTGCGTGTTGCGTGAAAAATAGGCGTCGGTTCTATTTCTAGCATACCCGCGTTTCCCTCGAGCTGCGCCCAGACGCGTGTGTCACACAGGCAGTTAACATGGGAGCCGAACACACACACAGCCAGTGTGTCGCCGGCCTTACAAATCTGGAACGCGGTCATTCTTAGAAGTATCGATACTAATAAATTAAGGAATCGTGACGTTTTTAATTTCCGATTTACTTTTGAAGTATCGGTACACCGTGCAACACTATTCGGCCCGGTGATAAACAATAGCCTACCGGGTTTTCATATGCTTCTGTCACATTCTTCACACCGTCTGAATGAAGATACAGAGCAGAGACTGAGCAGCGAGTTGTGTTGACAGAGTTTAGTGATTTGAAGAGAAAATTCAGAATAATGTCACAGAGTTCATTCATGAAGTTGTGTGAACAACTCACGTCCGCGCACATGCGCACTTTGGTCAGAGCGGGAATATTGTGGTTTACATGCCCGTTTATTGCGATTAAAATTGGCGTACGCCACCTACAGGTAGTGTAATGCGACTATGGTTACAACGATTATGAACTTAATCGCATTATTTTGATCAGTATTAGTTAATAAGCATTCGCTTGGCATAAATGTACGCTATTAATTGATTGTGAACTGATTTGAAGCGCTATTGCGCGAGCCTGTAGAACGCACAACAGTGATTGAAACGTGAAGCACTCACATTTATTTAATGAAATCATGGCCTTTGGAAGTTTAACCGTCTGGGGTCTAAGGTGTTTTTGGGGTCCTTGAGATATTCTGACATGCCCTGACATTTTTTCAGTTGCTTATAAACATATTAATGGCAAAGGTGTAATTACACTCTATTTAGCTCAAACAGGGCTACCTTAATATGTGAGCAACATGACATGTTTGTATTTTTGAGAGAATAATGTTTATGCATGGTTATTGAAAAAACTAAAAATGAAAGTTTCTGAAATAAGGCCACAAAACACATACTAAATATGTGTCAACAAGACGTTTGGCTAATGGATGTTGTCACCTAGTGTTTTTGCTTCAAAATGATCTGAAAATCATCCTGCCTAATCATTCACATAAAACAATACATTGATTTAAATTTTGTAAAAAAATGTGACACTTTTTGTTTGGAAAGGCAATATGCGCGGAGGCGTGATTCACACCTGAGAAGACAATGACCCGCATAATGAGCTGCATAAGCCTTTGATTCAGGTGTGTCACTGAGAGTACCACAAGTAAAGAGTGTGAGGACTTACTTTGAATGCATGCAAATTGTATAATATCCAAGGTAGGCTAAACATTTCTAGTAACTATATGCAGTTAATTCTCATACTGTATTTCTCATACTGTATTATTAATAAATAATTTAATGAGAAGGTTTATATTGACCTATTAAGATGTTGCTTACATCTACCTTGTAAATATGTTTTGCTATTTTATTAAACAGTTTTCACATATAAAATAACAATATTTCAAGTGTAAGCTTTCTTTTTAAAAAGTATGCATTTTATCATACGTATTTCAAAGTTAAAAGGATTCATTAGTTTGAATATTTGAACAAACACTATAATAACATCTTAGTTGATAATTCAATATACATACTTTATTTTTGACAAAACATCACTATATATTTAACACATGAGCAGAAATTGGCGAACAAAAGCTTATTTGATGTGACCGTAGTCTTTATTACAGTAAAAACTTTATAATCTATGTAAAAACAACATGTTTACTAATGTAAGTGCAAGTGTGAATGAACGGCACAGATGCGCGCTGTTGTTTACTACAGCTGTACTAGTAAACATCTGTGCCGTTCATTCATTCATTCACACAGACACGCGATTCATATTTAAACAGTCTTTTTGCGAGCTGTAGTAAACAACATCACACATCTGTGCTTTCATTCATTCATGTGCCTTCATACCTGACACTATTGCATATCGCGATTAGAACAAAGCACTTAAGAATAAAGAACTTACTACAATCCTCAGCTGGATCCGTTGTTCCTCGAAATTAAACTAAACCGCACTTTTGAGGTATATTTCCCAGGATTATTATTACGATAGTATTATACCTCACAGCGAAGCAAGACAACGTAGTGCGCGTAAAATAAACTTGATGTGTTTTATCCAGCTGATGTGGGCGTTGACACCTTTGCATGGATCGCCTCAGATCATTTGTGTTTGAATAGCGCGCGCTCTCCGTGGGCGTGGTCACATTAACACTCAATGAGATGAAATGAGAACAACTGACATCTCTCTCTTTTCATACAGATTACATAAACTGAGAATATTTAAGCTATATGCTATAAGAGAATTAAAGCTAGCCTATATGCCGGTGTTTCTGTATGCCTGTGGGACTGAGTATTCGCTGAGTTACAGTTCATTTTCGGACGCGTTTCAGAATGGACTTCACTGACAGAGAGAAGGCAGAACTCGCATCATATTTGTTTTTCTTTATTTGGCAAAAAGCACAACACTTTGCTTTTATTGTGAGTATACACAAAAAAAAGACACTTAACAGGATCGAATAATGTTTAACACTTGTAAGATCAAAATCGACAGAGTATTTTGAGTCTCTTTTGCACTGATAAGAAAAAAAGCGAGCAGATCACGCTGGCGTGATTGCCGACCCCAGGGGGTTAATAATCACATTAGGCAGTATCTCAATGTAGCCTATGTTTTTTCATCCCCAAAATATAAGATGCCTTAAAATGATTGCTTGTTATACCATTTAAGGTATTAGGCTTTTTATGATCTTACATTTAAGAAAAGTGATCCACAGGGATTTTTTCTTCGCATACATGCTCCAAACTACATTTTACAGTTCACACACATCTATTTTTAGTCACAAATGCGAGTGAAATGGTCGCACTGTTGAGCCCTGTATGGTGCGATGATGAATAACTATAAATATGCAAATGTATTTGCCCGTGTGACACCACAGATCCTGCAATATCAATGTGGCAATCAAAACAAGCCATTTTTGGAGCTTGATTAAATGTAGGCTATGCTTTGTTTATAATGAGGAGGACATTTAATGGTACAAAGTTCTCTTATATGTCAAAAGATCAAGGCAAATTTGATTTCTTATGTCATGACCCATTTAAAAGCAGTTTTCTACATGAATATCTTGTAAAATGTAAGTGTTTATTCCAGTGATAAAAGCTGAATTTTCAGCATCATTACTCCAGTCTTCAGTGTCACATAATCCTTCAGAAATCATTCTAATATGATGATTTGATGCTCAAGAAACATTTATGATTATTGTCAATGTTAAAAATGGTTGTTGCTTCATATATTTCTGGAAAATATAATGCATGTTTTTTTTTCAGGATTCTTTGATTAAATAGAGTTCAAAAGAATAGCATTTATTTTTTTATGTCATAAAAAAAACGTGTCATCAAAAGGTGGAAGGCTCAACTCATTCAACTAGATAGAGGAAGTTTATTAGTCACTGTGAAACACAAGTATTGAGTCAATAGCTGGTTGTAATTGCAACTACATGTCACACAGAGTCGATTATAGATTATCTCATTCACATCTTCAACTCCAGCCTCAGACACTGAGTTACACTGCACAATCTCACAGCGCCCTCTAGTATTACACAAGCCTATATCACTATCATACATGCATATCAAATACATAACTACTGAAAACAAAACCTGCAATAAGAAACATATAGTTAGCATACCACTAATATATTTATATGTTGAAAGACTAAGTCAAAATATTGAATATAATGCACAAATTCATGCCGTTATGGAGGCAAGAGTAAAGATTATCATATTAATGCACTGTATAAGAAACAATATACTTTTCACTTTTGTTTAGCATTCAGGCTTAAAGCAAAAGTCTAGATGAAAACTGCATTATAATTATTTGAAACAAAATTCTTAACCAAAAAAACTACACCAAGAAATAATGAATAAAATAAAGATCATTGCACAATTTAAACATTAAAAATTCAGTCAAACAATATATTTCATATCTAGGGTTAGTTACCCTGAACTTACAATACGAGAAAAAATACAACTTGTAAAGTAGCTTCCAGTGATGATGTTCATGTACATGTTAAATTAACTTTAGTTTAAAATGTCTTAAAAGCTAATGATCCCACTTATGATCCCATTATGAGTTATTACATCCCCTCACTGTACAACATCTTAGACAGATTAGGCTATTATTAAACACAACTAGTATTCTGACCTTTTACTTTTGAATTATCAGCTGTCTAAGAGACAACATGGGTTTCTGCCTTAATTAGGCTCATTATGAACATATTCCACAGCATTAATTCTGGTTTGAATAATGGCTGTGGTGGAGCCAGACCTTTATGGATCATCAGAGAAATGACCTTCTATGTCTTTGTGAATGTGGTAGTAATACAGGAAGAGGAAAAACCCTGAAAAAAATCAGAGACAATTATTTCCTCAAATACATTTCACAGATTTAAAGTCACTGTAACCCATAAAATATCAGCTCCCATTATAACCCCTTATAATTAATTATATATTTTGAAAAATCAATTAAAAATCACTCATGAATTAATTCAAATAATTTGCTGAAATCTGTTGGAAAAATAGAAGCATTCTATCAAACCAAATTTATTTATTTTTTTCTCACCCTGAAACGAGTTCAACACAGTGAAGATGTAATATGAGGGAATGAGCATCGGCCCATAACTGAAGAACGCCACAGCCCACGTCAGGCCGAAGAGCAGGAACAAACTCAACAACTTCATGAGCTGCTCTCTAAATGTCTTTCTCTTGCCGTCAGCCACTTTTATGTTTCGGGCTTGGACAATCTTAGTGACGATCATGATGAAGATTCCAGTTGTGAAGATGAAGACTAAAGCGTAGTAGCCAATGTTCACTATGTAGTGAATTAAAGGACCTGTAATCCAGCACCTATAATTAGAAGAGAGTGAAATATTATCAGAAGACAATTAAAGTGCCCCTATTATGCTTTTTCAGATATTACCGTTCATGCAGTGTGTAATAGAGCTCTTTGTTGGGATGTCAATTTACGCAAATTCCCATAAACGATCGTTGTTTAAATTGACCTTGGAATCACTTTGCCACAACTTTTTGTATCAGTCGATTAATTGATTGTTAAAGTTTACAGGAAAAATAAACTTTTCGAAGTGCCGTTGCTACACCTGTCGTCTTTGATGTGATGTGGCAACCTCTGCTGGAGATTGTGAAGCTTGATCTGGCGACAAATGCCCGAAATCATAGGCAAATCGGTGCTCGTTCACGCGAGTGACAATCACGTGGTGCAAATTATCAAAGACGCAATCTGAGAGAATCGCTGATGAGTCTGTTCGACGCCCGTGACATATTTGGCATGCTGAATATCTGGACTTGTCGGCAATTCAAAATCGAAATTAAGTCTGGAAAGGTAAGTCTGGGCGTCTCTGTTTAGACTGCTGCCCCCGTGACCCGTCCCCGGATAAGCGGAAGATGGATGGATGCAGGGCCGCGGGAAGTGGGGGTGCTGGGGGTGCTGCAGCACCCCCTGTTTTCACAGAATTGTAAATGCAACGCATATGTTTGTTAATTAAAATGTATACATTTTTAGCATTTAGTCATTTATTTGTAATAAACACTTTAAGTGGGCTATTTAAAAATTGTTATTTATATGTTAAATTATCTTTTTAAAACATAAGCGCAGAGTGTTACGTAATATTGTGTGTGTGTGTGTGTCGAAAGAATTTGTCCGCAGCTGCTCAAAAAAAAAAAAAAAAAAAAACTTCAAAAACCCCACTGTCAGTGTTTTGTAAGAAACAGGCAAATATGTAAAATATAGCAGGAGACATTTTAATTGTTTACTAATAAAACAGTTATTTTTTATGTCAGTGTCGGCTAGACAGATGAAGTTGACGACTCGCGATCTTCGCAGCGCCATAGAGAAATGCACATTTCATACGAATTACATAAGCAGCGCAGTCTGTTTTCTTTCGTTTTGAATTGTTCTGCTTAAAAGTAGACATTTCAAGCTATCTATATGTCTCAGGTCTGTGAGGCAATAGGCTACCTTATAGGCCTACGCTGAGTTTCATTATGAGACGAGCTCCAGGTTCGCCAGCGCCTCCGTATCCTGATTATTTATTTTCTAATAGCCTATATTTAGGCTACTTCTTATTAAATCCAGACAATTTGTTGATGAAACATCGATTAAAATTAAGATACAATTAATACAAAACGAAATTAAATTTAAAGACAGGCTTTGTGCTTTCAGTTTGAGGTCTCTGTGAAAGTTTTAAAACATTATTTTAGTGCCGCTTTAGAGCGCTCACGTCCGTAACGGAGAACTGTCTGTAACATTTTTTTATTTATTTTTTGTGAAATAAATTTTTTAAAAAATGCGACTTAGTCCAGTGCGACTTAGGCTATAGATGTTTTTTTCTTCCCCGTGGCGCATTTTGTGACTGATATGCGACTCCGGAGCAATAAAATAAAAGGGACTCCGGAATAAAAGCAGAATCAATAAAGTCAAAAATGTGATGTGCAGTCAGGTTTGAGTGTGTGCGCGTTTTTTGAGGAGTTTTATAGTCTTGATATTGTTTCTTATTCAAAAGTGGTGACGCCCCTATTCCCCCCCCCCCAAAAAAAATCAGCTCCCCCAACCTAAAACCTCTTCCCGCGGCCCTGGATGGATGGATGGATGACAGTGGCTTGAGAATATGCCTCTCAAGAGATGTCACAAGATCCGACGGTACTGCTTGGATATTATGAATAATTTATTGAAGAACGATGATTGAGAGCAGATCGTTCAGGCAAAATCTGATGAAAACAATGGACAATATATCAATATTTCATGGACAAAAAGTGCTGTTGGATGTTTTTCAATGGACGCTTGTCATGGACATTTTACCCAAGTGTGATGGATTGGATTAATCTCGCGATCGCTATTTCATAAACAAAGGTATGAAGCCCATTTTTGATTTTGCGTGTTGTCATTTGCACTTAACCTGGTAATCCAGACCTAAATCTGAAAGATTAATGGTCTGGCATTGACTAATGAAAATCGACCAGCTCGAGGGGCGGCACCAAGCATGCATTTGAAAATCTCACTGCACGCATTTGGATAACACTACGACCAATCACAACAAGTCCCATACGCTTAGCTGCCAGCGGAGCTAACTGGTAGATTAGACTCTTTCCGTATCCGGTCGGCAAAACAGCAAAAACGCCCTTCTTGCAAAGGAACAATTTGAGCGCTGTCTTCTGTTCCTCTTTTAGATAAAAAGCCAAGTCTAACTCGTTCATTGTTGCGGCCAAAGCCGTTTCAAACAACTGGTGTTCATCCATAGCCATCTTGCAATTTTTACTAATGACTTTGACGTCACAGCGTTGTCGTCATCTGTTTAGCTCGCCTCTGGCCCGCCTATATCAGATAACCCGATGTGATTGGTGCAGCTCAGATACAAGGGCATATTTAATGAGCATCATTACTCGACGCCAGAGTAAACTCGCTGAGCAAATTCAGCTTGTGCTCTCACGAGAACTCTGGATTTCCACTCCTGACACAAATTACAGTATTACTGTTGCTGGAGCATCTATATCGTAAAACAGAAACTGTAGACTGACAAACCCTTAAAAATTTCAAATGATGTATATAAAATATTTTAAGATAGTATTCTATATTATGTAAATGTATAAGAGGTCAAGAGGTTAAAGTTCCATAGAAGGGGCACTTTAAGTTTTATTAATTCATGCATTTATGACATCAGAACAACTTACATTTGTGTGGTTTTTCCAGACGTTGTGTTTATGATCCGTGTTTTATATCCTCCTATTGAAACAACAGCTACGACTATCGGAGCCGGAAACGCTGAAAGAGATCTGGGTTATTATTGGTAACTAAAACTAAAACCATATAAAAAAATCCATTACTTGAAATAAAATAAACTTTAACTTAAAATAAAATATTAAAAAAACATTTTATTTCAGCTAACATTTCTCATATTTATTTAATTTAATTTAATTTAACTTGATGTACTAATATGACAAATTCATATTAAAATACCACCGATAGAGACAATTAATGAAGACAAGCTGCTGAAGTAAAGGTCAAAAACATAAAAGTATCATGACAGGAGTTCATAAGACTTGTGCACAATATGAGCCTATATTCTTTTTCGGGTGAACTTGATTTTACAGTCTGACCTGCTGGTTTTTGTTTTAAAAGGTTTTATTTCTTAAGGCAAAAGTATAGTATAACAGGTGTTTTGTTCATGTAACTCACTCCAGCCGAACACGATGATCTTCCTCATGTAGTTTGTGATGGTGACGTTCTGTCTGATGAGCCATAAGTACATATGAAGAGCTTGAATGAAGAACCAGGTGAATGTAGTCAGCATGGAGTAATGCATGAGCAGCGCTATGAAGACACACGCAGCCTTGTCTCCTGTGTTGGCGACGCTCTCGTTTGACAAAAAGGATAAATTCAGGAGAAACAAAGCCACAAACATGTTCATCAAGATCTTCGTGGCTTGATTTGATCTGGCTTTCCTGTTCGAATATAAAAACAACCTGTATTTGTAACATGCATTTAGCAGATGCTTTATCCAAAAGAGGAGCAAAAGCAACTAGGGATGCAAAATATATCGGCCACCATATCGTTATCGGCCAATGTTAGTTAATAAAATATTAGTTCATGTTTGTTCACACTGCATTAAATTACGCTAACCGATACAACTTTGCATCTTAAAAATTTCTTAAATTTTGAGATTTAACATTAACTAAGATTTATAAATCCTGCAGTTGTATTGTTCATTCATTATTAGTTCATGTTAACTAATGCTAACAAAATGAAACCTTATTGTAAAGTGTTACCAATTTTCTTTTCTTTTTTTATAATGAAAGTTGGCCATAGGAGTCTAAAACTTAAAAAGGCAAGGAATCTTGCAGTGGTTCAAACTAGGCTACTGTAATGTATGTGACTTATGTGTTTAGTATGTGTACGTTTTTGGTAAATGGCTTTTAATGGTTAGCCATTATATTCAAATATAAAGAATTATCTGTATCAGCCAAAATGTTCATGTTGGTGCATCCCTAAATGCAACTGGTCCAAAAACTTTGAACTTCAATACTTGAAGTACTAACAGCACAAACTAGGTAAAGGGTAACTAAACCCTAAACCAACTTTTTTTAGTCAATGATCAGTAAGAATGGGGCTTTATTAGTGCTGTTCATTGATTCGAGTAACTTTTTTGACATTGGGTATAAAGTGTTTTAATTCTACAATATATGGTGTAAAAACGTCTGAGTGCTGCCCTTTTCAGGTTGAACGGTGGCTACTGCAGTTGAATTTTCCTATTGGATGTTTGCGGTACTGCGTGACGTAAGCAGGTTCCAGCTCACCACGCCCTTGGTACGAGCTACCACGCATAGTATTGCATCAGTTAGGATAGCTTCAAGTTAGCGTAGATTTATCTGTATTTAGTACAGTGGTCAGGAGGGTACGTAGGTGTAGTGTTGCTGGTTGCAACAGCAGTGCTGGACTGCATAGCTTTCCAGCGGACTTGGAAATTAGGCGCCAGTGGTTGCATGCACTTGGCCTGGAAGACCGTCAGTTCCCGCCTAGAGCTCAAGTGTGCTACCTGCATTTTACGCGGGATTGCTTCTCCAACGCAATAGAGGTTGAAATGGGCTTCTCCACACAGCTCGCGCTGAAAAGCTACGCAGTGCCAAACGCTGCTCCTCCTGCATGGACTCCACCACCTCAGCGGCGTCTTGATGTGAGTGATCATATTTTAATCACAATTTATGGTTAGGCTAAAGTTAATCCACTGGGGCCGACAAACGCGCCGGCGCATTTTGCTGGATTTTTTCACATAGCGGCAAAATATGAATATGCCTACAGAGAGCGCGCGCTATTGACATCAGCTCGATAAAACTCATCAGATGCATGTACTTTACGTTGTCTTGCGACCCTGTGAGTCACTCTCCATTTTAGAGTCTGACAAAAGCTGTCAATTAATCCGTCACTGCCGGGCTCAGGTGCACGCCCCCCCCCCCCCCCCCCCCCCCCCCCCCCCCCCCCCCTCCCGCTCACAGTTCGTCCCCTCTATCTCTGCTGGGGTCTGCCCACTTTTCTAGCATTTTTCAAATATTGCCAGTGGGTGGAGTCAGGCTCTGACCAGGGGTTTAGTTACACTTAAACATTAAGAGACTCTACCGTAACAGGAAATGCATGAACAGAGCGACGGCCTGAAAAAACATGGAGATGCCGCAGCCGATTGAAGTGATGAAGCTCAATGATTCCACATACGGCGCTGTGCTGTTTGCATTTATATCTGGAGGAGACTGAGAGATCAGAGAAATATATGTGAACTAAAAGACTCTGATATTGATTTCATGAGGTCTTTAAATGAAACTGAGAAGCTTCTCACCATCAGCACTGCAAAGAACGTCAGATGTGAACACGAGCACTTTATGGTGTTATTGTTGATTTTTACTGTCTCACAGCCGGACGTCGTCCATGTTAGATTTCCTTTGAAGGAAAAACAGTGCGTAATTAAATAAAATATTTAAAATACATTAGGTTTGTTGATGGGAACTGATCAATAGATCCATAAGTAAATTTACCTTTACCATCCCAAGAACTGCAGGATGCATTACCGACCTGTAAGAACATGTTTGATTATTATTTTGATTTCGCAGTGTCTGGTCATCATAATAATAATGTTTTGCAAAAAAAAAAAAAAAAAAAAAAAAAACCTTCATTACCAGATCATTCTGTTTAAAGAACATTTCAATATTGTTGGTAAGGTCGGAGATATTGGCCCTCATCGTTATTCCATAAACCTCATTATTCAAAGTTTGATTCTAAATCAGAAAAGATACATTAAGCAAATCAAACATAAAAGTGTGAAAACAATAGATCAAGAAGCTTTTGTTAAAAAAGTGCCCCTTTTTATGGTTTTTCGAATATTCCCTTTCATGCATTGTGTAATATAGGCCTAGCTGTTTGTGAATGTAAACGTTCTGCAAAACTTTGAAGTCGAAAGTGACTTACGTTATTACTGTCTTACTGAAATAGCCTACTTCTGGATCGGGTTGAATAACTAGTTCTTCCAATGTTTCATCATTGGACTTGCGCTCGGATTGATATGCTAAAATTGAGGTCATCGTTACTGTCTTTACCGTGTGTACAATCGCTTAGGACTGAGGAAGCTGAAGTTCAGTTATATGTTAATGGAAGTTTAGCTTCTGACACGTGCTGAAAGCGGTCGACCAATCATAACAGGCTGGGCTGTCTGGCCAATCAGAGCAGAGCAGCTCGCGGAAAGGAAGGATTTAGAGAGACTGATTCTTCTGACGAGTCGTTTGAGAATCATTGAAAAATGTGGTGATGTGGAATGTATATTATGAGAAAATGAAAGTGTTTTTTGATCTTTGATGCATGGAAAAAAATGTTGTAGGAGACTCCAAAACAACATTATGAAACTTTAAAATAGCATAATAGGGGCACTTTAAAAGAATAGTTCACCGAAATGTTTTTATATTTTCATTCGAACACAAACATTTTATTTTTAGAAATAGAATCTTCAGCTTTTTTCAAACAACAATTCATACGATACAATTTAACGGAAGTGGATATGATTACTAAATACAACAGATTTGTGTCACTGTGGGAAAGAGCTGTGCAAACGTCAAATTATTTTTTTACAATTACAAATACCCCTTAAACATTCCTTAAAATGCTCAAACAAAGAATTTACAATTTTTTTTTTATTGCAAGTACCTTGTCTCCCATATTATTGAACCGTAGAACTCCAAGAAACGCAGTTCCGTTGTTTTCCAAACGTGATTTATTAAAGGCCTCCTTGGAAATCTTTACATACCAGGACATGTTCCTACTCAGGATACTTTGACAATCAGCCACCTGTGTAAAGATGAATTAACGTTGATTAATGAAGAATCCTAGCCCAGGTGGACATTGTAATCTTTTTCAGGCCTTACGCTGATAATGTTCTGATATGAAGAGTAGCATGTATCTTTGGTTTCTGTGGTGTTAGCTTTTATTTGGAGAACACCAATAGCCTTCCCTGCGACAAGCCCTGCACACCTTGTATTGTTTTCTTCCATCTGCTCTATTACAGTATCCAAATAATCCAAGACGTCTCTGCAAAACCAGTTTAATCACTTGGCATTCTGTAATAGAATTACTTGAAGTCAGTGGAAAACACACACTTACGAGGCTATTGAGGAATCAACATCTCCATCCTCGTCTTCTAAACCAGCCAGTTCTATATCGAATGTTTTCTCGTGTGTTTCAGGAGTGTCATTTTCATCCTTTTTAGAAGTACTGGTTCCACTGGTATTGCAGGTGACACACGTCCATTCAGTGTTGTTTAAACGCATAATGTATGTGCTTCTTTCTTCCTCTTCAACACAGAAATAAATAAGGGATGGATTTCATTTAATTGTGCAATAATTGAATCTTAAATATTAAAGTGATTCATGTATGTGTTGCTTATTTATAAATCTATAAACATCATAGTTTCAGCATTATAATATTTAGATGCTTATTCATCATAGTTCACATTTATCAATTACATAAATGACAATTTTGTCAATTTTGACATAAAATTGTATAGAAATGTTCACTAAAGAGGCAGTTTACATGTTGCAGTTGTGCTATATTTTGATTTTGAAATCAAACTTTGGGTGTGAAACTGAAAAGTAGTTTATAAATCTCAAGACACAGACTTACCGCTGCACGCATGATCATCATATATAGCGTTTCTACATCTCTCTTCAGGATTAACAGGAGGGTTTTCCAAACAACCTCAAGAGACCATGACACATAATTTAACATAATTATCAAATCCAGGGCCGAATTAGCAAATTGAATTAGCACTAAGCCTTACAATTGTATTTACAAAATGATTGTAAATACAATTGTTAGGCTTAGTATTAAGTATTAAAAAAGGTATTATATTATAAAAGTTCTCAATTAGTTGCATCTTAGCTAGGGTTGGGAATCAAAAATCGATTAATTTATAATATATTTCCTTTTTTAATTATGCATACTATTAATATGGTCTTAATAAAATATAAATATGATGTATGTTGTATATTACTAGTATCAACTATATACTTTACAGGAGTTAAAGTATGACAGACTGTCATTGTTTTTTTGTCTACTGCGTTTCTAGGTTTTAAAAATGTCATGGACTGCTGGTGGGTGGTAAAATAACATGATTATTTATAATGTATTTGTATATAAACAGCTCATTTCTGATACAAAAAAATATATATTTTAGTCCTAATTTGTCCTAAAATCCTGAAGATAATTTTTTTTCCATATTGCCCAGCCCTTCATGTAGCTGAAATATTTTCAAATGAATATGGAATCAAATTATGTAATAAAGTATATTGTAAAATTGTGATATTTTCTTAGACTTATCATACCATGCAAATCTCATACTATTGCAACACTATTTTGCACATGTAGCTTGTGAACGAACAGTTGTGCAGCAGGTTTTTTTGTTGTTTTTTGTACTAAAAGTGTGAGGAGCTTAGTACATCGATTGGACACACCAATTGAGATCTCCATCATAGTAAAGATGGCGGCTGACCAAGCGCTCATTTGCACTCATATACAGTATCACAAAAAGCACAGTATGATATTACGCTCTTCACTTGTGTGATATTGCGTAACTTAGGTGTGGGCGGAACCCTACCTAACCCTACCGGTAGACACGATTAACCAGTAGAAATTTGTCAACTGGTAGAGATTTTGGACTATTGTCTCTATCGCGGTTACGCTCATGTGACGTTGCGGTGCTGCGTGGTAGGGCTGCACGATATGGAAGAAAAATGATAAAATAATTAAATAATGCGAAATGCGATACAATAATGCTTAAAGTGTGTAAAATAAACTTAAATTATCTTTAAAATATATTTAAAATTATATAACCTACATACGTGTTTCACATTCTTTTTGTGACTAGAAAACATCCCTACATCTTCTGACAGTGAACATCAGTGTTTTACTGTAGCATAAGAAGTGTTATTTTAACATCAGTGTAAACCACGGGGTTCAGGGTTTCAGGTAGGCCTACATTAGGCTTATTTAACAACAGAAACTGAATAATCAAATGTAAAAATTAATCACTGCTTAGTTTTCACTGTATGAATTAAATACTGATTCTTATTAAAGCTTTAAAAGTTATTCAGCCAAGAGCATTGAGTGATTTTCTCTTTGTCTTTTGTTCATGATCCCAGTTATTGCAAGCCGTTGCGATATGCATATCGCGATATATACATTTGCGATATTTCGATAATTTCGATATATATTGTGCAGCCCTACTGCATGGTCACGAAAGCTTATCGTTTGCATGCGTTTTTAAGCAATGCGGTTTAAAAACGAGCATAATTAGCAGCGAAAGGGAACTCATTTCAGTATATTCCCACGCTGTCTGAGAGACGCATGACATGAAGCCGCTGCTCATAGAGCGTGTGAGAACTGAACTGAGTGCTTTTTGTCGCCTAATTGGGCTTGAATGGTTCAGTACTCATACGTGTCAAAGTGACCATGTATTTGCAAGTAAACAGAGTCATTTATGTCTTAAGTGAATGCAAACAGTTGAGAAAGAGCAACGCACAAGTAAAATTGCAGTCTAATTTTTCTCTTTCTTTATCATAGGCTATTTGTTTTCAGTAAGCTTGATTTTTTTTTAGGCTATTCATTTTCTTTTTTTTAAATGATATTGAAAATGGGGATAAGAATTATGACATTTCAGTGGAATAAAAAATTTGTCATAACTTCATTTAAAGCAAAAGTAACTATATCGTGATATACGAATATCGTTATCGTACTCGAACAACTGAGCATAACCCTAAATTCATCCAAACTTTTTGTTGGTGTGATAGGGTCATAAAATCACTAAACTGTGAAAAGTTCATTTGTGTGTTGTGTTTAGGGTGGGGGTGGGGGGTATGTTGTGGACTTGGACCCTGGAACAACAACAACAAAACCACAACCTTCAACACTAGCACTGCATCTATTGTAGGATGACACTCACCGGCTGGATCCCATAGATAACATCCATTATTAGCATCCAGCAAAAATGTCTCACCTTTGTCTTTAATCTCATTTATTCTAACTCCATATTGATCCCCTTGCTTTGTTATGCTGAAATTGTATGTTTTGCACTGTCCTGAAACCAGAGAGAACATTTTACATTTGTTGAACAAATACATTTAAAGAAGTGTTGAACTCGGGAACTGTTTATAGATAAAAACATATAGAAGTTTTACCCAGGGAAGAGATGTTTAGTTTAACATTCATTACATTAACACTTTTATTACCATCATCTGATTGACATGTCAGATTTATAGCTGAAAAACAAAACAAAACAGAAATGACCTCAATGAGTTTGCCAGTCTGCACAAGTGCTTTCAGACAACAAATATGTAATATTCACACAGTCATGTTAGCAGTATATTTAACATCTACCTTGATTTATTGAGCTACTTGAGTTCCAGAAACATCCATCTGTCAAGACTTGAATTTCCAGGTTTTCTGAGCAGGCTGCATAAAGACAACATTTATAATGCTATTATGTAACAATGTATAACAAGTTTATATGTCGAAATTTAAATGGCAACTGTTACAATCTTTTTTTAATCATGTTATTTTTTTGTGTTTCATTTGTTTTCTAATGTGCATCAAACAGCATATTCATTGGTATTATTAACTTTTTTTCATTGGTATTATCAACTCTTTAAGTTGATAAATGCATTTTTTAAAGCAAGCAGTGGTGAAGAAGGTATATAAGTATATAAGTACTTGAGTAAAAGTACAGATCCCCTAATAAAAGAGTACTGATTTTAATACTCATACTCATCGTCAACTTCATCTTTGCAGCCGACACTGACACTTGTTTATTAATAAACAATTGAAATGTCTCCTTGCTATATTTGACATATTCATAATCATTACTTTTGCCGGTTCTTTGTGACAGCTTTTAGGTGCGTTATTGGCAGCGCCACCCTTACATGTTACATGAATGCGTCACCTCCGCTCAATAGTTAATATTGTTCTTTGGTGGTCAGTTTATACAGGTTTTTCAAATGTTATTTGATAAAAAAAAATTAAAAAAATTCTCAATCTCTTTTTTTCTCTCGACACCACTTTAACTTGGCACAAAGTTCTGGAAAAACTGTCAGTGATATCACGATATGCAAATGTGCAAATATGCAAATTCATACCTACGTAATCACCATGACCAAAATTTTACTTTTTATTATTTATTTTTTTACATTGAATCTTGAAAAAAAAAAAATATATATATAGACCTAGCAACCCTTTTTTTTGTCTTTTTTTTTCTTCTGCAGTTTCATCAGAAAAAAAAAAGGTAAATTAACAGATTTTGAAAACAGCGTTACACGTAATTAGGAAATTAAACTGATTAAATCAGGCGGTTACGGCAAAAAGAAAGGGAAACATCGGACCTTATGAAAAAAAATAGGCAAGACACATGACTATGTCATCAACATGCATTTATCATTCTTACAATCACCAAAGTGGGTTCTGTTCCGTTCAATAGTATTCAACAGTTCTCCTCGTGAAACGAAATTCTTTTCAAACAGATATGATAAGAACAGTGTGGAAATTATTTGCAACACTAACAAAACAGCAAAGCTAATGTTTTGAACATTAGAAAAGAGCATTAGTAAAGCTCAAACTAACCAAAGTAAAACCTTGAATCCCTGAATCGCAGGCTATCATTTTGATAAAGTGCAGCCAAACTCAGCATGATTTGTGTTTACAGTGTATGTCGGCAGTGTTGTCTCTGGTGGGGCGTGTTGGGGGCGGGGCTTGGGTAGATGATATAATCGGATATCACAATATTTTTTACATATTGCCCAGCTCTATGATAAACATAAACATAAAATGGAAAAACAGATGTAACAGTCCAAAATGTGTTTACATTTTGAGAAGAATGCTATGTAAACACTAGTTTTGCATAATTTGATTCTGCTACGGCAGCAGGGAAGATGTGCAGGCATTAATTTGCTTTGTTTTACCTAAAACCTTCCCCATTCAGATGGTAACACAAATATGGACATGTTCACATTCAAGCATTTCATACAGTTTGTCCTTTTACACCAGATTTAGTTTACATTCACAACTGACAGTCGTGACCTAAATATGATTATCATTTACAGTAGTAAATCCTAAAATTCAGCATTAGTAACTAGTAACTAACTCAAGCTCCTGTTCACGGCTCATTTCGAGTCAGTCTAGTGAATTCAGTGAATCAATAACTTGAGGTTTACTCTGACCGGATCAGTTGAATAAGTGAGTCGTTGACTCGAGAACAGATGCAATCAGATGAGCTTGTGACAACTTTTTCAGTTCAAAATAATGAGGAACAACATGTTTTTATGAGATGTAGTAAAAATGTACGATTTAATGCTTTGGAATGCAGTGAAGTAAAAGTTTTTCCAAAATAAAAATACTCAGATGAAGTACTGATACTTGAAAAATATACTTAAGTACAGTAATAAAGTGTCCACCACTGAGAGCAACATACTTATCTGGCGTGAAGCACAACAGACGATCATCAGCCACAGCAAATTTAGCTTTTGTCGAGACATAATTCCCCAAAACAGCCTGAGAGAGAGACAGGAGTTGAGTTTTCTTTTCTACAGATATCGGTTGTAAATCTTAAAGAATTTTCTTATTTCATTCTTGAGATGTTAAGTCCACAGTCCAAGAGGAGAGAGAGTTTCATCCGTTCACATATGAAGCCGTATGATTATGATCTGCAGCTCAGAGCCGCTGGAACAAGGACATACAGTTACTTTGCAAACATGCAAATCATGTTTATTGGGGCTTTAACTGTACATTTCAGTATTCTTTACTTTCAGGTCCAGTTTATCAAGTCACATTTGTTCACAGAGAACTATGTATAGAATTATATTTAATAATAGTAGAAACAAGATGCCAGTGAGGCCATCCTTAAAAAATATTTTGGTTTGCAGTAACAGCAAAAAAAAGAAAAAAATCGGTAGGTAGGTCTATACTACTACTAGCCATTTTTTTCAATGTAAAAAAAAAAGTATAATTTTGGTCATGGTGATTACGTAGGTATGAATTTGCATATTTGCAAATTTGCATATCGTGACGTCACTGACAGTTTTTCCAGAACTTCGGGCCACGTTAAAGTGGTGTCAAGAGAAAAAACAGAGAGATTTTGAGAATTTTTTTATTTATTTTTTATTAAATAACATTTGAAAAACCTGTATAAACTGAACATCAAAGAACAATATTTTGTTAACAACTGTTTATTGAGTTTTCTTTTTTAAAGTCAAGAAAAACAAAAATACAAAGCAAAAAGCAACTATACAAATCTAGAACCCACCCCTGGTAGACTTCAAGAAAATAAAAATAAAATACAAACATAGAATGTAGACCCAAAAAAATTATAATAAAAAATAAAAGTAAAAATAAATAAATTACATAGATGTTAAAAAAGTTGACACAATATCAAAAGCAGTATGCCATAAATTCACAGTCTTAACATTGGATCCATGCATACGAGAAGTTGAGAGTTCCATCGATATAATGTCCAGCAAAGACACTGTCCATGTTCGTCTGTCCATTGTGTGCGGAGGATTCCAGCGGTTAACTGACATTATTTTTTGCCGCTGTGAGAGTGGTTAACAGTAAATATCTTTGTTGAATGGATAAGGTAAGGTCCCTAAAAACGTTCAAGAAAAAAATTATGTGGGGTCAAACAAATATCAGTGTCCAACAGATATGATAAGTCCTGTGAGAGCTGGGTCCAAAAAGGTGAGAGAGAGGGACAGTCCCAAAAGAATTGACACCAAAGAACAATATTAACTATTGAGCGGTGGTGACGTGTTCATCTAACATGTAAGGGTGGCGCTGCCGATAACACACCTAAAAGCTGTCACAAAGAACCGGCAAAAGTAATGATTATGAATATGTCAAATATAGCAAGGAGACATTTCAATTGTTTATTAATAAACATGTGTTTTCTGTGTCAGTGTCGGCTGCGAAGATGAAGTTGACGATGCCGACTCGAGATCTTCGCAGTAGTGAACTCGCCAGAGAGAAATGCACATTTCATACGTATTACATAAGCAGAGAGCAGTCTGTTTTCTTTCGTTTTGAATTGTTTTGTTTAAAAGTACAAATTTCAAGCTTTCTATAGACATATTTCTCAGGTCTGTGAGGCAAGTAGCTTATTCGCTGAGTTTCGGTTCATTTATGAGACGAGCTGCAGTTCACGCGTCGGCGCCTCCGTGTCCTGATTATATTGCCTGCTATATTTACTTCTTATTTATTAAATCCAGGCAATTTGTTGATGAAACATTGATTAAAATTAAGATACAATTAATACAAAACAAAATTCACTTTAAAGAAAGGTTTTCTACTAAAACAAACTTAATGAAGTGGTCAAAATCATGTCTGCCCACTCCATTTGTCTCCCGATATATTGCGCATCTTATGATCTTACTCATGCTTTTCACTTTTCATATAATCAACATACATGAAATTAAAAAAATATATTTATTTTATTTAAACATAAATATGAAACTAAATCGTTTTCTTTTAATGACTAGGCTACAACACATAGGCCTATTAGCCTACAGTACAGAGAAATGTAATGTCGGAGCGGGATTTGAGCGAACGCCGTCTTACCGGTGAGCATGTGGGGGGAGAGGTACGATTTTCGAACAATCATCGAATATTATTTTGCTTGATATGCCAATCCTTAATATTTGGTGTTTTATATGCCTGTTTGAGGTCTCTGTGAAAGTTTTAAAGCAGTGTTCTAGTGCCGCGTTCAGAGCGCTCACGTCCGTAACATTGTTTTTTCCTCATAAATGCGAACACGAAAAATTTAATAAAATGAATTTTTCATGTTCTGTGGAGAGCCAACCCTTCTTCATACGGTGGGTAGTATTACTTTTGGTTTGCGCAGTGTAATTCACAGAATTACTAAAAAATAATTTGCCACCTAAAAGTTAAAGATTTTTTGTGTCACGTCCGTAATGCATGTGTATTTCCCTCATATTAAATATAAAACGCATGTGTAGACTGATAAGGGAGTATGGATATATAAACAGACGTTTCAATATATTGGTATTAAATGCATTTTCTGAGAATTTATATTTCAAGTTTTGACTGAAAATGTCATGTCCATAACGCTGGAATTGCCCAATAGTAATTTAAAGATGTGGAGACGGGAAGGATAACTCTGGGAGTTGGAAGAGGTGTGTCGCGATTCTGCCTTCTCACACCGCGACACAGGTTCGTGGATCTGAGTGTCGCGATTTCGGTTTCATATCGCATATCGTTACAGCCCTGATAATCATAGATGATGCCACAGGTTTTTATTTAAAAGAAAGAACGTAGCCTACGTTTGTATGTAGGCCTAGGCAATTTATATTCACAATACTTACTAAAATATAATTAATATTATTTTATTGCATTTGTATTAGTTGTTTGAAGAGTAAAAAAAATATCGGTTCGTCTTAACACAAGTTTACAACCGGCAAGTCGGTCGGACTAAAAGGAAAAAAATAAAAAAAATAATTGGAATCGGTCCTAAATTGACAGGGTCGGTCGGGTTACGGCAAACAAGAATATTATTAAGGATGGCCTGAAAGCATAACCTTTATTATTAGACAATATTTATATTTATTATCTCTCAGAGATATAACACATTAAATCCACATTAAATAATGCAGAAGTCTTGTGTTTGCGTGGCAACATATTCAATAACACAGAAGAATCAAAAATACAAAACTGGTGTCCACATCCAAACCACCCAGATTAGACTCAGGTGCAGGACATCAAAATAACAAACAAAAAAAGAAAAGTGAAGTCCGCACACTGCATGCTGCTCAAGATAAATTTGTTAAAAGCACAATGTTTCAACCATCAGGTCTTCATATATCTTTTAATACATTTATCTTGAACAGCATGCAGTGTGCAGACTTCACTTTTCTTTGTTTGTTTAACATATTCAATAACCAAATATGTTCCACATCCGTGTGTGTGATCAAGGAAATATCTGAATTCATAGGTGTGTGACTTTAATTTCAACCTGAAGATGTAAATTTGTTTTCTAAAAGAGGTTGAGAGTAGTTTGTGTCTCTCTGACACACATGTGCTCAAACAAACAAGACAGCAGGATGATTATAACATTGATAAATCTAACATCACCCATATTCTGCACAATTCAATCCTCCCACAATAACAGACAGTTTCAGTAATGATCATCACATATATTTGTCACAGATATTTGACCCCGTGATTTCAATCCCTCAAACTAGAGCTTCAACGCACGGACACAAAAATTACAAAATGCTTTTTTTGGAGAGTATTCACTAGGGCTGCACGATTTGGGGAATTATTTTTTTTTTTAAACAAATGAAATATGTGTACAAATGTTGTGCTTGTTTGTTTGTAAGGCTGCACAATTTGGCCCAACATTTTGTTTTTATATATTAATGTCTAATTATTATTATTATGATTATTATTATTGCTAGATGAAAATATTAAACAAAAAAAGAAATATTAATATTGTTATAACACTTTCATTATCTAAAATAAAAAAATATTTTAAAATAATCTAACATATAATAATAAGAAAATAATAATAATATTTTTATTTTACAGAGAACTTATTTTGCGAAAAACTGCAGGGTTACCTGCAGGCAGCCTATGAGTATAAATCATTAGAAAAGTCTAAGGATTTATTATAAAATATTATATTATTATGATAAAAATCTGTGACAATATTTCTCACAATATTAATTTTTTGTCAGGAGGTATGCAAAATCAAAAACAGTCCATGTCTTTAATATGAAATATGATTTGGATGAATTGGGTAGGTCTAACATAAAGGAATCAAATGTAAAATATAGCCTAACTGGATAGTCAAGTCAAGTCTTTTTTTTTTTTTTTTTTTTTGAGTAGTGACCTGTTATTGTATTTTACCTGTGAAGCACCTTGGTCAACCTTGGTTGTTTTAACCCTCTGAGGTCTGAGGGTTTTTGGGGTCCTTGAGATGTTCTGACATGCCCTGACATTTGTGCTTTTTTCAGTTGCTTATAAACATATTAATGGCAAAGGTATAATTACACTCTATTTAGCACAAACAGGGCTACCATAATATGTGAGCAACATGCATGTACATGTTTGTATTTTTGAGAGAATAATGTTTATGCATGGTTATTGAAAAAACTAAAAACTAAAGTTTCTGAAATAAGGCCACAAAACACATACTAAATACGTGTCAATAAGACTTTTGACTAATTGATGTCTTTGCCTAGAGTTTTTTCTTCAAAATGATGTGAAAATCATCCTGCCCTTATCATTCACATAACACAATACATTGATTTAAATCTTGTAAAACACTTTTTGTTTGTAAAGGCAATATGCGCAAGGGGCGTCAACCATTCAACAGCATCATGCATATGTAGTGGTTCACACCTTAGGAGACAATGGGGCCCGCATACTTAATGAGCCATTCATTCAGGTGTGTCACCTATAGCCACAAGAAAGAATGCAAGAGCAATATATATACAGTATATATATATTCTACCAAATTGGTTCACAGTTGGAAGCATGTCAATTATTTTTTTTTTTCACAAATTTTGCTTGCAAATTGTATAATATCCAAGGAAAACATGTCTATTAATTGTGCAGTTAATTCTCATACTGTATTTTCAGTTTTGGAATATGTATCCTCTCCCCAAATTTGTCAATAATAAAACACAATAAAAATTATTTAAAGAAAATGCTTATATTTACCTTTTAAAATTTGTTTACATCTACCTTGTAAATATATATTTTTTTATTAAAAAGGTTACAATTACAACAACAATTGAAGTGTGATCTTTCTTTGTAAAAACTAAAGTATACATTTTATCATACATATTTCAAACTTCGAATATAGCCTACATTGACAAAACATACTATATTTAACATATTAGCAAAAATTGGCAAACAAAAGCTTATTTGAGGTGGCAGATATTTTACAGTAAAAATGTGTAATCTATCCAAAACTAATCAACGAAATGTTGTCTTTCATATGTCTGTAACATAGGTCTTTCGTTTTTATTATAAGGAATATAAATGTTAATTTGCAGTTTAATACGTTGCTTATACAAATACATTTTATTTCAACATATTTCAATCGATTTTACTCAGTATAGCAAAATAGTTTGCTAAAAGCAGATCATTTATTCACACACAGAAACGCAATTCAAATTTAAACCGTCTTTTTGCGAGTTGTGGTAAACAGCGCATCTCTGCGTTCATTCATTCACACAGAAACGCGATTTACTTGAGAATGAAAAAAAAAACTTACTACATTATTCCATCCGTTGCTCCTCGAAATACCAGCACTTCTGAGGTAAGTTTTCCATTATTATTATTCCTCACAGCGCTGCGAGACAGTGTAGACAACTACACTTATCTGAATAAACTTGATGTGTTTTCTCGAGCTGATATGTGGGCGTTCACAGTTTGTATGGGATCGTCTCAGTCATTTGCGTTTGAATAGCGCGCGCTCTCCGTGGGCGTGGCCGATTATAACGTAATGAGATGAGATGAGCTCGACTGGAATCGCTCTCTTTTAATACAGATTTCACAAGATGAGAATATTTGTTTTTTATATAAATTACTTCATTTAAAAGAAGAGAATTCAAGCTTCATGCCTGTGTGTCTGTATGCCTGTTTGACTGAGTATTCGCTCAGTTATTGTTCATTTTCGGACGCGTTTCAGAATGGACTTCACTGGCAGAGAGAAGGCAGAACTCGCTTCGTGTTTATTTTTCTTTATTTGGCAAAAAGCACAACACTTTGTTTTTATTGTGAGTATACACAAAAATAATACACATTTAACAGAATCGATTGATGTATGAAACTCCTATGGAAAATCAAAGTCAACAGAGTATTTATGAGTTTCTTTTACATTGATAAAAAAAAAGCGAGCTGGTATCGCCGGCGATACCGTAGACCTCAGGGGGTTAAGTGTGCTATATATAAATAAAACTGATTGATTGATTGATTGAAGTCACCTTTATTTATATAGCGCTTTTTACAATACAGATTGTATCAAAGCAGCTTCACAGTGATAACACAAAAATAATACAACAAAGTTTGTTTCTAGAAGAAAATTGCGTCATCGTCCACCTTAATCGCATTAGTTTGATCAGTATTAGTTAATAAGCATTCGCTTGGCATAAATGTGCGCTATTCATTGATTGTGAACTGATCTTTTGCGCGAGCCTGTAGAACGCACAACAGCGCCACGTTCAGGGATTGAAACGTAAAGCGCTCACATTTATCTAATGAAATCATAGCCTTTTGAAGTTTAATAATCACATTAGGCAGTATCACAATGTATGTTTTTTCATCCCCAAAATATAAGATGCCTTAAAATGATTGCTTGTTATACCATTTAAGGTATTGAAGACTTTTTATGATCTTACATTTAAGAGAAGTGATCCACAGGGATTTTTTCTTCGCACACATGTTCCAAACTATATTTTACAGTTCGCACACATCTATTTTTAGGCGCAAATACGAGTGAAATTGTCGTACTGTCGAGCCCTGTATGGTGCGATGATGTATAACTATAAATATGCAAATGTATAGGCATGTGACACCACAGATCTTGCAATATCAATGTGGCAAATCAAAAAGAACCGTTTTTGGAGCTTGATTAAATAAATGCTTTGTTTATAATGAGGTGGACGTTTTAAGCTCTGATGTTTTAATGGTACAAATTCCTCTTATATATCGTGAGCTAGGCAAATTTGATTTCTCATGTCATGACCCATTTAAAATAGCTGTTTTCTATATATCTTGTAAAATGTAAATTTGTATTCCTGTGTTCAAAGCTGAATTTCCAGCATCACTTCAGTGTCACATGATCCTTCAGAAATCATTCTAATATGCTGATTTGCTGCTCAAGAAACATTTATGATTATTGTCAATGTTGAAAACAGTTTCCTTTTTTTCAGGAGTCTTTGATGAATAGAGTTACAAAGAATATAATTTATTTGTAGCGAGAGTTTGACTGGAAGTGTCATTAAAACCGTGTCATCAACAGGTGAAATTCTCAACTCATTCAACTGGATAGAAGTTTATTAGTCAATGTGAAACACAAGTATCGAGTCAATAGCTGGTTGTAATTGCAAGGACATGTCACACTGAGCCAAATATAGAAAGTCTCATTCACATCTTTGACTTCAACCTCAGAAACTGTTACACTGCACAATCTCACAGCGCCCTCTAGTGTTACACAAGCCTATATCACTATCATAAATGCATATCAAATACATAACTACTGCAAACAAACTTAATAAGAAAGTTTGCAATAAGAAACATTTAGTAGCCTACCACTGATATATTTATATGTAGAAAGACTAAATCAAATATTGAATATAATGCACACATTCATGCCATTATAGAGGCAATAGTAAAAATATCATAATGCACTGTTAAAAAGAAACAATATTATTTTTTGTATAGCCATCAGAAATATGTCTTAAAGCCTTAAAGTCTAGATGAAAACGGCATTATAATTATTTGAAACAAAACCCTTTTTATTTGACATTTTTACAACTAGTAGCCTACATCAAGAATTAAATAATGTTCATTGCACAATTTAGACATTCAAAAGTCACACAATATATATTTCATAACTAGGGTTAGTTACCCTGAACTTACAAAAAGCTTCCAGTGATGATGTTCATGTACTTGTTAAATTAACTTTTGTTTAAAATGTCTTAAAAGCTAGTGATCCCACTTATGATCCCACAATGAGTTATTATATAACACCGTACAACATTTTAGACAGAGATTATTATAAACATGACTAGTATTCTGACATTCTTCTGTTGACTTATCAGCTGTCTAAGAGACAACATGGGTTTCTGTCTTAATTAGACTCATAAGCATTTACCACAGTATTAATTCTGGATTGAACGATGGTTGTGGTGGAGCCGGACCTTTCTGGATCATCAGAGAAATGACCTTCTATGTCTTTGTGAATGTGGTAGTAATACAGGAATAGGAAAAACCCTAAAAAAAAAAAAAAAAAAAATCACAGAAAATTGTTTCTTCTAATTCTGCCTCCTCAAATACATTTCACAGATTTAAAGTTGTTTGCTTGATTTTAAAACTGTAATCAAAATCTCATTATAAACCCTTATAATTATTTATATATTTTTACAATAAAATAAAAAAATCAATAAAAAAATCATTAATGAATGAATTCAAATAATTTGCTGAAATCTGTTGGAAAAATAGAAGCATTCTATTAAACCAGATGTAATGATGCATGTGATTGTTTCTCACCCTGAAACGAGTTCAACGCAGTGAAGATGTAATATGAGGGAATGAGCATCGGTCCATAACTGAAGAACGACACAGCCCACGTCAGGCCGAAGAGCAGGAACAAACTCAACACCATCATGAGCTGCTTTCTGAATGTGCTTCTCTTGCCGGCAGGCGCTCTTATGCGTCGGGATTGGACAACCCTAGTTAAGATGGTGATGAAGATTCCAGTCGTGAAGATGAAAACTAAGATGTAGTAGCCAATGTTCACTATGTAGTGAATGAAAGGATCTGTAATCCAGCACCTATAATTAGAAGGGAGTGAAATATAATCAAGACAATTAGAAGACACTTAAAGTGCCCGTTATGCTTTTTCAGATATTACCGTTCATGTAGTGTGTGTAACATAGCTGACGTGGAGCAGACGAAGACAATGGGAAAGAGAACCCAAGTGCAGTTCATTTACAATAGTGAAGATCCAAAACCGTAAAACAAAACCATTAACCCTAACTCAATCTTGACATAAAACTAAACAAACTATGAACTTGAATATAAACAATGGCCTGGCACATGGACCTCCTGAAGCATGGAAACAACATCATAGTAGTGGCTGAGACCGTGAGATGTGGAGCAGTGGCTGAGACCATGAGATGTGGAGCAGTGGGTGAGGCCGTGAGATGTGGAGCAGTGGCTGAGGCCGTGAGATGTGGAGCAGTGGCTGAGACCGTGAGACGTGGAGCAGTGGGTGAGACCGAGAGACGTGGAGCAGTGGCTGAGGCCGTGAGATGTGGAGCAGTGGCTGAGACCGTGAGATGTGGAGCAGTGGCTGAGACCGTGAGATGTGGAGCAGTGGCTGAGACCATGAGATGTGGAGCAGTGGGTGAGGCCGTGAGATGTGGAGCAGTGGCTGAGACCGTGAGATGTGGAGCAGTGGCTGAGACCATGAGATGTGGAGCAGTGGGTGAGGCCGTGAGACGTGGAGCAGTGGCTGAGACCGTGAGACGCGGAGCAGTGGGTGAAACCGTGAGACGTGGAGCAGTGGGTGAGACCGTGAGACGTGGAGCAGTGGCTGAGGCCGTGAGATGTGGAGCAGTGGCTGAGACCGTGAGATGTGGAGCAGTGGCTGAGACCGTGAGATGTGGAGCAGTGGCTGACACCATGAAATGTAGAGCAGTGGCGGGCCTGGATCATAGGGTGAAGGACCACACTGTGTTGGGGCCAGTGGAGATGGGAACTACCAAGGTAGAACTGGTAGAACTGGAGACCACCATGGCAGATTATACAGAACTAAATACAAATGCCTCTTTTGGAGGAGCTGTACCACTTTGGGGGAAGTGTATGCAGCTCACACACACCAGATTGGGAACTCAAGTCTTTGAGTATGATGCTACAAGCTTGGTACACCCATTTTTGGGCAGTTTCTCCCATTCTTCCTTGCAGAACCTCTCAAGCTCCATCAGGTTGGATGGGAAGCGTCGATGCACAGCCATTTTCAGATCTCTCCAGAGATGTTCAATCGGGTTCAAGTCTGGGCTCTGGCTAGACCACTTAAAGGGTGGGCTCTGGCTAGACCACGTTATAAAAAGGCCCTAAAAGCGGCCAGGGCTGAGCACCTCCGCAAACTAATAGAAAACAACCAAAACAATCCAAGGTTTTTATTTAACACCGTGGCTAGACTAACAAATAAACAGACGTCACCCGAACAAAATATCCCGTTACAGTTCAGTAGTAATGATTTCATGAACTTCTTCACTGAGAAAATAGAAAGCATCAGAACCACAATTGTAAACGTTCAATCTTCAATCGCGCCTTATAATTCAGCTTCAACTATCACCCCGCAAGAAAAATTACAGTGCTTTACAACTATAGAACAAAAAGAGTTAAATAAACTTATCACTTCATCTAAAACAACAACATGTTTATTAGATCCTATACCAACTAAACTACTGAAAGAAGTGTTACCTGTAGTGGAAGAGCCTCTCCTCAATATTATTATCTCGTCTTTATCTTTAGGTCATGTTCCAAGAACATTTAAACTGGCAGTTATAAAACCTCTCATTAAGAAACCACAATTAGATCATAATAATCTAGCAAATTATAGACCCATTTCAAATCTTCCATTTATGTCTAAAATATTAGAAAAAGTGGTGTCCGCTCAACTGGGCTCTTTCTTGCAACAAAATTATATCTATGAAAAGTTTCAGTCTGGATTCAGACCGCATCATAGCACTGAAACTGCGCTCGTTAAAATCACAAATGATTTACTTTTAGCTTCTGACCAAGGCTGTATCTCAATACTAGTTTTACTTGATCTTAGTGCTGCGTTCGATACTATAGATCATACATTACTCTTAGATCGACTACAAAATTAGACTGGTGTTCAAGGACAAGCACTAAGCTGGTTCAAATCATACCTATCTGACCGCTACCATTTTGTCTATTTAAATGGAGAAAAATCGATCATAACTCCAGTAAACTATGGAGTGCCGCAGGGATCTGTATTAGGCCCTATGTTATTTTCAATATATATGATGCCACTTGGAAATATTATAAGGAAACATGGAATTAGTTTCCATTGTTATGCTGATGACACTCAAATATATATTTCATCGCGGCCGGATGAAAACGCTAAATTTTCCAAATTGACAGAGTGTGTTAAAGATATAAAAGATTGGATGACGCGTAATTTTCTTTTATTAAATCCAGACAAGACAGAGGTAATACTTATCGGTTCAAAAAACCGCCCACAAAACCTCGCACAATACAACTTTAACATCATAGGATGTCCTGTTACTTTATCCTCTACAGTAAAAGACCTGGGTGTTATACTCGATTGCAACCTGTCTTTTGAAAATCATATTTCATATGTTACAAAAACAGCCTTTTTCCACCTTAGAAACATTGCTAAGCTACGTAATATGCTATCAGTTTCTGATGCAGAAAAGTTAGTTCATGCATTCATGACCTCGAGACTGGATTACTGTAATGCTTTATTAGCTGGTTGTCCTGCATCCTCAATAAACAAGCCACAGTTAGTCCAAAATGCCGCCGCTAGAGTTCTTACGAGATCAAGAAAATATGATCATATAACACCGATTTTATCATCACTGCATTGGTTACCTATAAAGTTCCGTATTAATTACAAGGTATTGCTACTGACTTATAAAGCCCTAAACGGCTTAGCTCCAGTCTATTTAACGGATCTTCTATCACCCTATAATCCATCGCGCTCTTTAAGATCACTAAATTCAAGGCTTTTGGTCATACCTAGGATATCCAGAACCACCAAAGGAGGGAGAGCATTTTCACATTTGGCTCCAAAACTCTGGAATAGTCTTCCTGATACTGTTCGTTGCTCAGACTCGCTCTCCCAGTTTAAAACTAGATTAAAGTCTCATCTCTTCAGCCAGGCATTCATATAATCCTACAGTTCAAACTACAATCCGGCCTCTAGCTCATAAATGCCAGAGGAGAACTGGCCCCCGACTGAGCCTGGGTTCTCCCAAGGTTTTTTTTTCTCCATTAGGTCACCTGATGGAGTTTTAGGACACCATTAGGTCACTTGATGGAGTTTTTCGGTTCCTTGCCACTGTTGCCTTTGGCTTGCTCAGTTGGGGATATTTTGGGGATATTTAATTTAATTTTATCAATCAATAAATTCCTCTTGAAACAAACTTTGTTGTATTATTTTAATTTAATACTGTGAAGCTGCTTTGATACAATCTGTATTGTGAAAAGCGCTATACAAATAAACTTGACTTGACTTGACTTGACTTAAAGGGGAAATGAAACGTCCATATTTTGGCACTGGTAGTAGCTACATATATTAGAAAAATCACCTTGCCAAAAATTTTATTTTAAAAAGTTGTTAAAACCACAGATATGACAAAATTCTTTTCGTAATTTCTAGCTAGCGAGTCGCCATTTTGGAGTGACGTCACAGCCTACGTAATGGGGTTGGTTGGTTCCGCTGGTGAGTGAAGAGAGTGAAGCGTTACTGGACCGGACTGAATACGCAATTGATTTGAAATGGAGGAAGACGAACTTGAAAGACCTGTTGAGCCTGTGTGTCCCATTGCTTATGCATTTGAGTCGATACGGCGTGGGAACCGAGCAGTAGTACGTCGCTATGTCGAACAGCCGGTGATACATGGCCGTAGCCAGCTATGAGGTCACCGAGGTCCGGACCTTGTCATTTTTTTACATTTAAAAATAAAATTTCAAGCTCTCTGAATGATTAATTAGCCGTTTAAACCACCTCATATGAGTGTTTGCAATTCATTTTGCTGCGAGAATCTAGCGCAGTGTACGGGGCTTGAGAGCGCGTTGTGAGGGCGTGGGTGCGATCCAGTGTTGCCAGATCCACCTAATGGAAAGGTGGCAGTAGTCTTCTGGACTTGTTTTTCTGATTTAATGTCACACTTTAGGAAGTTATTAAAGTGGAAAGTTGCATGTTAGGGTTCGTGATATTTTAAAGGTCCCGTTTTATGCCCCTTTTCACAAGATGTAAAATAAGTCTCTGATGTCCCCAGAGTGTGTATGTGAAGTTTGAGCTCAAAATACCCAACAGATAATTTTTTACAGCATGTTTAAATTGACATTTTTTGGGGCTCAGAAAAACGAGCTGTTTCAGTGTGTGCCCTTTAAATGCAAATGAGCTGCTGCTGGACGACACAGGGGGCGGAGCTTCATGAGCTCGCGCTCAGTCTGTCAGGAAAAATTAATCTCACGGAATGATGATAATATCAGAAACTCTCAGTAACGGCGTTCATTTCGAGTCGGACAATAATGCCTACAGAGTCAGAGTGCTGTATAGAGATGAAACAGGTATGGTTTAGTAGTTTAATTACGGTTATTATAACGTATTTGTCATCTGCTTGTAGGCTATGTATCCATTATTTATTAATAGCCTACAAGTCTGCTGTCTGAATGATGATCAAACATGTACTGATGAGTTTAATAAAGTTTATTGTACATCACACAAAAGATGAAGCGTCAGTTTTACTTCAGAAAATCACCGTAAGAGCTGAGTAAACACAGTAGCCTAAGTTATAAGAAGTGCGCAAGTAGCCAGTAGAGTTGAGGGAGCATTCCTGTGGGCGGAGGTTAGTCAAGAAACGGTTCTAGTGACATCATTAAAGAAGGAAGTAGAGGGATGTAGTCCAATCGAGCCGTTTTTTGTAGTCAACTTCTGTTAAATAAAATATCTCGCTTGGCATTGAACTTTGAGCTTTATAATTTTACAGATATTATTTATGCTCTAACAGCAACATTACACACTAACTAAAGTTTGAAACATGGGATCACGCAGAACGGGACCTTTAATATTATTTCCAAAACACAAGCTTTGAACTTATTTCGGATTATTATTAAAAAAAAAAATGGTTGCTTGTTTTTCGTAGCAATATCTGGCAACATTTTACTGTCGGCATTATTAAAAAAAAGCTTTTAGAAAAACTGTAATTGCTGACAGGAAGATACCACATTCGGTAAGACAAACGCAATGATCATCGTGATTATCTGTAAGAAATGTATAACACTATCAAAAACAATAGCACAATACTAGGGGTGTAACGATTCGTTTTAACAACGATTCGATTCGATTCACGATTCATGGTTGTCGATACGATTCAAGGACGATATTGGTTCATTTAGAACGATACGATCCGAAACGATTCAGTGACTTGAAATCGATTCAGTGACTTTTTAGCCAAAAATTATTGTAAGTGAATCAGGTATCAATTAATTATGGATATAAACAAACAAGTAAAACACAAATTAATGTCAAATGCATTCACATTTTATTTTAATAGGTAGGACTGAACGATTATGACAAAAATGATAATTCTTGATTATTCCCTTGAAATTGTAATTGTGATTATTAATTACGATTATCACAACATTGAATGATGTTTTGAATAGTTTGGCTATGGGACCCACATTTCCCCATGGTCATCAAGCCGCCACCCACCTTTTTAGGAATTATATAAGCCTATTATAATACATTTGTTTACACAAAAATTGTTGACACACAAGGTCTGTCCCCCTTTACTTAACACAAAAATTTTAAGAATATGACAAATACTGATAGACAGTAGGCACTGCGAGGTTAAGCTATTAAATAGCAGTCCCAAACTAGTTTTTGTTAATACAATCTTGGTATGAGCCACCACAGTCATATAAAAATATACAAAATAACCAGTAAGTGGCATTTTGTTATGGAAACAAACAACAATTAGGCTACCATGGTGATACACAATACTTAGAAGCCCTGGTAAAGAAACATGGAAACTGCTCCTGATAAATAGCAACACACATGGCGTACCAATAACGTAATTTATTGGTATTTTACTTTTATTTCTTAACTTACTAATTTACGACGTTGCATTCTCGTATGACTTTAGGCGAAGTGATACAGCGCGCTCCGCCGCATTTGCGCGTGCAGTTGAAGAGTGCGCGCTCCTGCAGTAGCCTATAGCGGCTGAGAGGACAGGAAAGTCTGTTTTTCTGAGGTGAGAGACTTTGCGCTGCTTGACTGTTGTCGCGCTGCTGCTGGCGTGTCACGCATGGCGACGACGACACAAATAGGCAGACTGAATCAAGTCACGTTTAACGCCTTTATCATTAAATGTGCAAAGAAAAAACATCCATATAAAGTCTAACGTGCTTAAATCCAATGCGCTATTTCCTAGTATCGATACAATCGATTCATTACCTTTTAAAACGATATTAGATCGATATATGTCGTCCGGAAGGCCAACTTGCCGAGCACAGATCGATCCAGTTGGATCGTAGGAATATAAATCGATACATCGATGTAGTTGATGAATCGTTACACCCCTACACAATACAGATCAGTATGTTACAGAATGAAGCAGGAAGACGGCTTTTTTTTATTGAAGGGTAGTCCACACACACACACACACACACACACACACACACACACACACACACACACACACACACACACACACACACACACACACACACACACACACACACACACAAGCTATAATGTTAGCAAATAGCCTGTAAATAGTTTGTAACGTCTGTAAAATGTAAAACATTATATTGAATAAAAAATTATTTCACAAACATCTACAGTGTGCATGTGCAGTTTGTTAACATAACGTTAGACGTCGTCTTTTTGTCTGGTACTAAGTTAACGTTATTTAGCTAGTTCATGCTTACAGCTGTTAGCTAACAATGACTGTACCTAACGTTAGTTGTTCGCTGGTTCGACCAGCACATGCATCTTGTTAACGAGCCAGTGTGATGCAAACATGTATGAGAGGTTTGACATGATAATATGATAGCAGATGAACGCTTTTTATGCGTAGTTTAATGTTAAGTTTTATGTCTTTCACTGCGTTTTACTGAACTCAGCCCAGAGCCTTTAAAGCCAACCAACCCCGTGACGTCACATGTTAGAATACTGCACAATGGCGGCGCCCTGGCCGCGAAAGATAAAACGTTTTTTTTCTTTTTTCTTTTATATGTTTACATTTATCATGTTTCTTATATAATTGTTGATTATAGTGGAAATCCATTTTGTAAATCATGTAAACTTGATTGACTGCTTCATTTCCCCTTTAACCCCCTGAGGTCTACGGAATCGCCGGCGATACCAGCTCGCTTTTTTTTTATTAGTGTAAAAGAAACTCATAAATACTCTGTTGACTTTGATTTTCCATAGGAGTTTCATACATCAATCGATTCTGTTAAATGTGTATTATTTTTGTGTATACTCACAATAAAAACAAAGTGTTGTGCTTTTTGCCAAATAAAGAAAAATAAACACGAAGCGAGTTCTGCCTTCTCTCTGCCAGTGTAGTCCATTCTGAAACGCGTCCGAAAATTAATAATAACTCAGCGAATACTCAGTCAAACAGACATACAGACACACAGGCATGAAGCTTGAATTCTCTTCTTTTAAATGAAGTAATTTATATAAAAAACAAATATTCTCATCTTGTGAAATCTGTATTAAAAGAGAGCGATTCCAGTCGAGCTCATCTCATCTCATTACGTTATAATCGGCCCCGCCCACGGAGAGCGCGCGCTATTCAAACGCAAATGACTGAGACGATCCTGTGAACGCCCCCATCAGCTCGAGAAAACACACAAGTTTATTTAGATCATTGTTTACACCGTCTTGCAGCGCTGTGAGGAATAATACTAATGGAAAATGTCCCTCAGAAGTGCGGGTATATCGAGGAGCGAGCTGAGGAATACAAGTAAGTTTTTTCCTTCTCACGTGAATTTCTTCACGTGGGTTTCTGTTTATGAATGAATAAACGGCAGAGATGCGCGCTGTTTACCACAGCTGGCAAAGACAGTTTAAATTTAAATCGCGTGTGTGAATGAATGATGATGTTTTAGCAAACTGCATTGCTATACTGAGATAAGTAAACATCGACTGAATGTTGAAATAAAATGTAGGCTATTTGTATAAGCAACGTATTAAACTGCAAATTAACAATATGCCCTAATATTTCATGAAAACAACGTTACAGTCAGACGAAATATGAAAGACAACATTTTGTTGACTAGATTTGGGTACAGTTTTTACTGTAGAATATACTGCCACATCAAATAAGCTTTTGTTTAGCAATTTCTATATATAAAATACTATTTTTGTCAAAAATAAAGTCATCAACTAAGATGTTAGCTGTTCCAATGTTGGTTATATTCAAACTAATGAATACATAGATAAAATGTAGGCCTATAATCATTTTTTTTACAAAGAAAGAGTACACTTGAAATATTGTTGAAATTGTAATTATTGTTGTAATTGTAACCGTTTTAATAAAATAGCAAAACATATTTACAAGATAGATGTAAGCAAAATCTTAAATGGTCAATATAAGTCTTCTTCTAAATATATCTTTTGTCCTTGCATTGTGGCTCAGTCAGTGTCACACCTGAGTGAATGGCTAATTATGCAGAGTGGGTGTATTCTATGGTGTAAACCACTCCTCGTTCACGCCCCCTCGCATATTGGCTTTCCAAGCAAAACCTGTTTTACATCAATTTAAATCAATGTATGGTTTTATGTGAACGATAAAGCAAGACTATTTTCACATAATTTTGAAGAAAAAACTATAGGCGACGACATCCATTAGTCAAAAGTCTTATTGCCACATATTTAGTATGTGTTTTGTGGCCTTATTTCAAAAACTTTAATTTTTAGTTTTTTCGATAACCACGCATAAACATTATTCTCTCAAAAATGAAAACATGTACATACATGTGGCTCACATATTATTGTAGTCCTGTTTGTGCTATATAGAGTGAATTTACACCTTTGCCATTAATATGTTTATAAGCAACTGAAAAAAGCACAAATGTCAGAGCATGTCAGAACACCCCCAGGGCCCAAAAAAACGCTCAGACTCCAGAGGGTTAAGAACATTCACAGAGTTGTCCCGTAGCCACTCCTTTGTTATCTTGGCTGTGTGCTTAGGGTTGTTGTCCTGTTGGAAGATGAACCGTCGCCCCAATCTGAGGTCCACAGATTGCTCCATTCACCTTCCCACCGATCCTGACTAGTCTCCCAGTTTCTGCCGCTGAAAAACATCCCCACAGCATGATGCTGCCACCACCATGCTTCATTGTAGGGATGGTATTGGCCAGATGATGAGCGGTGCCTGGTTTTCTCCAGACATGATGCTTGCCATTCAGGCCAAAGAGTTCAATCTTTGTTTCATCAGATCAGTGAATTATCTTTCTCATGGTCTGAGAGTCCTTCAGGTGCCTTTTGGCAAACTCCAGGCGGGCTGTCATGTGCCTTTTACTGAGGAGTGGCTTCCATCTGGCCATTCTACCATACATGTCTGATTGGTGGAGTGCTGCAGAGATGGTTGTTCTGGAAGGTTCCCCTCTCTTCACAGAGAAACGCTGGAGCTCTGTCAGAGTGACCATCGGGTTCTTGGTCACCTCCCTGACAAAGGTCCTTCTCCCCCGATCGCTCAATTTGGCCGGGTGGCCAGCGCTAGGAAGAGTCCTGGTGGTTCCAAACTCCAAATATATAGATGATGGAGGCCACTGTGCTCATTGGGAACTTCAATGCTGCAGATATTTTTCTGTACCCTTCCCCAGATCTGTGCCTTGATACAATCCTGTCTCGGAGGTCTACAGACAATTCCTTGGACTTCATGGCTTGGTTTGTGCTCTGACATACACTGTTAACTGTGGGACCTTATATAGTCAGGTGTGTGCCTTTCCAAATCATGTCCAATCAACTGAATTTACCAATCAAGTTGTAGAAACATCTCAAGGATGATCAGTGGAAACAGGATGCACCTGAGCTAAATTTTGAGTGTCATGTACATGTGATTTTTTTCCGTTTTTATTTTTTAATACATTTCCAAATAATTCAAACAAACTTCTTTCACGTTGTCATTATGGGGTTTGTTTTTTTGTTTTTTTTCTGGAAAATAATTTAATCCATTTTGGAATAAGGCTCTAACATAACAAAATGTGGGAAAAGTGAAGTGTTGTGAATACTTTCCTGATGCACTGTATGTGACAGTGTGTATTAGAGCTGTTTGTGAATGTAAAAGGTTTACAAAGTTTCAAAGATCAAACTGCAGTTAAATGGAGTTATTGTCTCCCAAAAGAAAGAATCGATTCTGAACCTCCTGCAATGAGTCATCAATAATTCCAATCTCACTTCCTGCTCAAACCTATGTAGGTTTAACTAATTAGCATAATGCCAGCCTATGGTCTTCATTGGCTGCCAGCAAACAGCGTCTGTTTTGCCCCACCCTCAAACACTGTAGTTGTATTTGAGACTGGAAGAGTTTGAGTTTTCTGCTGCCAAAGCAAATCCACTTTGACGAGATTGATACTGTAAAACTGGCGCCATCGTTACTGTTCGTATCGCTCTTGTTTCAAGTGCTGAGGAAGAGCTGTAATTCAGATATGCTAATTAAATTTTGGCTTCCAACCAATCAAACCAGATTGGGCCATGTGACCAATCAGAGCAGAGCAGGCTCTCAGAAAGGTGGAGTTTAGAGAGACTAAATCCTTGATCGAACAGTTTCAGACACTGTAAGAAAAGAGCTGATGCTATAATGGATATTATGAGTAAATTTGTATTTTTTTACCTTGGATGCATGTAAACCTGTTTTAGGAGACTCCATAACAAATTTAGGAACCTTTAACGTTCCATAATAGGGGCACTTCGCAAGCTTCATAAATATATTTGCAACAACAGAAAAACGTACATTCGTGATGTTTTTCCAGATGTTGTGTTTATAATCAGTGCTTTATATCCTCCTATTGAAACAACAGCTACGACCATCGGAGCCGGAAATGCTAAAAACACACAGAGATCAGGGTTATTATAAAAACCAAAACCATAAAAAACATTTCCATTACTTGAAATAAAATAAACTTTAAATGAAAATAAAATATATATATAAAAAAAAACATTATTTCAGCTAGTTGCCAAGGGAACATTTCTCTTAATGTAATTTAACTTAATGTACTAAATTACTAAAATTCATATTAAAATATCCTACCAAGTAATGAAGACAAGCTGCTCAAGTAAAGGTCAAAAACATAATAAAAGTATCATGATAGGAGTTCATAAGACTTCTGTGCAATATATTTTCTTTTTCGGGTGAACTTGAGTTTACAGTCTGACTTGCTGGTTTTTGTTTTATAAGGTTTTATTTCTTAAGGCAAAGGTATAACAGGTGTTTTGTTCATATAACTCACTCCAGCCGAACACTGTGATCTTCCTCATGTAATTTGTGATTGTGACGTTCTGTCTGATGAGCCATAAGTACATATGAAGAGCTTGAATGAAGAACCAGGTGAATGTAGTCAGCATGGAGTAATGCATGAGCAGAGCTATGAAGACACACGCAGCCTTGTCTCCTGTGTTGGCGACGCTCTCGTTTGACAAAAAGGATAAATTCAGGAGAAACAAAGCCACAAACATGTTTATCAAGATCTTCGTGGCTTGATTTGATTTGGCTTTCCTGTTCAAATATAAAAACAACCTCTATTTGTAACATTCATTTGCATTTATCCAAAAGAGGAACAAAAGCAGCTGGTCAGAAAACTTAAAGTAACTGTATGTTATATTTTAATATACTCTACCGTAACAGGAAATGCATGAACAGAGCGACGGACAGAAAAAACATGGAGATGCCACAGCCGATAGAAGAGATGAAGCTCAATGATTCTACATACGGCGCTGTGATGTTTGGATTTACATCTGGAGGTGACTGAGCAGAGAAAACAATGGAAACGACCCTTTTAAAACCTTTTTAGCAAGAATCAGATCTAGGGCTGTCGCTAACGATTATTTTGGTAATCGAGTAATCATTCGTTTATTTTTTGACAATTAATTGAGTAATCGGATATTTTTTGTGGTAATAAAAAGAGACCTAAGCAAATACCTAAGCCTTTAAAATGACTTAAAGGTGGGGTATGTGATTCTCTTTTTTGGCCATTTTTTCAAAATCACTTGAAATCCTATTCCTAACCCACTTACAGCCACTGAGTTAGAAGCACTGAAATGAAAATTAAGCAATTTAATCATCTGTGGAACGGGCAGGACTCGAAAAACTCCAGCCAATAATTTCCAAGACCACCTAGAATCATTGGACAGTAAGTTCGTCAATCAAACGGTCGTACCATACCCCCCTCCCTCCATCCCCCTCGCGCGCTTCGAATGGGTGGAGTCAGGGCCAGCGTTGGAGGAAAGAAGGTAGGACCATTTGAGTTGTGTATTTTCAAAATCTGCCGGCCGTTTTGCAAATCCCATACCCTACCTTTAAATAATAACAAAGAGGCAGTAATATTTGGTTCAAATAAAATATCAAAAGCAAGTAATCTCATGGTTTTATATAACAACACTGTTAAAATAATATAAACAGTCATCGTATGTACATTACGTATTATAACATATGCCTACAGAAGGGCGCCAACGGCCTGGTGTAGTTACAGCTGATCAAATCCTTTTGCAATATTAGTCAATATTAAATTTTAATTCAAATGTTTACTTAAATTTGAATATTTGGCCACTTCTTTGCGATAGAAATGCTTCAACCACTGTAATTTCTAAAACATGAATATGTGGACATCAAAACCTGCAAACTCCGAGTGAGGGTTTAAACTAGGGCTGTAACAATTCCTTGATTAAAGTCGAGTACTCGATTTAAAAAAAAAATCCTCGATTGCAATTTACCCGTGTCAAGTAACCGGCAAAATACCGGAAGGTGGCGCATTCCACAGATGAGAATCCATGAACCGCATTATTCATTATTCCATCTCTGCGTGCTGTGAATTTGTGTGGCTTATATCGTTCATCTGCACGCAGTGTGCGCCATTTCACAAGATTCGTAACGCAACTAATTTGTAAATCTACGCCAGCACAGGATATATAACGGCAATACATAAATATCTTTCTGAAATATATGCGAATTGTTGTTCATCGATTTCAAAATAAAAGTTTAACCCTTGCACTGAGTTTGCATGTTTTGATGTGCACATGTTCTTGTTCAAGAAATTACAGCAACTGTTGTGTTCTATCGTACAGAAGTGACCAAATATTAAAGATTAAGTTGACATTTGAATAAAATTTCGTTTGGCCAATATTAAACAAAGATTTGATCATGCCTTACGCCGCCTTCACACTGGCAGTTGAAATCAGCTCCGATACGGCTTCGAAACGACCGGAAGTCATTCATTTCCTATGGAGATTCGCAGACCGCATGCGAATGGGTCCGAACCGGGTCCGAACGAGTGCGGTGCAAAAAAAAACGTGTCAGTTGGTCATCCGGATGCGCTCAAAAAATGTAACTCATGCGAAAGGCTACGGACGGTTCCTATCCGACAATTCCAGCTGAAGTTAGCGTTGCTGATAAACAAACCTGAATTCTTAACTTTTTATAAAATAAATAATGATTTTATAACGATAAGTTGTCATGTCATTTTTTTATTTTCATGATTTTCTAACGTTATTAGGGCAGTTAATACAATTAAAATGTATAATTAAATATTGTGGCCCCTGCTCATTCACATACAGCCAGAAAATTAACCCTCATCAGAGAGATCATACAGAATTGTACATTCTGACACTGACAAAATCAACCGTTCTAATCTCTCCGCCATTTTTGTTCTACTTGCTTCCGAAGCTTCCGACGCTTTTCAACGGTGTAGTACGACGTCCGCTGGGGGCGTATTGCGTATTACGGAGCTGATTTCAACTGCCAGTGTGGAGGCGGCGTTAGTGTAACCAGGCAGTTGAAGCTCTCTGCGGACATTTGTTTTTTAAACGTAATGTACATAAGTTATGTTTATATCATATATTTTACATGGTGTATTTTAACAGCGTTGTTCAATAAAACCCATATGATTACTTAACTATAAAGTTAATTTGTTAACATTAGTTAATGTATTAACCAACATGAACTAACAATGAACAATACATTTGTAACTGTATTTATTAATCTTAATGTTAGTTTCATTTTTTGTTCATTGTTAATTCACAGTACATTAATGTTAACATACAGCCTTTGATTTTAATAATGTATTAGTAATTTTTTAAATGAATGTTAACCAAGAATAATAAATGCTGTAGAAGTATTGTTCATTCTTAGTATGATATCTTATTAACCATATTGTAAAGTGTTACCTATTTGTATTTTAAGTAATTTTATAGGCTGTTGTACACATGGATCTGTTTTTATTACCACAATTCAACCAATTACTCGATTAATCGATGGAATAATCAGTAGAATACTCGATTACTAAAATAGTCGATAGCTACAGCCCTAGTTTAAACTTTTATTTTGAAATCGCAATGAACAGTTTTCGTATTTAGAAACATTGAGATATTCTCCTGTGTTGGCATAGGTTTAAAAATGATTTACCTTACAAATCTGATAAAATGGCACACATTGCATTCTAGGCTTGCTTTGATAGTCGGTGTTACCAGTTCACTATCGGTGTTACCAGTTCACTATCCCCTCCCCCCCACTGTCATTTAGAATTTTTTTTTTAGTAACAAAAAAACATTTAGTTCAGTTAGAGAACAGACACTACAATTAAAAACTGAACATGTCTGCTCAATTCAGCGTGAGCCGAATGAGAGTCGCAACACAGATCAGCAGGAGTCAGATTTAATTTATCTCGAGAGTGAGGAGCTGACTGACAAGACGATGGAAGGCACTCTGAGGCGCATGTAAATAACGCATTTATCTATTAAACTCGCATAGTACATATTTATTTAAAGCTACACTGTGTAGGATTTACTCCCATCTAGCAGTGAAATTGTATATGACTACCAACTGAATATTACTTTCTAGCCCCTCCCATTCCGAGGGCGTTTTAACTCCTACGGTGGCCGTATTATTTCAAATCTGCCGGCAGTCGTGAGTAATCTCCCTCTCGTATTCGTCACGGTGCCACTGACTGTAAAAACGCGAAAGGCGAAGCTTGAATTTCCAGGTATGTCCCTCTTTGTCTAATGTATTTTCAAGATGGATGCGCAACATGGCTTCCACCATTCTAATGTATTAGTATGTATTCTAAATGGCAGATTATACACTTACGAGAATACTTAAGTAGTTGATTGAAGTGATTACACATTAATGAGAACGTATAATTTTGAAAGAGCAAAGTGTTTTTTGCTAAAAATCAACTTAAAATATTACACAGTGTAGCTTTAATTGAATTACAGCCTTTGTGAATTCACAATAGCGCTATGCCATAGTATGGTTTTTAAGTAAGGAATAATGAAAATCCAGATGGTTGTTCTCTCAAAATAACTCCCGACAGGGTGATGAGGACCCCGACGCGAACTAAAATACTGTATTTAAGTGATACGGTATACAGTCATACCTAATTTTGGAGATATTGATTTCCGATTAAACTGTTTTAAAGTCGTACCTGTTTATATCTTATAATCCAACCGTTTGCAAAACAATAGTCACAAAATGGCAGCAGCTGCGTTTGTATGAAACGAGAGAGCGAGGCCCCGATACTGGATGGCATAATTAAATAACTGTACACAAAATATTGATTCGACTGAGTTTTAATAATTTATTAGCTCACCAAATGCAAAACTTCCAGGAAGAAAAAACGTTACTAGCAATGTATAGCGCTGCTGACTTCAGTGACCCGGATGAGCCTGTGTTTCTGTTTTCAGAGGTTGTTATTTGTGAATAATATACCACTGGATGGCGCGATTGACCAATCAGAATCAAGTATTCCACAGAGCCGTGTAATAAATGGTTTTAACACATTGTGCAGCCTTTGAAAACAGTCTAATAATGCGGTTCATGAATTCTCATCTGTGGAATGCGCCACTTCCGGTATTTTGCCGGTTACTCAACACAGGTAAATTGCAATCGAGGATTTTTTTAAATCAAGTACTCTAATTTAATCGAGGAATTGTGACTGCCCTTATCAGATCTTTACATTTTAAATGCATATATCTGTTAAGTTTTCTTGGTCATCTTTTACAAGTTCAGTAGCTAATAGACTCTGATATTGATTTCATGGGGTCTTTAAATGAAACTCTGAGAAGCTTCTCACCATCAGCACTGCAAAGAACGTCAGATGTGAACACGAGCACATTATGGTGGTGTTGTCGATTTTTTCTGTCTCACAGCCGGACGTTGTCCATGTAAGATTTCCTTTGAAGAAAAGAGAGGCAATTTAAATATATACAATAAATTGGGTTTGTTTATGGGGGTAGGGTTGGGAAGCATAAGAAATTTTCCAGTTCGATTCTGCCTAATGATTGCAGAATGAATGAATTTTTTTATTAAAAACACTGCACAATACTCAGTCCTTTTTGTTACTTATTGTTAAACAGAAGCATAACATCAACAAATTCAACATACAGTAGGTAGTCAACTAGAATGCCTATTACCGCTGCGCTAGCCGCCACTGCAAAGTCATCGCAGCAAAAATAAACCAGTCGCATTTCAAAGTCATTTGCGAAATGACCATCAGGTGACGCAAAGGGACATTTTGCAAAACAGTTGCAATTGCCACATTTTGAAACATAAGTGGGGCTTATGTCAATTAACTGTAGCCTAAGGATGAAATACTACAACTATGATAATTTCCAAATAAGCCTACAACAAACATGAAAAATCAAAAAAAGAGCTATTGACATTTGCTGTACAAAATGTTGTTTAAACAAACTAAACTATACATATAGACTTTTATTTGAACGAACAGTGAACTAATAAATATATCTGTTTGTAGGCTATCTGTTTTTTTTTTTTTTATAAACACAGCGTAACGTATTGTAACGTTTTTTTGTATTTTCTGTGTTGTGGAAATCACAGTGTCCCTACTATTAAAGCAGCAGGCAGTGACCACAACCGGTTTCGGAAATGAAAGTTATGAATTGTGCATGGTTCTGCCATAAGAACGGTTTTGAATAAGAACTGAGTGTAAATTTATATAAAGTTACCTTTGCCATCCCAAGAACTGCAGGATGCCTCACTGTCCTGTAAGAACATGTTTGATTATTATTTTGCTTCTACAGTGTCTGGTCTTTTTAACAAAATACGATTTACATTAAACCTTCATTACCAGATCTTTCTGTGTAAAGAACATTTCTATATTGTCGGTAAGGTTGGAGATATTGGCGCCCATCATTATTCCATAAACCTCATTGTTCAAAACAGTGTAATTTTTAGTTTCATTCTAAATAAGAAGCCATAAAAGAGCAATCATTAATCAACTATAAATGTGTGTGAATAACATAGACCAAGAAACATTTGTTAAAGGAATAGTTCACTCAAAAACATGCTTTTTTAAAACAACATTACCGTATTTCCCATGTTTTTAAACCGTAAAAGTCCAACAAATGCACTTCCATTAAATTCAAGTCGTGATTTATCAAAGGCCTCGCTGGAAATCGTTACAGACCAGATAAAGTCCTCGTTCAGGTCATTTTGACAGTCAAGAATCTGTGAAAAGAAGAATTATCATTGATAAATAAAGAGTCCTACCCAGATGGGCATGTGTTTATGCTTCTCATCCCTTACGTTTATCGTTTTCTGATCTGCAGAGTAGCATCCGTCTTCAGTTTCTGTGTTCTCAGCTTGCATTTGGAGAACACCATTAACATCCCCCATCTCAATCGCTGCACTGTTTATGTTGTTTTTTTTCATCTGCTCCACCAGGGACTTTAGTTTGTCCAAGGCAACACTGCAAAACATGCTTAATCACTCTGTATTCTGTAATACAGTTTTAATTTTAAAAGTCACTTGTATCCACACACTTACGATGCTTTTGAGGGATTAATTAATCCATCCTTGTCTTTTAGACCATCTGAATCCTGCTTGTAAGTTGTATCGGGTGTTTTGTAACAGGCAGTTTTGTTCGCTTTACAATTAGTAGGTGTCTTATTGCAGGTCACACACTTCCAATTATCCCCGTTTGAACGCAGAATGTATTTGCTTCCTTCATTTTCTTCAGCACACAGAAATAAAGAGGGAATGGATTTTATTAATATATTTGTGCAAACTGAATGTCAAAGATTAAAGTGAAACTTATAAACACTATAATCTCAGCATTGTAGTGTTTTTTTAAGCATGTTGATCACAATTCTCATTCACATCGTCATAGACCAGTAACCCTTAACTGTCACCGTCCCGTATACGGGACGCCTAAGTTTACGTCACTATATTACAATTAAATCCTAATTTAATCATGACAAACTATATATTGTTGGAAAGGTCTAAGACTCCTTAATGGATATTTCAGCACTGTTTTTTGTTACAATTTATGCAGGAACAGTAATAGATGAATTTATGACAAGAGTGCACCTCAAAAAAATCGACATCATAACAGGAGTTCTGGCATTTGTCACAAAAAGTCGACGCACACACTTTTAATAATTGAAACTTTGGTTTTCATGCTAAAAGTTCATAATAAAACATTTAATCTAGTATTTGTCAATAAAAAAATATAAAATAATATTATCTTCTAAAAAGTATAACATATATATTATCCTCTAAAATATTATATTATATTTTTTATCACCTTTTTTTTATTACATTACATATTTTAGTAGTTATCATAAATTAGGTATCATTTGAAAGCTTACGATCTCAGAATTCATCCTGTGAAGACTGTTTTGAAATTGGACATTGTGTTACCATAGAAACGGTACTCTAAATTATTTTATCAGGCTCCTCCCCTTTTGGGCATAATTATGTTTCATAATTTATGATACAAATATTTTCTTATCTTGACAAAACACATATTGTCAGAAAGGTCTGAGTCTCAAAGTTCCATATTTAGTGACAGAAGTGATATTTGGACAGAAATTTATTAATTTGTTATGTTAGAATGCATACAGTTAAATTCAATGGAATTCAATGACACCCGGTGGCTATTTTTGGTAATACGCCTAAACAAAATCTCATGGGAACTTCAATTTTTGTGATATCAACTTCAAATTTGGAACACAACTTGGTTAGATATATGGCTTTCATTTTATAGTAATTTTTTTGTAAAACATATTTTGTAAAATATATATTTTATATAAAAGAAAAAATTCAATAAATTATATTTGATTTAATGTAAATTTAAACTTCCATAACTTTTTCATACTTTAATTTTTTTAAGTGCTTTCACTTCAGAAATAATCTGCTACAAGACCAAACTTAGGTCTATACTCCAAAGCATTCTTGAATTACAATCATTTGAGCTTGAATAGTGCATTTTAACCCTCTGAGGTCGAGAAACGCGCCGACGCGTTTTGCTGGATTTTTTTCACATAGCAGCAACATAAACTTAAATTACTCCGTCATTGATGGTTATACAGAAAAAAGAAATATAAAAAAATAATCTGTGATATTTCTACTTTTGTATGTGTCCACTTACAATCAAATCAAAACATTGTGCTTTTGTAAAATAAAGAAAATAAACAGGGTGTGCGTTCTGCCTCTCCGTCGCGGTGAACTTTTTTTTCTTGAGCACGTCTATAAACTGAAACAAAACTCAGCGAATACTTCTCACACATTTATGAGCCATATACCTTTATACACATTTAAGTGTGTACTTTTAAATTATCGGATTCAAACTGAAAACAAATATTCTCTGTTTAAGTAATTTGTATAAAACCAACAGGATGTCCAGTATCTCAAACGCTTGCTAATTACTTTTTAATTCGACACGCCCACTCGCGCAAAAGAGATTCACATGCAAATCTCCACATGGAACGCGAACGCCCTCGTTACCTCAAACACAAAACACCAAAACACTTCACAAGTCTCTGCTTTTCGTCGAGTTTGGAAGACACGCTGTGAGCTTACATGGATTTACCTCAGAAGAAGAAGAACGCGATTTGAAGACAAGAAAGATGTAAGGTAAGAAATTCTTACTTATTAGTTTATGGTATTGTTGCATAAACTTCACATTGCAGTTGAACTGTTGCTAGATATATGGTGAATATTATACTATTTAGACCCGTGTTTACTGTTAAATACTGTTTGTGGATATCTGCTCAAACATAGATATGTATAACCATAATGTTTAATATTTTGGAGCGCGATGGCGTTTGAATGTATCATATTTTGGAGCGCGCTGTGCGTTTGAATGTACAGTATCATATTTTGGAGCGCGATTGCGTTTGAAAGGAAAAATGCACCAAACATTAGGCTTTATGTTTTTACTATTATCTCATTTCATATCATCATAACGAATGGAAACATTTGAAGTAACATATGATAATCAATATATTTTTCTCTAGCGTAGTTGTTCTTGAAATCTTTTGGAAGATTTAATTTATTGTTATTATTATTTTATGCAGCACTGCGTAGCCTATGCCTACAAGGCACAACAAACCTGGTGTTCATTATATATTGTTGGAAACGTGTGTGTGTGTGTATTCTGTGAATTTTAAAAAGAAATTTTAACCAGAAAAATCTAAAATCTATTCCCAAAATCGTGCAGCCCTATAGTTTCTCTTGATATCAGTATGTTCACAGTTTTTTCATTTTTTTTTTCTTTCAGGGACCAGATGCAACTGAGTCCTGCTGACTTCAACATTCACATGAGTCTCTGTACATGAACATGGTAAAGTGAAAATCAAACACCTTGGAAATGAAAGGCATGTACAATGTTTTTAGGAATGGCACAAAGGTCTCTGTCTTTGGATCATTGTTTTCAATGTGCTCTTTTGTCATTTGTATTTTTGGATTGTGTTGTGTTGTAAATAAATCCAAACAATCTAAAAGCCATTCTTTTTTAAATCTCCTCATTCTTTGTGCAAGGTTGCTCTGAATGACAGGGCCTGATCGCTCCTAATAGGGCAGTTAGGGGAGTGTCTTTGTCTTTCTCAGGTGTAAAAAGCGTACATATTCATGAGATGATCACGCCTCTTCGCATATGGCTTTGTCACACAAAACACGTCTTAGAAATTTTAAATCAATATATTGTCTTATCTGAATGAGCAGTCAGGGTGATTTTCACATAGTTTTGGAGCAAATATTCTAGGCTATGTCATACAATTTTCAAAAGTCTTGTGAAGAAATAATCAGTATGGGTTTCATGGCCTTATTTCAGTGAGAATTTTTTTTTGTATTTTCACAAACCACGCATAAATGTCATTATCTCAAAACTACAAACTTTTACATACATGCTGCTGATATATTATTGTAGCAGAGTTTGTGCTGAATACAGTGTAATTAGACTTTAGCCATGAAAATGTCACTAGTAACAGAAAAAAACACAAATGTCAGAGCATGTCAGAACACCTCCAGAGCCCAGAAAACAGCTCAGACCTCAGAGGGTTAATGTACATTCTCAAAAAGGGGGGTGACAGCTAAGGGGTTAATAGGAAAGTATGTAGTTTCTGCAACACTAGTGGCAACTAGTGGAATTACACAAATACAGCATATTTTGCAAATGCCTCTTCCACGTGTCATGCCTCCCTCAACTCAACAATCACAATAACACTCTTACGGGGGCTCATGAAGGCATGTCTAAACAGGTAAAAGTAGGCTACATTCAATAAAAGGCCCAACATATTAGGAATACATTTAGCTGTGTTATATGTCATGAGTGAGCAATTGAGTAGGCAAACACTTTCTAGAGCAGGGGTGTTTAGCTCCAAATTGCCTCAACAAACCTGCCTGGAAGTGTCTAGTATGCTTAGTAAGATTAACTGGTTCAGATTGAATAAATGGTTGATTAACTGGTTCGGGTGTTTTTAATTGGAATTGGAGCTAAACCAGAGATTGTCTTATTATATGGAGATAAGAGGGTCTGTATCTCTTACAATTGGAGAAAGTGTAACGGCTAATTTGGATCATGTGAGTCACCTTGTAACCACCCAGAGTTTGGTTACTGTTTTTTGTAATACCACTACTCTAGGTGCCATGCTCCCTTGTATATAGCCATGTGGGAGAAGTCAGGTTATTGTGTGGAAAGGGAAGCATGTTTCTTCTCTCTTGGTTCCACCTAATCTGCTCAGAGTCCAAATTGAGAAACTATTGTTTCAAGCTCAATCAAACAAGTGTTTTTCTTTGTCTGATTTGTTATGTCAACTGTGGTTATTTCCTGTGTAAGCTGTATTTAGTTTTTTGGGGTTTTACGGCTGTTGTTCGGTTTGAAACCGGCGTGCTAATGCTAGTGTATGTTTTGTTTGCAGAAGGACTCTTTGAATATCCCATATTTTTCCTTTTGTTGATGAGGCTCAAGGCTGCTTTTCGAACTGGAACATGAGAGTTCTATAACCTAAGGACAGTGGCTTCAAAGATGATATTCAAAGAATAAAAGAGGAGACAAAATATTACAGACTGTTTTTAACAAGCCGCTACGAGCTTTAAACTTACTTATCTTCTGGAAAAATAATAATAATACTGCTAACATTAATTGTGAACATTGTCTTAAGGTGCTGAAGAAGAAAATGAATATGTTGTTCATGTTGTTATTTAGCACGTTTTGAAATATATGTGACTCCTGAGTCACGTTGCCTGTTTAGGGTATAAAAAAGGGATTAACCCTAATTTTGACCATCTGTGTATTTTGAGTTTTTAATTCACTATATTACAATTAAATCCTAATCTAATCATGACAAACTATATATCGTTGGAAAGGTCTAAGACTCCTAAATAGATATTTTAGCACTGTTTTTTGTTACAAATTATGTAGGAACAGTAATAGATGAATTTATGACAAGAGTGCACCTCAAAAAATCTACATCATAACAGGAGTTCTGGCTTTGTCACAAAAAGTCGATGCACACAATTTTAATAATTGAAACTTTGGTTTTCATGCTAAAAGTTCATAATAAAACATAATCTAGTATTTGTCAATAAAAAATGATAAAATAATATCCTCTAAAAAGTATAATATATATATATATTTTTTTTTTTTCTCTAAAATATAATATTATCTTTTTTATCGCCTTTTTTATTACATCACATATTTTAGTCTTTTATCTGGCTCCACCCCTTTTGGGCGTAATCATGTTTCATAATTTATGATCAAAACCTTTTCTAATCTTGACAAAATATTGTCAGAAAGGTCTGAGTCTCAAGGTTCGATATTTTGTGACAGAAGTGATATTTGGACAGAAATGTATTAATTTGTTACGGCAGAATGCATACAATTAAATTCAATGGAATGTATGTCACCCGGTGGCTATTTTTGGTATTACACCTAAACAAAATCTCATGGGAACTTCAAGTTTTGTGATATCAACTTCAAATTTGGAACACAACTTGGTTAGATATATGGCTTTGATTTTATATTAATTTTAGAGTAAAAAATATTTTGTAAAATATATTTTATATAGAATAATATTAAGTACAGTATATTTGAGATTTTGAGATATGCTTTCGGTTAAAATAGCTCAAACATGCATTTTAGTCTGGGACTAGACTTAAGCCTTGTCTGTGGAACTGAGGGTAGATGAGGTAAAATAAACCATGCATATGGGTTTACATTCTCTTGATTTGTGCTTCTAGGTAGGGCTGTGCAATTTCGATTTTGATTTTGGCTCCCAAAGATCACCAAAATAGTACAATCGAGTAAAACCGATTATTTTGCCATGTTCTGTTTAGCAAGAACACTCTTATTTTGTCATGTGTTCTGAATGACATGTGCACTTCGGCCCCTCCCAAAGCCGTAAACTCTCTCAGCTTGAATGTTTAAACTGATAAGACTTAAAGAAGTGAAAATGATAGGGATGCACCGATACCACTTTTTCCAGACCGAGTCCGATACCGATACTTTCATTTTTGGTACTCGCCGATAGCGATACCGTAACCGATACCTGTATTTTTAATTTTCAATTAATTTTTAATTCATGCATTTGTAATTTTTTAAATGTATTGGTAGAGAAACCAAAAGCATATCAATCATATTAGTTGTTTATTAAATTTAAACTTAATTTGTTCATCAACTATATATTTAATGCACTGCATATTCATTACTGTATAAATTAAATATAGATGGATCTTTTTGTAAAGTTAAAAAAAGGTAGCCTATTTAGTCAAGAGCAGTGAGTAATTTATTTGTCCTTTGTTTGATTAACATTAAAACACAGCAGCAGATTAATTAAACTGCTGCACCTTTAAGACCGAACGCACGGACCCCATTTGAATTATACCAGAGACAATTTACTGTCTACGTTCACTTGAGATATAACAGACTTTGTTTACTAGGATACTCGCCAACAGTGAAAAATGAATTCATCCGTACAAGCGCAAGACGTGAAAGACTTCCATTCAGTATCGCGCGCTGTCTGACTCTGAGGCGATGGTTTTCGGGGCGCGCGCTTTGGATGTTTGAAGTTCATGTAACTTCTTGACCTGCAAATGTCCTGTAATAATGTAGGCAACCACTCGTTAAACATAAATAAGGTAACAGTTCATGTTTTACTTACATATACGATTTAGTTTTAATCCAAATAACACTTGCTGAGTGAACGATCAGCAATCAAGAGCATTCAACAGAAGTGCTCTCTCTCTCTCTCTCTCTCTCTCTCTCTCTCTGGTCAGTTAACGTTAATAATAAGCTACATGCCTCGTTTTACTTTCTTTGCCATTGACATCCGACTGAACTACAAACTTTCCACTGACGTTTGATGCGCTCGACCAGCTCGCGCGTCTGTGCCGCTTGCGCGCTCAATCCACTGCGTGTTTTTCTCTTATCAGCTCGCGCACCACAGGCGTTACTATATTCTGTTTAATATTTCACTAATAAGATATATTTACCTCATAGACAGCCTTCTTTTTTTATCCCCATTATAATTTCTGTTGTCAGTGTTTCTTTGTCTGGACACAAACACCGTACACACGCTGCCTGGTATCGGTTGTTGGTATCGGGGCATTTTTACGAGTACGAGTACAAGTACATGAGCTCAGTATCGGCCCGATACCCGATACTGGTATCGGTATCGGTGCATCCCTAGAAAATGATCAACTTTAGTTACGATGCAATACTAGCCCGATTGTGCAAGTGACAATTCCATCATGTCCCGACTCCTAAACGCGAGAGTGTAGTTTTGCCGCTTGCTTTGTCCAACCCATTTTGAGAGAAGAGAGAGAGAAGACGCGGCGCCGCTGAACACTCACGCTGTTTGTGAAATTGCGTCTTTGCGAAAGTTTTAAAATGATAGATTTGATTTTATAATCTGTGTGGATTAATTTAGGCTACTCATACAATCTACTTGCTAAAGTGAATCAATGTTTGTGGGGGAATTTCCCGCATTATAAGTGGTAGACCTGCGGGAAAATGAAAATACTTGTTTAAGTATTATTTGTTATTTATTTTAATAGTTCAAAAAGTACAATAAATGTTCAAATTTAAATTGTTTAAGAATTGTTGAAAGGTGTCTTTTTAATAAATGCAACACGTTCCCAAAGTCATGTGAAATAATCGTGTTACATAATCGTGATTTCAATACTGACCAAAATAATCGTGATTATGTTTTTTTCCATAATCGAGCAGCCCTACTTCTAGGTGAAATGGCAATAATTCTAATTAAATGTAAATATATATATATATATATATACTGTATATATATATTTCTATTTATTGGAATTGATTATAATTTTGAGCAAAATAATCTGGTTTATCAATTTAACCATTATGCAGCATGATGGAAATTAGGGGTGGGCGATATGGCAAAAATATCTTATCACGATTTTTTTCAGGAAAATCACGGTTCACGATTTTATCACGATTCTTTTTTATGTAGGTTTTACTATTTTGTGACTGAGCATTACAGCCAAACTAATGTCCATATTTTAAAAACAAAGCCTTAGGTAACAAAATATAAAATAAAAAAGAATGGCAGACCGGGGCAAAGATACAAATATTTGTCATTATTTTCTTTGTTATTAAATATTAAGATCAAAGATACACATTACACATACCCAACTTAATATACAAATTAAATAAACAGTGCTTTATGTTTTCAGCTACAGTAGGTGTATTTAACAGTAGCATTGAAGAAAGTAATTAAATGAACAAATATGAAAATAAAACAAAACAGACTTCACTGTATAAATTATACATGGATACTTATTAAAGCTACTATTAAAGTTATCAGTCAAGAGCAGTGAGTGATTTTCTCTTTGCATTTTGTTGTTTTATTAACATTAAAGGGATAGTTCTCCTAAAAATTCAAATTGTCATAATTTACTCTCTCAAGTTGTTGTAAACTCGAATAAGTTTCTTTCTTGTGGTATTCTCTGTGGTATGACCCTGATGTTCTTATTTTGTTTTAATAATTTTATATTAATTGTTTTGTATGTTCTGAGTCTTTTGTGCAGCACTTTGGAAACTTTGTGTTTGTAAAATGTGCTATAGAAATAAAGCTGATTGATTGATTGATTTCTTCTGTTGAAAATAAAAGTTATTTGGAAGAATGTGGGTAACCAAAGAGTTGATGTACCCCAGTGACTTCCATAGCATATTTTTCTCCTGTGGAAGTCAATGTCCACAGGAGAAAAACAGGAGTCCACAGGAGTCAATGTTAACACAGACCTCGACTGATTCTCACGGTTTCGGCTCTTAAAAAGCTACTGTTTGGATAGCCACATTCTTCAAAATATTAATATTAGAAAAATATTAGAAAATATTAGAAGGAAATTAATACAGGTTTGGAACAACATTAGAGTGCGTAAATAATGAGATAATTTTTATTTTTGGGTGAACTATCACTTTAAGGACAAGCGGCAGCGTGTTTACTATTACTAGCCTACTGTCTCTTTAAGAGCTGCGCGCGACGCGTCTAATATACACGCATTTGACAAGCAGATTTTCTCTCAATTTTCTCAAGTTTGCTTTCACTTTAGACATAACCGACTTTGTTTATGTAAACCTTGTGTGTATTTGACAGTATTAGCACAATAAGACTCGAAAGATAACTTAGTCCAGTATCAAGGCGCTGGTAGACAGGCTTTTACTAGTGCATGTGAGCTTCACATGTACGCGCTGAGAAACGCACACGTTAGAACAGCGCATCAGCACGCGAATTAAATGTTTAACCGACAAGGCATTAAAGCACATGCAAATTATGAACTTTTGTGAACTGCAGTGTCCCGTTCCGCTGCGTTAACATTTTATGTTAATATACGTCGCGTTGTTCAGTATGTTGGGACAGAGGAGCCAGAACAGCAACTGATAGAACGCACGATACTACAATATTTCTTCAAAAGCAGATCGTGGAGACATTTGAATCGTCCACGATCAAAAATCGTCATATCGCACACCCCTAATGGAAATGTTTTTTCATTGACTAAAACTAGACTAAAATACTCGAAAAAACTTGACTAAACAAAAACAGGACAAGGTTGACTAAATATAACTAAAGAGTACATTTGACACAGGACTAAGACTAAAACACCAAACCATATTTCAACACCAAACCAGCACAGACGTACATTTTTTTGCAGTACAAATCAGCTCAAACGTAGCACAAACGAATAGTTTTGGGGATTATTATGTTGTATGGGGTGCTAACTTGAAGGTAAGATAAACCCATGAATGGCAAACTAATACATTTAGTCAATAAACAACAAACTGGGTTAAGAGAATGTTTTTTTTTTTAAATCTTACATCACCTTTGATGAATAATGAGTCCTACAAAGATGACTGAGAATAATAAATACACCTGTTCTATTTGCTTTATGGTCAAGGAAAATAGAAACAATGTGAGATTATCAGCGTACAGTAAGCGAGAACATGTTGGACTAAAATTAGGGCTGAACGATTTTGGAAAATAATCTACTTGCAATTTTTTTTTTTTTTTTCAATATTGCGATTGTGATTTAATATGCGATTACTTTTTAAGTTCTTTATCTTCTGTATTATTCGACAAAGACAAGCAATAAATCATTGTATAGTAGGGATGGGAATCTTTAGGCACCTCATGATCTACTTTTTTTCTTAATTAATCGTATTAATAACACTTAAAATCTTTAATTACATGCGCAATTATGCGTATTTTTAAAAATAATTATAAAAAAAAAACATCTTACATGTTAAGAATTTCAAATAGGCTATATAAACTAATATAGCTTCAAAATATAAAAGCTAGTAAATAACAAAGAGGAACAAAAAAACAACAACATGTATCACAAGCAATAAACAGAGTGCTTTCAGTATTTAAAAATAGGCCGTCTAAACATTTTCCATTCAAGAGCTGTGAGTGATTTTTTTTTTCGCAGACACGCAGACACACCTATAAACACTCGCACATACATATAAACTTCCATGCATATACACCTATAAACACTCGCACATACATATAAACTTCCATGCATATACACCTATAAACACTCGCACATACATATACACTCGCTGCACGCAGACACACCTATAAACACTCGCACATATAAACTTCCATGCATATACACCTATAAACACTCGCACATACATATAAACTTCCATGCATATACACCTATAAACACTCGCACATACATATACACTCGCTGCACGCAGACACACCTATAAACACTCGCACATATAAACTTCCATGCATATACACCTATAAACACTCGCACATACATATACACTCGCTGCACGCAGACACACCTATAAACACTCGCACATATAAACTTCCATGCATATACACCTATAAACACTCGCACATACATATAAACTTCCATGCATATACACCTATAAACACTCGCACATACATATACACTCGCTGCACGCAGACACACCTATAAACACTCGCACATATAAACTTCCATGCATATACACCTATAAACACTCGCACATACATATACACTCGCTGCACGCAGACACACCTATAAACACTCGCACATATAAACTTCCATGCATATACACCTATAAACACTCGCACATACATATAAACTTCCATGCATATACACCTATAAACACTCGCACATACATATACACTCGCTGCACGCAGACACACCTATAAACACTCGCACATATAAACTTCCATGCATATACACCTATAAACACTCGCACATACATATACACTCGCTGCACGCAGACACACCTATAAACACTCGCACATATAAACTTCCATGCATATACACCTATAAACACTCGCACATACATATAAACTTCCATGCATATACACCTATAAACACTCGCACATACATAAACACTCGCTGCACGCAGACACACCTATAAACACTCGCACATACATATAAACTTCCATGCATATACACCTATAAACACTCGCACATACATATAAACTTCCATGCATATACACCTATAAACACTCGCACATACATATAAACTTGATGCGTGCATACACATCCATAAAACACACGCACATACATACAAAATAAAACGTGGATGAATGCTTTAGTTGTGTATATATGTATATGTGAGTGATTTCATATGTGGATGTGCGTGAACTTTTCAGTGCAAACGGAAGGCATTTCAGTGTAAAAGGAAGTCATTTGTACGTACACGGAAGTAACCTGCCTATTTACCGCATTTGGGTCCGTGTACGTTTTGATAGTTTGTTTTCCAATTTGAAATGAAATAAGCATAAACGAGAAAACGGCCCCTTTATTCGTTTTTTTCGTTTTTTCAAAAAAAAGCCTAAAGCCTCTTAAGTTGTTGATTTATATTTCAAACAACAATTCGACATTTGCTCGCAATGTTTTTCTTTCAAAAAACCTCATCATTTTGCAGGACAATTGTCTATTACAGTATACAACACAGATAGAAGGATGCCAATAAATCTGTGGTGATATACAACACGCTTTAAGAAATGTTTATTTACATCACACTGTAAAGTGTTTTTAGATATTACATATAGATTACATATACCAAAGATTTTACATATAAACTGGGTCAGCATACTGTTAATTACAGTTAGTACCATGGGAAGTAGGGGTGCTGAGCGTGACCCCTGGAGTGGAGCCCATGAAGAAATATGGTTGGGGATAAAAGTTCACACAAACAAAACCAAAAAACTGTGGTGTTTTGCCTATAGGCATACATATTACGTGTGTTTGTTTTTATTCTGACTGCTGACTGAACATTGGTCAGTGAGCCTCTCCCGCTCGGCGCTGTCAAGCGCAGCTTCACCACACAGATTTAACTCCGCACGGCTAAATAAAACAGGCTGGTGGCAGACTAATAATTTATATTTCTGATGTAAAGATTTCTGTGAAACGTGTAAAGTTGCACAGGAGAAAGCCCAATAGGACCTGCCCTGTACAGTTTAAGAATCTGTAGCCATAGTAGAGGACTATTATTTTGTTGAACAGACCCGAGCGACAACTGATGACGTCACATGCTCAGACTTGCTTGACCAATCGTCGGAAGGGGGCGTGTCAGGCCGCCCACATGTGGAAAATTAATTTTTAAGTCATTTATTTGTTTTCTGCCTGTGAACTAAAAAACGAAAAATCAAGCCGAAGTCTCTTTTTTTTGAAAAAACGAATATAGGGGCCATTTAAATGACTTCCTTTTACACTGAAATGCCTTCCGTTTGCACTGAAAAGTTCACGCACATCCACATATGAAATCACTCGCATATACATACACAACTAAAGCATGCATCCACGTTTTATTTTGTAAGTATGCGCGTGTGTTCTATGGATGTGTATGCGCGCATCGAGTTTATATGTATGTGCGAGTGTTTATAGGTGTATATGCATGGAAGTTTATATGTATGTGCGAGTGTTTATAGGTGTGTCTGCGTGCAGCGAGTGTATATGTATGTGCGAGTGTTTATAGGTGTATATGCATGGAAGTTTATATGTATGTGCGAGTGTTTATAGGTGTATATGCATGGAAGTTTATATGTATGTGCGAGTGTTTATAGGTGTATGCGTGCGTCAAGTTTATATGTATATGCAAGTTATTCACAAGTGTATATGCATTCATGACTAACATAATATGTATTGGTATGGATTTCATATTAGTGTGCACGTGTATTTCATATATGTATTTTGAACATCCAATAGTATACATGTATATGCGAGTCATTTATAGGTGTATATGCACGTGTGTTATGCATGTATTGATAAGCGAAGTTTGATTTAAATCCTACGTGGCGCCTCATATAAAAGCATTTTGAGGTACATTTAACCAATGAGTCGCTCACAGCCGCATGCGCGAGCGTGAGTATTTTAAATTGAAAGCAGCCTTCTTAGTGATTTTCATATCTTTAATATATAAGCCAACTGCATTCCAAAAGACATAAATGATGCCTTAGTAGAGCATTTGTGAGAGTAAGAGTAACATCAAGCTAAACGGCATAACATGTGCGATAAAGCCCGTGAATGTCCTTGTTATTCGCTTAAACCTTTCCAAACATAATGAAAGATTATTTTTCGGAAGGTTCGAGCGGTGTTGTGTGTGAGAGAGAGAGAGAGAGAGAGAGAGAGAGAGAGAGAGAGATTAGAAGCAAGAAGAATACGGTTGTTTCTAAAGCACTGCACGCAGCGTCATCATGCATCTGTGTATAAAAACTAAGCTCAGACTCAATTCTGAAATTCCCTGAATCGATCCAGAATCATTGGAGAGAGAATCTATAACATAATATATCATTATATATTAATTATATATATATTAACATAATATCACTTAAATTAAACAAAGTGTTATTTCCTGTATGTCAGGCCTATATGCGTAGCGTGCCAAGTTGATGCTACATCTGCAGGCTGTAGAAAAAAAAAAACGCTTTTCATCATATTGCGATACTATCGCAAATGCAATTTATCGTTCAGCCCTAACTAAAATCATTTTAAGTGTAGAGCTGGAGTACATGGTGTAATATTACGTGTAGAATGTAAATGTATTAACTGTCTTAGTCTCACAGTCAGTTTTCCGTAAGCAATAGCATGTAGGCTGGATGGATAACTAGGTTTATAGTGTAATTTCACTTTATATTCTGCTGAGTTTGAGGAATGACATACAGCAAATGAAACAACTAATAGTAAAGTATATTATAAATCTTAAGACACAGACTTACCTCTGCATACAACATTGTCATATGTAGCTTTTTGACATGTCTTCTTAAGAACAACAGAAGAGATTTTCGGACAACCTCAAGAGAGCATGACAACACACAATTCAGCATAATTATCAAATCCTACTGTAGCTGTATGAGTCAAAAGGAATGAAACATCTGCATTGAATAGTCATCAGAGACAATAGGGAAAGTAATAAAAGAACAAAAGAGGAATAAAACACAAAAGAGAGGTTGTGTTGTGTAGCCTAATATCTTTTACATGTCTGACCTCAGATAGTAGATTAATGTAGAGTGAAACATTGTGATGATTTTAAGACATTTTCAAAATATTGTTCTGTTTATTTGAGCAGCTCGACATCTGTTTGTCCAACAAATGACAGACGGGAGGAGTGTTGGTAAACCTGCTTTGATAACAGTCTGTATGTGTGTGTTTGACTTCTGAAATCTGCACAGACCAAACTGCCATGTCATAATGGCATACAGTATGCCATGCTCTGTCTGTTCTTTGTGCTTTATAGGGATGGCTTCATATCACTACTTTGTCTTTGGTACGGTACCACAATCTAATACTGTTGTATCGAAATTAAATCAATACCATACAGAGTCTGACATACGCATACCACACCATACATACGCATGTGCACGCCGTCAGCATTTTCACAGGTTTGCGTTTTTGAAGTTTGAGATAACCTTTTTTCAAAATTTTCGAGACTTGCGCCTTGGAACCTGTTTCAAGGTTTGCGTTCTCGAGCCACCAGGCACTGTTGTCGTGTGAATGAGCAGCTGGAACGCGTTAAGGGTATTGCGCATAATTTTAATCATTCTCGCAGGTCTTGTGTTTATAATGCGTGAAATTCCCACAAACATTCATTCACTCTAGCATGTAGGTTGTATGAGTAAATTTAACCTAACAGATTATAAGATCAAATCAGTAATTAAAAACTTTCTGCGAGATGCAATTTCACATACTGCGTCAGTGATTCAGCGTTGCCGCCAATGCTGCAGCTTCTCTGTCTTTCAAAATGGGTTGCACAAGGCAAGCAGCTGCAGGTGGTGATTCTAGACTCTCGTGTTTCAGGAGTCGGGACATTTGACGGAAATGTCACTTGCACAATCGGGCCATTGCATCATCACTAAGGTTTATAATTTGCACGTCTTTTTTAAGTCTTACCTATTTAAACATTCAAGCGATTTTAAACCGCATAACAAACAGCTCGCGAGTAACAAAAGTTCTTTTTCGCGAATTATAGAGCTTTAACGGTCAAAAGCACACAATATAATGTCTAAATTACAGTCTTGGTGAGTATCCTCTCAAACACAATTGGTTAGGCTATGTCTTAAATAAAAATAATACAAAAAGAAAATGCATGTGACACTAAAACAGTATGGGCCGTTCATGTTACGTCTTTCATTCATCTTCGGAACACAAGTTAAGATATATTTGATTAAATCTGAGAGCTGGATCACTTTTTTTCTTGTGAAAGCGATATAATCAGTGAAAAATAACTTTTGTTACTCGAGAGCTGTTTGTGAGGCGGCTTTACTTGTATTCACGCTGAGAAAACCATCTCTCAGAGAGCGCGCGAGTACTGAATCGTTTAAAATTGCTTGAATGTTTAAACTGGTAAGACTTAAAAAGACGTGCTAATGATAAACTTTAGTTACAATGCAATGCTGGCCCATTTGTGCAAGTGACAATTCTGTCATATCCCGACTCTCGAAAACGCGAGTGTGGTATTGACGCCTGCAGCGCACTTGACGCTTGCCTTGTGCAACCCATTTTGTGAGAGAGAGAGAAGGACGAACACTCATGCTGTTTGTGAAATTGCGTCTCAGAGAAAGTTTTAAAATTATTGATTTTATTTTATAATCTGTGTGGTTTCTCAGTGGTTTACAGTAGTATCAGATGTACTTAAAAACATACTAAAAGTTTACCAAAGTTTGACTCCAAGAAAGGCCACATTTTCTAAATGGCGGCCGTCAGGTCCTTAAAATGACCTTTACTCCTTTGTATAGAATAGAATAGTATCGTATAGAATCACGCCAATCCATTGGCTAATGGCGTGAGCGCCGCCTCAGTGGGGCTATGTCACTCTTTCTTATACAGTGAACGTGCCATCTGCTCCTCAGATTTTCCACCGATGAAGAAGCTCCTTCTGCAGCAAGAGGAGCTTAGCAGCGAACGCAGCATCTCGTTCCCTAGTAACCCGAGACGTTCTCTTTCATAGGTTCACTCAACGCTGTGTAGCGATGACGCAATGGGAACGATATACCACACAAGCCAAGCAAAGCGCTGCCGGATCTGGCCCAACAAGGAACTTTCCTATAATTTTTTTAATAAATTTTTTTGCCAGACCAGACTCAACTTGGACCTAGGCTACCAGTTCATACAGAAAGAACCCTGGAACCAGTGGCCGCATCTAAATCCAAGTTGTAAAACCTAATAAAAGTGTGGGGAGAAGACCAACCTACCGCCACACAAATATCCTCTAAAGCAGGCATTCTCAACCCTGGTCCTGGAGGGCCACTGTCCTGCAGAGTTTAGGTCCAACCTTGATCAAACACACCTGAGCCAGCTAATTAAGCTAATTAAGCCTTTCAGGATTACTGGAAAGCTACAGGCAGGTGTGTTTGATCAAGGTTGGACCTAAACTCTGCAGGACAGTGGCCCTCCAGGACCAGGGTTGAGAATGCCTGCTCTAAAGGAACTCCCTTGAAAAGAGCCTGGGAGGACGCGATACTCCTAGTAGAGCGAGCTTTAACGCCCAGATGTGAAGGATGCTTCTGCACCTCATAAGCCAGGGAAATTGCGTCTCTCACCCAGTGAGAGATTCTTAGCTTAGAGGTGGCAAGCCCTCGGCGGCCAGCCCCAAAGCATACAAACAACTGAGACGACATGCGCCACAGCGATAGCCGCGACATAATCTCTCAAGGTGGGTGGTAGCAGCTGCTCCAGCCACAAATTTATCCTGCAGGAATTCCAGCACTGAACCGACCGGGCAGCTGACTGGGTCCACTGCATGAGCAGAACACTCAAAAACCTTCCACTTAGAGTAATACAGCCGTCTAGTAGAAGGTGCACGAGCATTATCAATGGTCTCCTGAACATCAGCTGGAAGACCAGACGCCACTGTCGCTAGCGATTACCTCTTATCGGCCACACCCTCAGCCTCCATATCTTGGGTCAAGGATGCCAAATCCTGCCCTGGAGCTGAGACAGCAGATCTCTCCTGATAGGAATCTACCAAGGAGACCCTTCCACCAAGGAGCTTAGTTCCATCTAGGATGGCCAGAATGGGGCTACCAGAAGGAGGCGTTTCCACACTCCCTCACTCTGCAAAGGACTGAAGGGATTAGCTTGACCGGAGGGAATGCATACAGTCTCAACTCCGGCCACGGATGAGCGAGGGCATCTATCCCCAGAGGCGTCGGATGAGACAGGGAAAACCACAGGGGGCACTGTGTCGACCTCTGCGACGCAAAGAGATCCACCTCCGCCTCGCCGAACATGCTCCAAATTTGAGCCACTGTTTGGCAGTGCAACATCCATTCCCCCGACTTCCCCCGCTGCGACGTTCAGGTCCCCTGGAACGTGAACTGCTCTCAGCGAAAGAAACCTGTCTTGAGCCCAAAGGAGGACGCGGTGCGCATGCCTGTCGAGGGTGCGACGCAGACGACGCAGGTCCAAAATGGGGTGCAGACCCTATCCTCCTTTGGGACGAGGAAGTAGAGGGTTCACACACAGGCCTCTGTTCGGGCTAATTCAGAGTTGTTTATGATCAAAGTTATACAACTCCAATTTAAGTTACTTTTGGGTGCAATAACTTTTACATTGAATGTCAAGTCTGTGTTTTAGCAAAAAAAAAAGGGTATGTGTCCAAACATACTTACTGAGTAGGAGTTACATGACATAGGCTAAATTGTTTACATCTCTGGTTCACCCCAAACAAAGATAAAACCTTACAGTAATCTCAGAAAATCATGTATTCCATAAGTATGTAATCATGTCAGTGCAATTTAGACAAGTCCAATGGATTCATAGACCCAGAAAACATGGAGTTAGGCACCAAGATTACTTGACTAGGTCAAATAATGAAGGAATTAGGACATTTTAAGGGCTTCCTGCCCATCTTGGACGCCATCTTGAAAATTACACCTTTCTAGTGGTCAGACTTTGGTAAACTTTTAGTATGTTATTAAGGACACCTAATATTACAAAAAAACAGGCAAGAAACCTTTTGTTAGAATTTTTTAGGGTTAGGTGTTCTTTTTCTTCATATATGCAGCCCCCTAAGTAAAAAAGTAGCTAATATAAAAGTACTCATGAGTAGTGAGTATCCTGTACATTTTACACAGCTACATTTACTCGCATTGTAATGCTGATAATATAATTCGTAAGAAAAATTGTGCATTAAATAGGGAAGTTATATCCGGGAAACTTTTACAAAAGAAACACACACACAAATGCATGTCTCTTTGTAGTCTCGGCGAAGCTGTTTTATCAGCAGCATCCACACACACAAAAAAAGTTGAACTTGAAAAATGTTTTTGCGCAGGTGCACTTGCTAAATGAAGGCGGATTGTATGAAATGGATCAATCAAAAAACGTTGTTTATTAACGAGCTGTAGTCACGCACTGACAGAAATGCAGTTCAAGTTAACGCATTGGTTCATAAGGTGCACTGTATACCGAATCTGGCTGCATGACGAGTGCGAGGGAGAGATAGCAGTGCACAGATCGCGACGCGTGTGTTTCTATACGTGATTGTGAAGTAAATAGGATCGGGAATTCACCGCATTATGAACTCATCTCTTGAGGGAGTTAACACTGTACGCAATACCCCCAACCTCAGACCAAATGTCAGGCCCTGTAGATAGGCCAGCCTATATAAAGGAATATATATATAGGAAGATGCTGATATCTCGATTGAATTGATGCTTGAAGAATGTACTTCCACAGCTAGCAGCCACGAGTAACAGCAGATAGGCTATGGGTTAAAGGTTTCTATGCAGAATTTGATTTGACAACAGTCACGAGACCGATTACTCGATCCAATCACATTGATGGATAAAATTTAAATTAAAACATGCATGTAACGAGTAATGACCACACATGGAAGGAAAATAGCGGAGTAAAAGTACAGATACATCACTTCAATTTTACTCAAGTAAAAGTAAAATTACACAATTTTTAAACTACTCAAAAGTACAATTTCTAAAAAACAAACTACTTAATTACATTAACGTGAGTATTTGTCATTTGTTACTTCACACCTCTGCAAGTCAGTACAGTGGCAACTTCTTGAATCTGCAATCCTATTACAATATTTTTCACAAATAAATTGTTTAAAAATTTATGAATATGTGAATAAGAAGGAAGTAAAAACTGTAACAAGGCACTCAGTAATCTGGTAATTTCGTGCGCACTGGTAATCATATTTTTTCAAATAAAGACAAGGTAACGCTATTTTACATACAACACAGTGAAAACGATATTAATATGACACAGTGGGCAACTGGATATAGCACGGCATATTTAAAAATGAAGGATTTAAGTTTTTCGATCGTGAATCTGATCTTCTGTTCGCATTCATTCACTTCGCACGGACCGACCATCACTCGCAGTAACACGTTTATGCAGGCTACAAATGCACACTTCACAAGATATCACAGCTGGATTCTGCAAGGTTTGTGAAATTGTTTAATTAAAAATGTTTATTAGATATTCAGAGATTTGTTTAAATGATGTAGATGCGCATTTGCTGAATGTTGACAGTAAATGAGAAAGTATTTTAGCCTTATTGTTTGCCTTTTCTTTTTTCTTTTTTTTGGTGTTTTTAATAAATAACAAACCTGTTATTTATTTTTTATTTTTTTATTATTATTATATTTTAATTTTTTGACAATAAACATGCCAGAATGAGAACATGAAAACACAGATGAAATCAACTACCCACCAACCAATATGACTGACAGAGATCGTAAACTAATGAAGACAGAGAATGTGAGTGAGCGCTGTGTGATCAGGCTCTGCCGTTCTCTTCTCAGGCCATCAAAATAAAAGTCCCACTTCCAACACATCGGCCAATCAGAAAAACGAATTGGCCGGTGCCGATATTTTAAAAATGGCAAATATCAACCGATATACCTGAAAAACCACCTCATGCGGGCGTGATTTATTTTAATTTTTTTTCAATATGGGACTTTTTGCGCAATTGTCATGTTTCCATTGAGATTTTTTTCAGTTCGCATTTTCATTTTGCAGAATTTGAAGGGTAATGGAAATGCAGCTACTGATACAGAAATTATCAATTATTACAACACTAAAAATACCTTTGTACTTATGAGTTTTATGTGTGTTAAAATTACATTGAATTTTGGACAAGACACACCTGGATTTGCGTTTTTTTTGAATGGACATTCCCAGTCATTTGGCAAAAACCACAGCACTATGCCTTTACACGTCTCATTCATTCTTACTTCATATCCTCCTCCATAATTTGTTATGCTCAAACTGTGTGCTTTGTCATATGCTTTGCACTTTCCTGGAAACAAGAAAGAAGATTTGATTTGAATTATTGAAAAAAATACTTTCTTAAGAGTTTTGAACTTTTGAACACGTTCTTACCTAGAGAAGATGTGTTTATTTTTACATTCATTGTGCAAAAATTATGTATATCTTTATGACATGCTAATAAACATGCCTTTTTAATATCTGGAATAAAAATAAATTAAATCAATGAGTTTAGAAATTGATCCGTCAGTCATCACAAGTACATTCAGATAATACATTTACAGTATTCCTACAGTCACGTTAGCAGTGTATATTTCACATCTACCTGATTTACTTGAGTCCCAGAAACATTCATCTTTCAAAGTGTTGCCAACTATTATTTTTTTGGAGCAGCCTGCACAAAGACAACATTAAAAAGCTATTATGTAATAATGATAATGATAATATAATGATATAAAACTTTATTTTAGATGCCAAAATTTAGATTTAGCCTACACTTTTACAGTCATAATGTTGTTTTAAGCAAAATCATAAAATGTGATTTTTAATTTTAATTTTAATTAAAAAAATTTTAAGTAACATACTTATCTGGCATGAAGCACAACAGACGATCATCAGCCACAGCAAATTCTGCTTTTGCCGAGAAATAATTTCCAAAAACCGCCTGATAGAGACAAAAGAGTTGAATTTTCTTTTCCGCAGATATTGGTTATAAATCTTAAATCTTAAAGCATTTTCTTATTACATTCTTGAGATGTAAAGTCCACAGTCCAAGAGGAGAAAGATTTTTATCCGTACACATATGAAGCTGTACGATTATGATCCGCAGCTCAGAGCCGCTGGAACATTGACATATACGGTTAATTTGCATGCATGCAAATTATGTTATTTGGGATCTAACAATTTCAGTATACAGGGCTCCAGACCAACTGTTTTTAGTAGGAGCACTGTAGTCCCTGACTGAAAATTTTAGGAGTGCAAGCAGAAAATTTAGGAGCACACCTTAAATCAGCTTAAATGCAATTATTCACATTTTTCACAATTGTGCACAATGAGCATACCGGGCCCTTAAGAGTAGTGGTCGACCGATATTGGTTTTTTGATGGCCGATGCCGATATCTTAGAGAGCAGGGTGGCCGATATAAAGCCGATATTTTTATATATATTTATTTTAATCAATATTTAATAAATTAAAAATAAATTAGAAAACAAATCTTTAAAATAAACATGCTTTTATACTTTAGATGGCAGTTTCTTAAATCTGCAGTCCTATTACAGTATTTTTCACAAAGTAATTGTTTAGAAATATGTGAATAAAAAGAAAGTAAACACTGTAACAGGGCACTCAGTAATCTGGTAATTTCGTGCTGGTAATCAGATTTTTTCAAATAAAGACAAGGTAACGCTAATTTTACATACAGCACAGTGAAAACTATATGAATATGACACAGTTGGCAACTGGATATATCACAGATATGAATATGACACAGTGGGCAACTGGTTATATATCAGCATATTTTAAAATTAAGGATTTAAAGTTTTTCGATGGCGTCTCCTGAAGCTGATCTTCTGTTCGCATTCACTCACTTCGCACGGACCGACCGTCACTCGCAGACAGTAATGCACACTTCACAAGATATCACAGCTGGATTCGATTAAATCTGCAAGGTTTGTGAAATTAAATGTTTATTAGATATTCAGAGATTTGTTTAAATGACGTAGATGCGCATTTGCTGAATGTTGACAGCAAATGAGAAAGTATTTTAGCCTGATTGTTTGCTTTTTCTGTTACAAATAATATAAAAGCAAACGCTTTACTTTACTTACTTCGCATACCATTTACTTTCTTTGTTTACCAGTTCTGTCTAACAAAGTATTAGATATGACAGACAGAGATCGTAAATTAATGAAGACGGAGATTGTGAGTGAGCGCTGTGTGATCTGGACCTGCCGTTGCCTTTCTCTTCTGGCGCTGGTGTTCTTAGCGCCGCCCGTCACAACAAAAGTCCGGAGCGCCGTCAATATAAAAGTCCCGCTTCCAACACATCGGCCAATCAGAAAAACGTATCGGCCGATGCGTATCGTATGCGTATCGGTCGACCACTACTTAAGAGAACAGCCAGAAAAATGGAGTGCAACTGGAAGAAAACAAAACTAGAGGTTTTTTTGGATTACATGGAGAGAGAGCACAATTGTGTACAGAGAGGCCTTAAAACTGCTAGATCTGCTTATTTTTCAATCCTCTTAGAAGAAAATAAACAAAACCCTAGGTATTTATTTGAAACAGTGGCAAAATTAACGAAAAATAAAGCTTCAACCCAAGACGTTTCCAAGCAGCACAGCAGTAATGACTTTATGAACCTCTTTATTTAAAAGATTGATAATATTAGGGAGAAAATTATTACTGCAACCGTCTACTACAGTAGTGTATCAGACAGTTCATTGTAGTGTCCCTGAGGAAAAATTCGATTCATTCATTGCTATAGGAGAGAAAGAATATTCTAAACTCGTTAAATCATCTAAATCAACAACATGTTTGTTAGACCCTATACCGACTAAGGTATTGAAAGAGATGCTTCCAGAGGTCATAGATCCTTTTCTTAATATCATTAATTCATTTTTGTCATTAGGATACGTACCAAAAACTTTTTAGCTGGCTATGATTAAACTGCTTGTTAAAAAAACGCAACTTGATCCTACAGAATTAGTCAATTACAGGCCAATCTCGAATCTACCGTTTCTGTCAAAGATACTAGAAAAGGCAGTATCTTCACAACTATGTTCCTTTTTAGAAAGAAATGATATCTGCAAGGATTTCCAGTCAGGATTTAGACCATATCATAGTACTGAGACAGCTCTCAGAGTTACAAATGATTTGCTCTTATCATCCGATCGTGGTTGTAATGTTGAAGAATTTTCCCTTGATTCATGTCTAAGTATGATGCAATGAAAAATTACAAGCATGAAAAAATAGGTCTGAAAAGGATGAGAGAAAAATACCCAGTTTGCATAAGAAATGCAAGGTGTCAAAATACTGTATGAAACAGGACACCATTATGTAAGGTTTTGAGATGTTTGACCAATAGAGTGTGTCAAGGTCACCAGGCGTGACAGAGGGGAAGAGATAGATTTGAGAGTATCTATTGGAGACTTGATGATATGAAAAAAGTATAAGACATGAACACTGGCCAATGTAACTTTGGATGTCCGGATGGCCAGCCGGCTTCTCACTTTGTTGTTTGTACAATAAAGTTAATTCTTCTGACCTGGAACCTCGACTCTGAGAAACTTCTTTGAGACCTGAGCCAAGAAGGAACTATGAATTTGCCACAACATTATCTCTCTATTAGTGTTACTCGATCTTAGTGCTGCATTTGATACTATTGACCACAACATTCTTGTAAATAGACTCGAAAATTATGTTGGCATTAATGGAATTGCATTACCGTAAAACTTCAAATAATAGCCCAGGCTTTTATTTTCCCAAATCGCCGAACTGCACCGGCTTGTATTTGAGACAGGCGTCTATATGAGACAGGCCTTTAATTTAGTGTTGAGATGAGCATGACAGTAGGAGGTTATCATATCTGTGTTTGTGTTTAACAAATCAGTTAATGTCAGAATTAGCCTACTGTATTTCCGTATGTCTAAAGGGGGTCGCACACCAGACGAGAAGCGCAGCGCCACGTCTTTAAAATTCGAACACATTATTCTATGAGTGTACTTTGCCTCAAATCGTTGTTAATGTATATACTGACTTCACCCTGTGCTGCAATATACATTCAGTTTTACATTCATTTACAGAAATCAGCTGCTTGAATGAAAATTGCTGATGTTATCGGATTTTCAGGTGATATTCTCAATTCATTCAGTTAACGGACGCTCTGAGGTAAAGTGTTCAGACTGCAGACTAAGCAATGATTCTATTTAATTGTACAGTACAATCATAACATAGTACAGACATGATCTTAATTCCATAATGTCCTTAAACATAACTATATTGCTGGCCATAAACTGACAAAGTGCGCTTACGGTGTGCGACATCTCGAGTTGTCTTAGACGCAACGCGGCGCTGTTTCTCGTACGGTGTGCGCGATCCTCAATTACAAGTTCATTGGCGAATTCCTTCGCCTCATTGCTCTCCTCCACTTCTCCCTCTCCGGCCTCCGCTAACTCTGTCTGCCTTGCTTGCGCTAACAGCTCCCTCCCAGATGCGCAGGGCTCTCTTTCATGCGCAATCTGCTCCATAGAACTGGCTTAAACAGACGATCTGACGGGTTTTAGAAGATTAAATACAACCCGAAACTAAAAAACAGACCGGGCCTCTATTTGAGACCAGCCTTTATTTATCCAAACCTGTAGCCACAACAGGCGTGTAAAAGAGACAGGCGTCTATTTGGGACTCGGCTATTATTTGAAGTTTTATGGTAACATGGTTTACATCATACTTATCTGACTGTTATCAGTTTGTAGCAGTAAATGAAGAGATGTCTCATCGATAACAAATTCCCTTATGGTGTACCACAAGGCTCAGTACTAGGACTGTTGCTGTTCACTCTGTACATGCTACCCTTAGGACATATCATTAGGAAGCATGGCATTAGTTTTCACTGTTATGCTGATGATACTTAGCTGTATATTTCTTCACGCCCTGACGAAACTTACCAATTCACAAAATGAACGGAATGCATAGCTGATATAAAAAACTGGATGACTAGTAATTTCCTACTACTAAATTCTGAAAACAAAACAAAACAGAGATTCTAATTATTGGACGAAAAACTTCCTTGCGTAATAATCTAGAATACTGTCTAACACTTGATGGCTGCTCTGTTAAGTCTTCGTCGTCGGTTAGGAACCTGGGTGTGCTCTTTGATACCAATCTTTCATTTGAAAGTCACGTGTCTAGTATCTGTAAAATCGCATTCTTCCATGTTAAAAATATATCTAAATTTGGCCGTATGCTCTCAATGACAAATGTGGAACAATTAGTCCATGCTTTCATGACATTGAGGCTAGATTATTGTAATGCTCTACTGGGTGGTTGCCCTGCATCAGAGTCCTGCACGGGTCCATTTTTGGAGACCCGCCCCCGCCCGTACCCGCAAAGTTCAGCACCAGATCCGACCCGTCACCCGTGATAATATCAAAATTAAATCCGCACCCGCCCAGACCCGTTAATATTTGGCCCGTTACCCGACCCGTGCCCGCGATAAACCACACAGGTGACGCGTTCATGTAACATAAGGGTGCGCTGCCAATAACGCACCTAAAAAAGCTGTCACAAAGAACTGGGAAAAGTAATGATTATTAATAGGCCTGTCAAATATATCAATGAGACATTTCAATTGTTTATTAATAAGCAAGTGTTTTCTGTGTCAAAGATGACGATTCTGACTCGCGATCTTCACAGTAATGAACGCGCCAGAGAGAAATGCACATTTCATACGGATTATAAGCAGAGAACAGTCTGTTTTCTTTCGTTTTGAATTGTTTTGTTTAAAAGTACACATTTCATGCTTTCTATTTCTCAGGTCTGTGAGGCAAGTAGCTTATACGATGAGTTTCGGTTCATTTAAGAGACGATCAGTTCACGCGCGGGCGCCTCCGGCCGTGTCCTGATTATATTGCCTGCCTGCTATATTCTTATTTATTAAATCCATGAATTTGGTAGATGAAATATTGATTAAAATTAAGATACAATTAATACAAAACGAAATTCACTTTAAAGAAAGGCTTAACAAACTTAATTAAGTGGTCAAAATCATGTCTGCCCACTCCATTTGTCTCACGATATTCGGGATCATCTTATCTTATTCATGCTTTTCACTTTTCATATAATCAACATGAAAAAAAAAAAAAAAGTATATTATTTTATTTAAACATGAATATGAAACTAAATCGTTTTTTAATGACTGGGCTACAACACATAGGCCTATTAGCCTACAGTACAGAGAAATTTAATGTCGCAACTTGGTCGGACTAAAAGGGGAGAAAAAAATAAAATTGGGTCGGTCCTAAATTGACAGGGTCGGTCGGGTTACGGCAAACAAGAATATTTTTAAGGATGGCCTGACTAAAACACATATTTGCGTATGTGTAATGCTGGTAATTTAGACATACAAATATTGCACATACTTTTCATCTGCTACCCGCCCGCAAGGACTGCTATCCGCCCGCGTCCCCGCCCGTGAATTTTAGGAATGTCACAATCCACCCGTTTTAGCCACTTTTATGCGGGTACCCGCGGATACCCGCGGGTACCCGACCCGTTGCAGGACTCTGCCCTGCATGCTTAATAAACAAACTACTGCTGGTCCAAAACACAGCAGCTCCAGTTCTTACCAGAACCAGGAAGTATGACCATATTAAAATATTGCTGATTTCTTCCAAAGCACTAAATGGTTTAGCTCCGCAGTACTTGAGTGAGCTCTTAACGCATTATAGTTCTCCACGTCTATTGCGATCTCAAAATTCTGACCAGTTGATAATACCTAGAATATCAAAATCGACTGCTGGCGGTAGATCCTTTTCCTATTTAGCACCAAAACTTTGGAACAGTCTTCCTAACATTGTCCAGGAAGCAGACACACTCTGTCAGTTTAAATCTAGACTAAGAACACATCTCTTTGACCTAGCATACACACAAAATGAGAATTAAATTTTAGGCTGCATAGATTTGGTCAGCCGGAACCGGGAACAATTCCCATAAATCTTGATGTACTTGTTACATAAGAAGAATGGCATCTACGCTAATATTAGTCTCTCTGTTTATCCCGAGGTTTACCGCAGTCCACCGGGTTCAAGCCGTATCCAAGCCGTATCCAGATCTGATGAAAGACCTGCGCCTGGACACGACGACAACGCAGTCTTGAAGTGTCAACTAGACTCTCCCTTGTGAAGACCTCCTCCCTGCCCTTTACCTCTGCACAGATAAAACGTTGTCAAAATAATTCCAGTTCGCATGGAAGCGAAAAAAAAAAAAATCTGTATTATGAATTTTTAAGGCCAGACAGATAGTTTGTTGAGGTTAATTTGTAGAGAAAGACTACACACCTGTTCACATATATATTCAAATGCGCATACCTATAGACTAAACGCGCAATACGCATGTGCATGTCGTCTCTGTTTTCACATATTCGCGTTTTTGACGTTTATGTGGAAATAACTCAAAATTATTCAACACCTGGATCTTGGAACCTATTTAAAGGTTTGTTTTCTCGAGCCACCGGGCACTGTTGTCGTGCAAATGAGCAGCCGCAGCGCATTAAAGGTTAATCGGCCCCATTAGTTAATAACTAATGATCTGTGCAACAGAAGTGAATCAATCAAAACCAACTTTAGCTGGATAATACATTTATTCTAGAGCTGCGGTAAAGCCAAAACAATCTCTGTTACTTTAATTTCCTATTATCACTGTAAAGCTGCTTTGAAACAATCTATATTGTTAAAAGTGCTATATAAATGAAGGTGACTTTATTTTGCCCCACAGGTTGACATTTTGCCCCACAATAACTGTATTACTGAAAAATGCTTAGATAATAAATAGACTTCACATACAAAAATTACAATGTGCAGTTTTATTTTAAGTTCATAGGGCTCCAGACTAAAATTTGCGGGCCACAGCACTGGAGCCACTGAGTTCTACAGGAAGTATTTGGTAGCACTGGGGGGCTGATAATAAAGCAGAGCTTAATTTGAGGTGTAGATGAAATTAACTTTAATTATTATCATTCATAATGTCTTAATATTAATTCAAAAGCAAAACGAGTGAAAAAGACGATATTAGGGAGTAAAAATAGCCAATAATTGTCTGTAGCTACCTAATGTTTACAATGGTCTTTTTTTTTTTTTTTTTTTTAAATAAGGGATTTTTCTTACATCTTGAAACTTTTAGTTTTGTAAATGGGGACAATCTTTAAAAGAGGAAAATTTTTTTTTTTTGCTCATTACATTAAAAATATCATTAAATATGATGATATAGTTTTGAATTGCTGTACTTGTAAGTGTTTGACTATTTCTGTAACAATACCATTTACAGTTACATTAAATCCATTGTGAATGTTGCTGATCTGTAGACTTAAAGCCTTCTATAACTTGTTCATTCATGACACAATGTTTCTCCTGGTTTTCACGTCAGCGCTGTTTGATCTGCCATCCATGGTTTGTAAAAGAGAACTCTGCGTCGAATCTGAATGTTTCTCACTGGATCTTGCAGCGATGTTATAAATTCTGTGATGAATTCAATGGATTTTTTCACTGGATCTCCCAGCGCAGTCTGAAGCCCTGGTAGTCACATTTGTTAAATTTTTAACACTATTCATAGAAAAAACTAAATTGGAAATGTTTTATTTTTTTTAATTTTTTTTTAAGTTTGACCCTTGACTTTACTTTCAATAAATGCTGTTATATTTTGTCATTTAATGAATGATATTCAGTAATTTTTACGTTTGACGATTTTTGGAGCCATTGAAAGTCCATCATGATTAGGGTTGGGAATCGTAAGAAAATTTCTGGTTCCAGTTCCGATTCCGGTTCCGCCAAACGGTTCCAGTTCCCATTCAATATACTTATCAAATGAGTTTAACAGACTGGTAATGTAAACAAATTCAACATATTATTTAGCAATTTTTGCTAAAATAATTAATTTTTCTAATGGAAAATAAACATTTCTGCATTCTCTAGGAGAATTTGGGACCTCTCCTAGCTTATTGCATCTCCAGCAGTGTAGAATACCCTCTCAGAAAGGGTAGAATATGCTTGAACACACATGTAAGATCCAGACAGGTGAAACAGAATATTTTTTATTTAAAATCGGTTTTAATGATTGATTCATAAAGACTTCACTTGTTTCATTACTGGATGAATCGGCGCTGTAGCAGTTAATAAACAGAATTGCATGCATCTTGCGGAAGAACATTGTAGCCGGAGCTACTTCTCTATGTTTGTCTATGACGAGTCACGCAGGTACTGTGCTCCTCCGCAGCGGTGCCAACCCAACCGGTGTAAAGTAGTCCGAGTATAAACGCTTATTACAGGCTTACCGTAGTGATTCAGGATAAGACAAAAAAACGATTTGAAAAAAGGCATTCATGATGTACTCTGCTCGCTTATTATAAATTTAGTAAATTCTGAACACAAAAAAGTTATGGACTGCAGCTTTAACAGTCGTCTTTATGAGTGAAAAAAGCATTTAGGGCTGCCCTCGACTAAATATTTTTCTAGTCGACTAGTAGTTGCTCATTTAAGCGATTTGTTGACTAATAAATTGTTTATATTAATAAGCCATAGGCTAAATCATAATAATGAGCCTTTAATTGCCTATGTAAAATACATCAGTGCACAAATGCACACATAATGCTTGCCACAGCACACCGGCAAACCTAATGTTCATGAATGTATCATGAAAAAAAACAGAAGGAGAGGGTCTAAACATTTTAATAATTTATTGGTAATGTTTTCTGTGTTTTAGGCTGCAGAGATTAAGTCGACGATGCTGACTCGTCATCACCGCAGTAGTGGATGCGCATATATGCAAGTTTCATGAGGATTACATAATCGGAGAATATTTATTTAAATTCCATTTGAATTGGTTCATTCAAAAGTAGACATTTTAAACTTTATAAATTTCTCATGTCTGTGAGGCAAGTATACATTGAGTTTCAGTTGTGACTGAGATGGCAGAAAGCGCATCCTGATTGTTTCCATTATTTTACAAAAGCACAACGTTTCGTTTTTATTGTGAGTTTACAGAAATAAAAGTAGACTCTTTTCAGTTTGCAGTAATCTTATATGTATAACAAAAAATTATGAAGTATTTTAAGTTAAATGCAGTGATGCACCAACGCCTGTAATAATGCAGTAAGATTGCTCTCCACACAAACACTTAGATATATGCACCTAATAATAGCGCACATTTATCTAGGTTAACATTAGAGCGAGCGGACTTGTAAAGTTGCTGCTACTTACATGTTTCAAATGATCAGCCATATTTGAGGTTGATGTATGAAAGGCGAATGTTTGGATTTCTGTTACTGATCGGTCCGTTACAGCCTGTGTAATTTCACCTCCTCCCGGTTTTTTTTTTTCTACGACTAACCGACTAATACAATTTTGGTAGACCAAACCTCTTCTAGTCGACTAACGGTTAGTCGATTATTAGGGGACAGCTCTAGCATTATTTATTTATTTATTTAGGCTGATATTTGCTTTTTTTTCTCTCAAAAATCGAGGAGCATGATCTCAGATCAATGAGGCCTACGATTAATCAGTTTTAAAAAGAAATACAAAACCAGTTCTATTTAAAAGAATACAAGTAGACAAAAAGATTGAATCCATTATTTTGTAATAATATAGCATGACGAGTGATTTATAAGCTATTTTCTGTAGACTGGTCAATTTTGACAGTGAACACCACAAGTAAAAAGGGGACAAAAATATAATTTTTTTGGGAGAAGTTGTTATAGTCTGTGTGAACAAAGTTAGTAAGTTTCAGTCCAATGCATTAACATTAACTAGTATATTTGGTAAAAGAAAATTATCTTTGGGTCAAATTGACTTGAACACAATATGAGGGCTAAAGCCACATGAAACAATGCAGAATTCATAAGGGAATTTTTACAGTGTTTTCGTGTCAGTAACCAAATATGTTCCATATCCGTGCGGGTGAATTTTGTTAAGCTGTAATATCTAATGATCATGCAAATATCTGAATCCGCAGGCGTGTGACTTTAGTTTCATCCTGAAGATGCAAATTTGTTTTATAAAAAAGGCTCAGTATTGTTTGTCTCTCTGACACGCATATGTTCAAACATGGATTATAACACTCAATAAATTCATCCCAATTCAATCTTCCCACAATAACAGACGGTTTCAGTAATGATCATCACCGATATTGGTCATTTGTTTTGAGTGTTTTCAGTAAAGTTGGGCTTTTTAGGATCATAATTGTATGTACATACATAAGGCCATTGCTACAGGCGAGAAATATGGTGATAATTCTCAGCCCTGTGATTATCAATCCCTCCAATTAGGGCTGTGCAATTTTCGATTTCGGCTTCCAACAATTATAAAAACAAGATAATCGAGGTAAAAAGATTCATGTGCCGCTGCCTCATTCCATCCAGCGCACCTTTCTTTCCTTCACAGTGGTGAGCTTTCGTTCCTCAGTAAAAAACAAAATCAGCCAAATAATTTTGTGTTGTTAAATGCAGTTTACTGTTGCTTACCTGCGGAACGTGTTTAATATTAAACACATTTTTAAAAGTGCATTACGCTGCAAAACAGACCGTTGCACAGGCTGATTTCTGTGTACGAATGGGCTTTGAATACGCGCCTAAACGCATACACACAAAAATGTCAAAATGCCTTTTTTGGAGAGTTTTCACATAATCAGTCGATTATGTCTTAAGTAAACGTAAACAGTTGAGAAAAGAAACGTGTGTGTAACAGTATATTACAGGGGTATTCAATTAAAGTTCCAAGAGGTCCGGTCGCTATACTTCCTTTCCTACTTTTTGGAAAAATTATAAATGTCATGCCTTGTCCACAGTAATATGTTTTCGTTTGAAAACGCATCTTTTTCTCTTCGTTTTGGCTTCCTTCCACAAGGAGACAGCATTTTCATTAACAAAAACAAAGCTTTTGGAAAGCGCTCTCCAAAGTAGATAAGTTTGAAAATGCTGTTTTTGTGTTGTGGTCAGGACTGTGAAAACGTAGGTATTTGAAAACAGTGGCACATGTTTAGTTATGTGACACATATTGTACAGATTGATATTCATGTTTATTAATGAATGAATGAATGAATGAATGAATGGAGGCATTTATATAGTGCTTTCATATGTATTACTGTACACCCAAAGCGTTTTATCATATATGGGGATCTCTCCTCAACCACCACCAGTGTGAGCAACCACTTGGATGATGCGATTGCAGCCACAGTACAACGGCGCCAGTGCGCTCACCACACACCAGCTATAGGTGTAGAGGAAGAGAGAGTGATTGAGCCAATTTAATGGATGGGGATTATTAGGAGGCCATGATTGGCAAGGACCAATGGAGGGAATTTGGCCAGGACACCAGGGTTACACCCTACTCTCTATGAGAAGTGCCATGGGATTTTTAATGACCACAGAGAGTCAGGACCTCGGTTTAACGTCTCATCTGAAGGACGGTGCTTGTTACAGTATAGTGTCCCCGTCACTATACTGGGGCGTTAGGACCCACACAGGCCACAGGATGAGCGCCCCCTGCTGGCCTCACCAACACCTCTTCCAGCAGCAACCTGGTTTTCCCAGGAGGTCTCCCATCCAGGTACTGACCAGGCTCAACCCTGCTAAGCTTCAGTGGGCAACCAGTCTTGGGCTACAGGGTGATATGGCTGCTTTATACCGGTTTTGTGCCTGTTTTGTGCTATTCACTTTCACACAGTTGCTAAAATGTTACTTTGCACACTCTTCATATCACAGTCCTGCAAAGATGACAGAAAATTTGCTTGATTTGCTATGTCTGTATCACCTCATTGAGCTTTTATGAGGGGGTGACGACTCGTGTTTTATGTGGGGTTGTCCCTGGGCTGAGTTGGATGGTTGGTTCCGCCCTCCCAAGTGGCTGTTCTTGGGTGTTTTATTGACTGCACCTGTTGCCTTTTTTTCATTTTGTGCTTTTTAAAAAGGAGCAAGACGAAAGGCCACAGGGAGCTGCATATTGGACTTGATTTAATTTCTTTTAAGCTTCACTGTAAAAAAAAATAAATAAAAAAAAATCGTAAAAAAAAAACGGTCAAATGACTGGCAGCTACGGCTGCCAAACAAAAACCGTAAAATTATAGTAAAATATCTTAATTCCAATAAAGTGCAACAACTATAATTTTACTGAATTTTTCATTAAATGTTTTAGAAAAAAACACTGTTATTTTACAGGTTTTTCCTTGTTTGAATTAAGATATTTTACCTTAATTTTAAGGTTTTTGTTTGGCAGCCAGTCATTTTACCGTTTTTTTATTATAATTTTTTTTACAGTGTAAAACTTTTATTTTATGGATTTTTCCTAGATTATAATGACCAAACACCTTTAATAAAGTGATGGCACTAAAAGTTCTACTGAGAAACACTGTTATTTAACAGACCTTTCCTAAATTAAAATGATCAAACACATTCAATATATTGCCAAGACATGCTCAAGAATGTAAATAAACAGTTTTATTTTGGAAGACAAAATAAGTCTGTAAAAAAACTGTATGAAACTGATTAAAATCATCTCAAACTTTAAATTGCAGCATTTGTGTTTACATATAACTTAATAGTATTTAACCTGTTAAGCTTCACCAGTGCGTCGGCGCACTGAAGCGTTTTTTTATTTATTTAGTTCAAAGTTACTATCAGATTAAATGTTATACTTTGACAAACTATACATCATTAAAAAGATATAAGACTCAAGTTTCAGTATTGGACCACTATTGTATTCTGAGAAACTTATAGTGACAGTTATGTCTTAATTTGTGTCAGGAGTTATGAAATGAAAAAATGCGTTGATCCCTTTAATATGAATTATGAGCGTCAGCTGGTCCATTCATAAAAAAAACTCCGTGCTGTCGTCATGACAGTGCTTCACAAAACAACGTCCCTCAGGGCTTTTAGCTCAAAAATGTGCAGACTTGGAGAAATATTTATATATTCTCATAGATTCACATCATATTTCTATAGACAGGAATAATATTTATTGAATTTATACCCAAATGCGTTGATGTAATCATTATGAGCGCTTCTTACTGAGATGTGCTGTGTTTTCAATTCATACTAATAGCCTGAGGGCGCTATATGCACAAAAATACTCCATATATGGAACATGAAGAAGAGCCATAATCATGTGACCTTCAAGGACGTCACTGATAGCAGCTACACACAAAGCTAACACAGAGATCGCTGTAATATGCAGATACAGACGTTTTGAAAACAATAAACATGATTGCAATGATATGTGATTTGCCTGTGTTCTTATTATATTTATAATGTAATGCTAATCGATATAGACTTATAACGATATATCATTGTACATAATTCTATAAATAATATATTTTCTGTCTGATTTTTTTTTATCTGAAGCCAAATTAGATCACAGAAGATTATTTAAAACACTCAACTTGCGTTATAAAGTACGTTTGGAGCACAAACATGGTTTTAATCTCATAAATGGTCGTGTATTGATGGTGTGCTAATGCTAGCTAGGCCCAACATAAAGTAATTTGACATGATCTTGAAAAACATTTAACTAAATACAGAGTTTTAGACTTATCATTTTCAGATTTTAAATATAACATGGTCACACATATGGCTTTAGCTGCAGTGCATTTCTAGATTGCTACAGTGCCCACTTCAATTTTATTTTCATGAATATGTTTCATAAAAATACATTTCTAATAACTTTACAAAACTTTGAAGCTATTTAAAAAATGTTTTTTCATTATGACAATAATTAATTCTACAAAACTACCAGGTGTCAGCTTTCAAATGAGATCATACTTGTGCTTTTAGTGCAAAGGGTTCATGAACTGTATCTGTTTCAGTTTGGGTATGTCATTTCTGGGGATTTTTCAAAAGTGGCAGTTTAACAGGTTAAATAACTTGTAATCTAAATAAAATGGAATTATTCAGACCCCTGGGGATCACATAGTTCTGCATAGTTCTGATATTAAATATTATACGGTCTTTACATTCAGAATCCTAACTATACAAGTGGATGACTCTTTCAGGGTTTATCCCAACAAATCGTCTAAGGGTAATAAAAAAAAAAACACACCCACACACATTAAAAAAGAAAACTTACAAAATCTACCTTTTATCAATTTAAATATTGGATTAAATATAAATAATTAACCAATTTAAAGGGTACTATAAAAGGTGATAAAATACCTTTGAATGAATTCCAAGGTGCCACATGCCTCCTCTAGATACTGAAGATTGAAGACGTAGAACATTGCAAACATGGTTGCTATTGCAGTCAGGAATCTTGGTTGTATGCCATCACAAACAACACGACCCTCTAGGGTAATCATCCAGCGTTCAGTACAGTTCTCTGCCCTCCCTGAAATTAATTTTATTTATTTTATTTTATTTTAAATAACAGTTTACACAATATTCTCAATTTTCTGATTATTTACTCACTCTAAGGCCATCCAAGTGAAACTCACCAAAGATTAGGGCTGTGTACTGTCTCAGTAAAACATTTACATCAAGTGAATGATTCCTAGAAAAAAAAGAAGAAATAATTATTATTTCGTCATCTTAAACCAAGCAAAGACATTCGACGTCGAGCACGGAGAACATTGAATAGTGAAATGCCTCAGCTGTTGAGAACTGTCTGTCTTCAAAACGTGTTTCGCGCCGAAAAGTCGAGAATATCCGCCTCGTCTTTCAGAAATAACCTCTTTGACATTTTAATAGTATGTAAGTTACATGCGAATCTCTCAAAAACACAGGTAACAGTTACTCGCACCACTAAATCGAAATATATCTATTTTGCTTTGAGAATTTGAACAGCTTTACAACATAATTTGCATGGAAACTAAACAAATTGACCACTAACTTTTAATTATTATAATGGATCTGGATATTTCGAGTAGTTTTGTAATTATTCTCCATCTTATGTGCATGATATTATACGATTTACATTAATGCATCTGGTAAGATTCGCATCGTGTAACATTACTGAATCAGAAATTCATGTAAATCGAGTTAAGGGTTACTACAAATGAAAGCCAAACTAATTTCTAAATGGTAACTTAACTTTAATCAAGCAAATAGTTTGCCGTGATAATCGGAGCTCAGAGAACATTCATTAGCAGGCGAAATGCCTCAACCGTTGAGAGCTCTACAAAACGCGATTCGCGCTCAGTAACAGCACAATCAAAAATACCTCATGAAAAAGGCGATTGTACAGGTTGGGAGCAGCATAACAGAATAACAGTAAAGAAATAAACTTACCTTGAACAGTGTCCTTCTTTAAGACCGTCTGAGTGTTGCGAAACAATTCTGTTATTTGACTGCTTTCTGTTCGAAAATAGACCGCGTTGAAGATGCCCCGCCCCCACGTGCTATTTTTTTACAGTCCAAGACTGTTTTTTCCAGAAACAAATGGGTTTACACATAAATGCTGTAAATTTACGACAAGTAATTCATTTATGGAACATAGACTGTAAATTAACAGGATTAAACTGTTTATTGAAATAACAGTATTTTACTGTTGGAAATTCACTGTATTTTTACAGCAATTTTTAACAGTGAGTTAGCTGACAATATTTACACATGCTAGCAACACATAACATTAGCCTAATACATTGAAATATGTACTAATATCGATATGGCTCTAATCGCGTTTAGATTCTCAATTTAACACACTGTATTTTGATGTAGCAGATTTTTTTTTTATAAAATAAAAAGTTATTTACCTTCCGCAGATTGCAATATGTCCGTTACACGTTGTTAAAATTCGTTGTCCATATTCCTTGTTTGTTCTTCATTTACATCCCGCAACTCGCTCAAAATAAAAATGTAGCAGTACGATGTAAAATAATCCATGTTTTAAACAATGTAAAAGCCACGGAACCGAAGTCGGCTAGTACTGAAGATCCCGAGCAGCAACACACACACACACACACACACACACACACACACACACACACACACACACACACACACACACACACACACACACACACACACACACACACTGACCCACTCACTCCAACAGACGGATTCAAACTTGACCTGTAAAAGGCGCACATAGTTGTCATTGGCCAAATTCCTGGATGACTGTCAGAATAACCAATCATGCTCAAAACAACTCAGAGAGACAGCCAATAGTGTGGTTACATTGCAATTACAGGAAAAGATTACATGTTTTAAAAGAAACAATAGGAAAAAATATACACGTGCTATTTATTTAGTTGTATTCATAGGCTGGCTGTTATATTTATTCAATTGGTTAAATGGTGTTTTCATTGCAGTGCATGATTAAAAATTAAACTTACAAAAACTTATACCATATACCATATATAACAACATATATTTACCACTGCTCTGCTAAACAGCAATTTAACAGAGCAAACAGATTATATATTAAACAGAGCAAACACTGCATGTATTCATATAAAATTCTGTATGTTGACCTATATGAAAAACGAATGGATTGGTATCATGGTGACAGTTACATCCATGTGACCCATAATGACCCTTTTGCACTTTTACAAATTATTGACCTTTCCTTTAGAAACACTCTTATGCCTAATAATGTCAACTTGCTTTTCACCCTGTGTGGCACTGTTTCACAACCTGTTGGTTTAGGGTTAATCCTCTGTCCAACGCAAAACTTTGCTAACATTGGTGTAATTCTATACAAGTTACAACATATACCCCGGGTTTCACAGGCAAGGCTTACGCCTGTAGTCCCAGACTAAAATGCACGTTTGAGCTGTTTTACCTGAAACCAACTTATCTTAAAATATGTCAGTGCCATTATTTTGTCTCAAGATGCACACCAGTAATATTTTTGTTTTTTTCTTCTAAGGAACATTTTTAAAAGCTAATTAAATGCCCACTTTGAACTAATGCCTAATCCTGGCTTAATCTAAACCCTGTCTGTGAAACCGGGGCTGGGTTAGAAATTAAGGGTTAAGGTTAACCCTAACTCTAACCCTAACCCTTGTCTACATACTTTTATTTAACAGCATGGATACTCCAAGGTGTTGACTGCAGTGGTTAGGCCTTTAGCGTTGATACAGGATGAATAACTTCTCACTGTGACAGTCTGTAATGTATTTTAGCAAAGAGTGTTTGTATGGATTGTCCCTAAGCTAGAGCTATTGGTGCATTCAAGTCATGTCATAAAGATCGTATTTACAAGTTGAACGCACATGAACACCACCACAATGATGAAAATATGAGAAGGAAACTCAGGATTTTCTTTAAACCCCGATCTTGAAGAGTTAGGGGTGTCAGTGAGAAACATTGTGGAATACCACAATACTTATAGCAGTGACATTGTCAGGCTTTTCTATTTACAATGAAGTAAGCTAATGCCTGCACAAAATATGATAGCATTATAATATGCTATCATGTAATGATAAAGTTTACAGTGGCTTCATAAATTAATTTAAAACATACAAAAATAAATAGTAAAACCTCATGAATACAAACTTCCCAGGAGGACCTAAACGCACCATGTGTTCCATCATGAACCCTGTTGGCCTGCTGTCTGACCAGCAAGGTCAATTTAACAATAATTGTGCAGTTTGCTTGCATTAAATTTGTATCCAGAATTACAGAGTTTAAATGTAAAAATACACTTAAATGTAAAACTAATAATATTTAAGCTGCTTTGAAACAATCTACATTGTTAAAAGCGCTATATAAATGAAGATGACTTGACTTGACTTTACTTTAAAATGACAAGGAGATATGTTAGATTGTTAGTATGGATATAAACCTTTAATATAATGAGCTACATATTTAATTACAAATTGTTATTGTAATTTTACACAACTTTGTATGTAATTTAAGAAAACAGAAAAATACTTTATAAATAATACAGTAATTGTCCTGTGTAAAAAAATATGTAATTACAGTAAAAGTATTACTGTAATTTGTCATTAATGATATAATCTTTAAATTAAGTCAATTAATTAATTTACAGATATTGTTTGTAATTTTACAGAGTTTTGAATATAATTTAAAATAACAGAAAAATACTCTAAAAAATGTATTTATTTTCTGTAAAATTCGTTTTTTTTTTTTTTTTTACAGTGTTGTTTGTTTTTGTACATCCAACATTACTACAGCACATTACATTTTTTTTTACATGCATTCATTTAACTTTACACCACTGATTAAAAAGTTTTGTGTTGAAGTAGGGCTGGGCGATATGGCCAAAAAAAAAAACCACGATAATTATTTTATATCAGTCGATATCGATAATTATCACGATAAATGTCACATCTTTATTTCTTTCAGGTGAAAGTTGTAGAAACCAGAGCATTAATTGTGGTTTTAAACTACTCTTTATTGTCAGAACATATCATGACAAAAACTCTTGCCAAACAGGTGAACATTTCACAAATCTGAGGTAGAACATTCAAACATTTGTCATTTTTCCTTAACAAAATAAATATCTTAATAGAAAAATGTATTTCTTAGTTTCTTGTTTCAAGTCTTGAAACAGGTTTGTGTTGCCTGACTTTGATGGAACATATCTTCAGCACATTTTGCAGTGCAGGCTGCAATATTTAAATTACATGTTTTGTCTCGAAACACATTTTTGACAGTGAGTTGACAGTAGTATTAGCTTGAGTTAGGGTGCAGATTTACCATGTTAAATTTATGTTCATTATCAAAAACAGTAACAACTGTTAAAGAAATTTAACAACCTCATTTTTATTTGGTAAAATGTAATTCTGACTGTTTGAGTTTTATTAAAATTAACCATTGGTCATCCAGTATCATGCATTTAGATCATGATAACCACAGATAAAACCAGGCATAGCCTACAGCACCTCATATCATGGCAAAATGTAACGTTATGGTTTCTATGGTATTTGTATGAAAAACAGTAGCCTAAATACATTATTAAATACTGTAATTATATTCCATTAGTCATTTAATACATTGTCTACATTAATAATATAATACAATTCAATATGTATATCCCACATTTCATGGTGCAGTTAATATTACTAGGCTAACGTTACAGTAAATCCATGGTAAATGATGGGAATTTGTAGACGGAAAAGCCTTCTGACTGTATCGTTGCGCACAGTGTTTCTCCTGTTTGTCAGCGCTGTTTCATCTGCCTGTAAACTGGTTTAAATCACTGAGACATTTGTGTTCTTCGCTGAATGCAAGCGCTTCTCATTGGATCTCGTGACCGAGACCGATCAGAGTAAACGCATCTGCTCTAGTGAGCTCGCGCTGCGCTGCCGTTTGGACTTTGAGCCGAGCGGATAAATGGTCAGTGTGGCGCGCGGTTCAAATGAGTTTCGTTCTGCTTTTGGCACATAAACATTATCGAACATTTATCGAACTCTTGATATCGTTTTATCGAGAAAAATTATATCATGATAATTATCGTTATCGTTTTATCGCCCAGCCCTATATTGAAGTGTTGAAAGTATATGAGTGTGTACCTGAAACATATCGCCAACGTTTTAGGTCGTGTAAAAAGGGTCAGGGACAGACTCAAATATTTGATTTTGTTAATATTTTTTCTGAAGAAAGACAAACAGAAATAATGATGAAAGTCAAAATATTAAATGTAATGGCTGTATATTTACTGAGTAGGCCTAACTGAGTAAGCGGACACCAGTTAAGGCCCGTACACACCGGGACGAATATCGGCGCGCGTTATTCGCCAGCGTTTTTCAACGCGTTTTTTGTGTTCACACCCAAGCGATTTTCGCTGACGATGAGCCGAGTGAACATGCAAATTCATTCCCTGACATTAGATGGCACTTAATGTAAAACAGAAATACAATACCACTCCATAACAGTATACTCTGCAATACCACTCCATAACAGTTCTCTTTTATCAAGATTTTTGTAGTCGCTGTCGCGTTTGTCATATAGTTCTTTATGTTCCGACACCAACGAGACCAGCAGCTCTACATTCATCTTGCCTTGCATCTTCCTCGTCTTATTTCTTCCCGGCAGTGTCTGTCTATGGGCAGTGTAGACGCTACTTGGCGTATATCTTCTTCGCTGTTACGTATGTGTGCTCTGCAAGACCGTTTTGTGTTTGAGCGCCCCCAAGTTGTGTTTTACTGTAACTTCAGAAGCTCCAGACACGTGAGCAAAAGCGCCAATCTCATTGGTCGGATAGTTTTTGACGCGGCGCGTCAAACCAAAAAAACGAACCCGAGGCGCTTAAAAAAAAATTACGCTTTTACGCGTGGCGTTTTTCGCGTCGGTGTGCACACTCACATTGGCGCCCTTTGTTTAGTCACGAGGCGTTAAACGTCGGCGAATATCGCGCGCGAAATTCGTCCCGGTGTGTACGGGCCTTAAGACAGCCAGCCATTGAGTGAGGACAGTCTACTAAGTATCTCATCACTCCCGTGAACAGGAAGAGGGCAAGAGCATATTACAGTGTCTGACATCGTACTTGCGAGTTGTGAGTTCACACACCACTTTTAACCCCCTGGGGTCGGCGGTCACGCCGGAGCGATCACCTCGCTTTTTTTCTTAGCAGTGCGAAAGAGAGTCAAATAACTCAGTCGATTTTTGTGATACAGGCAAGTGTTAGCCTATACATCATTCAAAACTGTTAAATGTCTACTTTTATTTGTGTAGACTCATAAAAATAAAAATAAATAAATGGAAAATAAACACGATGCGTGAAGTTCTCTGTGTGAAGTTCACTCTGAAACGTGACAAAATCAACTGTAACTCAGCAAATAGTTGCCACGCGATAGATAAGTCTTTAGAAAGCTTGAAGTGTCTATTTTTAAATGATGTAAATCATATCAAAACCAAATATTCTATGTTTAAGTAACCGTATGAAAGCAACGAGAGGTACGGTTTCTGAAGCGCCGGCTCATTACCTCTGTGACCACACCCACTTGTGCACGATTCGATTCACATGCTAATAGTCCATGTTTAGAAAGCTTGAAGTGTCTATTTTTAAATGATGTAAATCATATCAAAACCAAATATTCTATGTTTAAGTAACCGTATGAAAGCAACGAGAGGTACGGTTTCTGAAGCGCCGGCTCATTACCTCTGTGACCACACCCACTTGTGCACGATTCGATTCACATGCTAATAGTCCATGTGAAGGAACGTGGACCTGTAAACGCCCTCATTACCTCAAAATAAAGAATCATACTTCATCATTCTGTAACGACTATGGCTCGATGGTGTGAGCTTCAAAGACATTACTGACATTCCGATCTCAACAGAAAACCCGCTCTGAACACACACACACGTACACACACACACACACACACACACGAAAGCCACTAAAGTGCAACGTCATGTAGAAATATGGCTCTTGAATGTATACCTTCCGATATGGATGTGTGTGATTAGCTTTGCCTTATAATAGAGGTGTGTTTTGCTAGAGTAAAATCTTGAATTCTAAATGTTCATTGAAGGGAATTCCTCAGTCGTGTCTTGTTGTAACCCTAACTCAGACCATAAAACTTTACGACCCAAGCCTCAAAGGCATTCCAGAACAACACACACACACACACACACACACACACACACACACACACACACACACACACACACTCTGGAACTTTGGAAACAGATATTCTTCCACATAACAAGCCACTAAATGTTTGATACGTATTCCTATGTTTCTCAAAGTGTCGTCATTTGCCATAACGGAAACACTGACAATTTTATTGTGTGTTTAATCAAGCTTTATTTGTGTGTAATGAGGCATATGAACGTAATGTCATGTGTGTCCAATATCTACCTGTAATTCTTGGTATCTGTCTGACCGCCCTGTTTTAATTCAACCAGTCCCGCACATAGTATTACAGTAAGATGTATTGTTCCAGGTGTACAATCTTAAGAAGAAATATGAATTCTTTCTCTCATAAGACATATGGTGAAAGTAGGCGTTTTCTTCTTCACACAAAGAGAATTTTCCCGCTTCAGAAAAGACAATCTGATTCGCTGTCGTTCCAAGAGGGGGCGTAACCAGATGTCTGATAAAACGGCAGAAGCCCCCTCATCTCGCTCTTCTCTCATCCTTCCAACTCAACTCATCCAACTTCTCTGGACCCTCTTCCTCGGCGCGGCGTTTCTCCAAGGAACATCTGAAGGAGGCCGTGGCCTTCTCCATCGAACGAACCCATGTTCGAGTCGTAGCTGCCGGTCTCTGCAACTAAGATTTCCAGCCTCTCCCATCCCGGGAGACGAATCTGAACTTTCTCGGTAACATCACATTCAGTGAGCCTTTCAAGCTTCCCGCGACACCGGAAGACGCAGCAGAAACAGGACACCATCCTCGCTTCTTGCATCAGCTTCAGCCTGACCAAAAAGAGCACTCGCAAGTATATTGATTCCTATAAAAGCTGTTCCAGGTGTCTAGGTCTTAGGTCTGTGGACTAAGTTACCCTCTATCTTCCCTCTATATCTTTCTTTCTTTCATTTCATGTTTTTGTTCGGTTAAATGTTTATTGGTTTGTTTGCATTTTTACGTACGTTTATGTTTGTAGTTTATATAATCTCTAGTGTGTGCCATTTTATTAATAAACCCATTTATACTTTTAATTGTCTCTGTGTTTGAAAACCCACCTTATAAAAGTCAATGAAACTTCAAGATCTAAGCTACAAGCTCGATATTGACTACCTTGAGTAGTTTTAATTCATAAACTCAGAAAGTTTGATATTCGCGGCCAGAAGATAAAACTTTCGTGGAGTTTAAAAGGGATACCCCTTCTTAACTGTAATGATCAGACAGGACAGAACAAGGTAATCTCGATAATTGATAAAATAAATGTACATGCGACTTATGAATTATGACCATGCGTTATAAATATTAATATTCCCTATATTCTTGAGCTAATTCACATTTACCCCGAGTCGTTTACCTTACGTTTATTATGGTGGAGAATCCAAAAGCAGTTTCAAACTTTGTTTGGTGGACAAATTCAGTTTCAGTTGAATGTGTATTATGGCTATTTAATAATTGTACGCGCGTTTTGAAGTGTGAGATAAGTCGCCAAGGCGAACTCACCCAGCTGATCGCGGGCACAAAGCCAGCCCAGCTCTGCTAAAACTGCAGTCCATGACATTACATCTGTCTCTGTAAAGACGAAGCAAAACTCTTTGCAGTTGATACATGTAACATGATTTAAACCGACTAAATGAAGACGAAGGATCTCTTTTAGGACGAAGACGTAAATCTGATAGTTTTCAGTCGTAATAGGCCTTATGATATACAATACGTTAACGATAACTCCTGGTCAGAAATTGGCCTCGCGATCCAATTTCGTAAACCTACGCAAAAATCATAAAAGTGCTATTTTGATTAATGCTTATGGGAGATGAGCAGATGATAAGTCCTGCTCACAGCTGTTCTGATGCCTGGTGTGCTCACAGCTTAAGTAAATAGATGTTCAACGCCTGTTTGCTCACAGTTTCTAGTGATTAAAACACGAAGTTTTAATACCTGTTGTTATGTAAACCGTTTTATATGTATAATATGTAATTGGAGGCCAGTTTTATGAATTAAGAAAACGGATGATAATCCCTGTTCTCCTTCTTTAAACCGTCTCATGTGTATAATATATAATGTGTAAATTGGAGACCAGTTTTATGAATTAAGAAAAGATGATAATCCCTGTTCTTATTCTAAAACCGTCTCAATGTGTAATGCATAATGTGTAATTCCTGTTAGTCACATGTTGTGAAACTCGCGTCAGTCTTCCGCATGCAACAGAAGCGCAAAACACCACGTGATTCCAAAAAAAAAAAATCTGCTGAATTACGCCACTGACCGACACTAGAGGGCAGCCTCTAAGTCTGGGGCAGTTCTCAAATTACGCGCCCCCAACCGACGTCATCCTGCGTGAGCGTCGCCTCCCACTGACGTCAGCCTGCGCGAGCGCAACTACGCCATCTCGTGGCGTTCTAAGATAATACTTGCTTTCAATTTCTTTTTCTCTCTGCATTCATTTTTCTCTCTCAAATACTTAACTGCATTCAAGCTTAGCTTATGCTGATATTATTTGGAGTTAGACAATTCCTTTTTCTGTTTTCGACGGTCACACTTTAAGTTAAGTTCGAAAAAAAAAAGGAAAACTTTTCGAATTAAAAACTTAGATTCGATTCACTCAGTTCATTGATAGGTCCGCCTAGGAAGAAGCACGCCACCGTGTGGCGATCTTGGGTCGACTTATCAATATCTGTTTAACCCCCAGTCTGCAATTGAAGTGTCTCCTTGCTCCCCTTTTCGTTTGATTATTTTTATGATCCATACTAATAACCTCAGTGTTATTGTAAGGATTATAGGAAGTCATTCTGAATTTCAGTTTTGATTATTTTTAGTATTGATACATCACTGTTATCATTCTAATTTTCTTTCCTTCCTTATTATTATTATTTTGGACCTCTCATTGCATGCTTATTTGAATTTTAATTTAAACAAGTTTGCATTTTTCAAATTGTGTCTATTCAACCAGGTGGACCACTGAGAGGAAACACGGCCCTCACCCTTGTGGCACAAACCCACTGCCGGGGCCTTTTCCTCTGCCTGCGTCTCAAACCTGTGTTGTTTATTCAAATTTTATTTCATTGATAATTATTTTTCTCTTCCCTCTTTCTCCAGTCTCTCCAAGGGGGGGGGGGGGGTAGGTTATTCTGATAATTACAACCAATTATCGTAATTTCCTTTGTTGTATCATTATTTTAGTAAAGCCTTTGCCTCTGACTCCTGCATACCTATTTACTCAATTTGATGAAACCAGAAAGCCTTAATTTACTTTAAGTCTAACATTGTAATCCCTCATTGTGTATCTATTGGCAGGACTCAGTCAGTGCACTGTGGTGAGTGAGACGTCATCACTGGTTGGTTTCCGGTGGGCGGGGATCATCTGTCCGACGTTACTGACACTGCACTCCTTCTGGTGTTGGGACCGTCGGAGGGTCTGACCGCGCCCGCTGGTTTCCACCTGGATGACCTCTATTCACCCCAGGTGAACTAAAATTTGATAGAACCCATCCACTTATTAGGAACCACAGAATACTAGCTATTCCTTCGGGTGTATTTTAAGTGCTTGGACTCACCTTTCTCTCTCTAAGACACACTTTCTTTCGAGGTCCTGTCCCGATAACCCACGCATCTCCTGGCCCGATCAGGAACTCTCGCAGTGTTAATAAGGCTTAGGCCTCTTTATTTTATTTTATTTTATCTTATTTGATTTATTTTCCTTAAATAACGCTCCCCGTGTTATTGTTTGTGACATTTCATTGCAGACCAATTCACTTCCTTGTGTTGTGTTTCCCTCTGATCTTCCCTACCTTCAACCTTGTCTCTTTCTCCACTCTGTTGTGATTTGTTTCTTTCATTTCACTTAGACACAGAACCTAAGAGAGACCCCAGGAAAAGCTGAATAATAGAGTGACGATCAAAGCGGGCGTCGCTAAAACGACCCCCAGGCTACCGCCTGTCCAAATTTCTATTGTGGGTTTCATCCATACCCACGAAATTGGCTCAGCTAACTGTCGGCATCAGTTAGCCCCGAAATTCTCATAAACGGCATAGCCCGTATGAGTATAGCTCATTTGACCCTAAAACAAACTTGCATTTTGTCTCTTTTTGTGTGTGCTGTGCTTCTCTCGCCAACAGTAAGCCGAGATGTCGAGCTCACCCTGTCCTGCAGTCCGCTGGGACGACCTTGAGGCATGGCTGAGGGACATAACAAAGACCGTGCTGCCCCAGGACCCACATCGCTCGAGCCAAGAGCAACGGGACACAGACCTGAGCCAGTTCGAGCCCCATGATCCAGCCCAGACATACAGCCACGAGCAGCTGTCCAAAATCTTCGGAAACCTCGCACTCAAACTCGTCGCCCGGGACAGCGAAAGGAGCAACGCCGACCTGCAGCAAAAGACAGCCGCACTACAGCTCCAGGCCACAGAAGCCCGGAAGGACCGAGCCCACACACAGAGTCGGCTAGACCAGCTAATCTTCCTGACCGAGGAAGAGGACGAGACGGACACAACGCTACAACAGGAAGTTGAAAGACTTCAAAATGCCCTGGACGATCTTTGTCGGCACACAGACCTTACCACAGAGAATCAACACCGTTCCAGGCCAGCAGGTGGCGGCACGACTGTGACGGTGCCCGTCCAAAGCGTCGGACCGACCGCTCAGAAAGATTCTGGAACCAGCATCACCCGCCGTCCAGAACTCCAAGCCCAGACCGTCGAACCTGTAACAACTCTCTCCAGAACACTGGTGAGGCAGAGTCTTCTTACATCGCAGATGAAGACAGTACAGCCACGTCTGACACAGACACAGAAAACGAACACTGACACCTACTGCTTCAAGGTCCTGACTGACCTGCAGTTGAGTAACCAGACCAATGTCTGCGCCACATACATACCACCATCACGATTGCAGTGACCACACAGCACGAACGAACTTTACCAACTACACTGCACGCCTCAGAGCCGCCAAACGCTACCTCCGCTGTGTACAAAAAAAAGTCATGCGGGCCTCTGATGAACAGACTTTTCCTATGCCACCACTTACCCCTCCACCACCCTCGCAGGCCATCCGAGCTCACTGACAACCAGTGCCTCAGACAGCTGTCTGCCACCACGCACATGTTGCGTTCACAAGACTTCAATACGCATTGTGCACCTGTTGCCATCACAGCGCCACAGCTCGTAAAGCCACAAAGCACAAGGGGGGGGGCCAGGCGTAACAATGACGCCACATGTGCCAAAAAGCCATGCATGGGACATCAAAGCATGTGGCATACCAACCTCAGCGAACCAAAAAGACTGTCCTAAACCAACTAAGGACCTCCATCGCTGGAATTTTTTTTTTTTCTCCTTCTCTCTCTCTCTCTCTCTCCCTATCGCCTCTAACAGGATGCAGGCCGCAGTGGTTCGCGAGAAAGCAGCCACACTCACCAGGTCTGGCATCCGGCATCGCACGGAGAGAGCAACCCTGAGTCCTGAACACCAAGGCAGGACTCGCACTCAACACAGTCCCTCCAAGCATGGGCAACCGCCCAGCCTGAACACCTCACCTGTGTCCATACCTGGACCGCAGCTGACGCTGCGCTGTGTACCTCCACAGCAACCGACCACGCCCTGACTCCCGTCTTGGCTTTCACCCTGTACCAGACCCTACCAAATGTGAGCAGCCACAGCAAAGCTCACAAAGCCGTGTCTGGTGGTTTCCTATGGAACCGCAAAAAGGGGGTCCCGATCCGGGGCTCGCCTAAACCTCATTTGACCTGAGTCCTCAGTCATCAGCCGCTTGCCATCGACCATTGCGCTAATTTGTTGTTCGATAAAGTCCTTCCGAGGTCTTTATCTAACAAAAAGGGGGATATGTAACGACTATGGCTCGATGGTGTGAGCTTCAAAGACATTACTGACATTCCGATCTCAACAGAAAACCCGCTCTGAACACACACACACGTACACACACACACACACACACACACGAAAGCCACTAAAGTGCAACGTCATGTAGAAATATGGCTCTTGAATGTATACCTTCCGATATGGATGTGTGTGATTAGCTTTGCCTTATAATAGAGGTGTGTTTTGCTAGAGTAAAATCTTGAATTCTAAATGTTCATTGAAGGGAATTCCTCAGTCGTGTCTTGTTGTAACCCTAACTCAGACCATAAAACTTTACGACCCAAGCCTCAAAGGCATTCCAGAACAACACACACACACACACACACACACACACACACACACTCTGGAACTTTGGAAACAGATATTCTTCCACATAACAAGCCACTAAATGTTTGATACGTATTCCTATGTTTCTCAAAGTGTCGTCATTTGCCATAACGGAAACACTGACAATTTTATTGTGTGTTTAATCAAGCTTTATTTGTGTGTAATGAGGCATATGAACGTAATGTCATGTGTGTCCAATATCTACCTGTAATTCTTGGTATCTGTCTGACCGCCCTGTTTTAATTCAACCAGTCCCGCACATAGTATTACAGTAAGATGTATTGTTCCAGGTGTACAATCTTAAGAAGAAATATGAATTCTTTCTCTCATAAGACATATGGTGAAAGTAGGCGTTTTCTTCTTCACACAAAGAGAATTTTCCCGCTTCAGAAAAGACAATCTGCTGTCGTTCCAAGAGGGGGCGTAACCAGATGTCTGATAAAACGGCAGAAGCCCCCTCATCTCGCTCTTCTCTCATCCTTCCAACTCAACTCATCCAACTTCTCTGGACCCTCTTCCTCGGCGCGGCGTTTCTCCAAGGAACATCTGAAGGAGGCCCTGGCCTTCTCCATCGAACGAACCCATGTTCGAGTCGTAGCTGCCGGTCTCTGCAACTAAGATTTCCAGCCTCTCCCATCCCGGGAGACGAATCTGAACTTTCTCGGTAACATCACATTCAGTGAGCCTTTCAAGCTTCCCGCGACACCGGAAGACGCAGCAGAAACAGGACACCATCCTCGCTTCTTGCATCAGCTTCAGCCTGACCAAAAAGAGCACTCGCAAGTATATTGATTCCTATAAAAGCTGTTCCAGGTGTCTAGGTCTTAGGTCTGTGGACTAAGTTACCCTCTATCTTCCCTCTATATCTTTCTTTCTTTCATTTCATGTTTTTGTTCGGTTAAATGTTTATTGGTTTGTTTGCATTTTTACGTACGTTTATGTTTGTAGTTTATATAATCTCTAGTGTGTGCCATTTTATTAATAAACCCATTTATACTTTTAATTGTCTCTGTGTTTGAAAACCCACCTTATAAAAGTCAATGAAACTTCAAGATCTAAGCTACAAGCTCGATATTGACTACCTTGAGTAGTTTTAATTCATAAACTCAGAAAGTTTGATATTCGCGGCCAGAAGATAAAACTTTCGTGGAGTTTAAAAGGGATACCCCTTCTTAACTGTAATGATCAGACAGGACAGAACAAGGTAATCTCGATAATTGATAAAATAAATGTACATGCGACTTATGAATTATGACCATGCGTTATAAATATTAATATTCCCTATATTCTTGAGCTAATTCACATTTACCCCGAGTCGTTTACCTTACAATTCCTTTACTTTTCATTGAGTTTGGAAGACATGCTGTAAATTTACCTTGGATTTAACTCAGAAGAAGAAGAACGTGATTTGAAGATGCGATTTTTAAGGTAAGAAATGTATTCCCACTTATAATAGTTATCGTGTTATTGTTGCATTAACTTCACATTGTACTAGTTGAACTGGTGCCAGACTAAAATTTATGAAATCGATGGAAACGTTGAAATATGAACTATAGACAGGAAGGCAAACTTTCAATGCTTTCAAATACATGTACAACACAAGGATGTTTTTATGCTCGATAATATAAAACACAGCATGATATAAAAGTAGAATGTAAAAAAGTAAAAATTGTATTTTATTGTAGAGCTGCGCGCAGCTTGCTCCCTCCTCCCTCTCTCTCTCACAAACTGACAACGGAGGCACGACTAGCCCCTCCTCTTCGAGCACGATCTGAATCAAAACATGAGCATGCGTTAGTTAGAGGACGGATTGTTGCCGGTGCTTAATGCTTATTCCCCCAGCGAAGCCGAAGATTCCAGAATCAATCCGGAGTTGAATGGTTAGTATAATGAACACTGTTGCACAACATAACTCTGAGAAGTTAGTCTATGTTAAACGCTGTCGCGTTTCCATTACAGATTCGCGCAAAACTTTTGCGATTCTTTTCTAAATATCGATAAAAAACGATTGCGAAATGACGGCGTTTCTTTACATTAACCAATGTTATGCGACTAACGTCATTTTTTCCTCTCGCGATCAGTCATTCCAAAAATCATGGCAACGGCAGACATCCCAATTCTCCCGGAAGTTCCGGGAGTCTCCCGCATGTTGATAGCGGCTCCCTGATGCCCGCAAATGAGTTAAAATCTCCCGGAATCTAGAGCGAGCGAGCAAGAGCGCGCATACGTAGCGAGAGAGGGAGCGAGAGACCTTGCGTGTGCGTGCTAGTGTGCGTGCTAGTGTGCGTGCTAGTGTGCGTGTAAGTTACGCCTCACGAAGCGCAAGTAAGGACCCAACCAATCAATTGTCAGTGCGGGAGGGCTTTTATCTATACTCCCGAACCGAATCAGAATCGAACCAGACTCACTAGACATTATTATTATTAATCAGACTAGACATTATTATTATTATTATCTCCAGGTCCAGGTTGGTGTGTGTGTCTGAGTCTGTGTGTGTGTGTCCACCTCCAGGTCCAGGTTGGTGTGTGTGTGTGTGAGCCTGTGTGTGTCTGAGTCTGTGTTTGAGTGTGTGTCTGTGTTTGAATCTGTGTGTGTGTGAGTCTTTTTGAATGTGTGAGTGTGTGTGAGCCTGTGTTTGTTTGTGTGTGTGGGTGGGTGTGTGTATGAGCAAAATTAGCAACAAGTCGTCTCTGGAGCAGTCATAGAAAGTGTAGCAATGGCATAGCAATGTAGCAATACGCTGATTTCACGCAGCCGCCATTTTGAAATCGAAAGTGAGGCTCCGGTGGGAAGAACCCCGGAAGTAAAGATAAACAACAATGCCTTCGATTACCAACCTGAAGCTGCTGCCGCGATTTACACTATTGGATGTTAATATCCAATATAGGATATGTATATAGTTCATTCCTGCTTCGTTTTTTACATTCTGAATTATATATAAAAAAAAAAAATTATTTATAAATGAATTTCACTGTATATAGTCTAAAGTATGAAAGAAATGTTTGTACATTTTTAGAATTGACACAACATCATTAAACACAACAATACGCCATCGCATTCACGACTCTCCTGTGATTAAAGGTGACACTTCCGGTTTTCTTCCCACCGGAGCCTCGCTTTCGATGTCAAAATAACGGCTGCGTGAAATCAGCGTATAGTAATGTCTTTAAGTTATCTGACACGAAGTGTTGGCAAAGGAAATGTGTACTTGTCAATAAAAATATATGATGTATTTAACCCTTTTGTTGTGCACTAATCATCATCACCGCCCCCCTCCCCCGGTCCCCAGGTCCCCAAACACCACACCACCACAAATAGAATCTAATTCTGTGGGAAACACTGTAGGGCCATTAGGGGAGGGTCTTTGTCTTCTCAGGTGTGAAACACATCAATAGTCATGATGATTTACGCCCTCCTCGCATACAGCTTTCTTACACAAAACATGTCTTACAAATTTTAAATCAATAGGCTATATTGTTTTATGTGAATGAGTGGGCAGGATGATTTTCACATAGTTTAGAAGCAAAAATTCTAGGCTACGTGATACAATTTTCAAAAGTCTTGTGAACAAATAATCAGTATGGGTTTTATGGCCTTATTTCAGTGACTACATTTTTATTTTATTTTAATTTTTTTTTAACAAACCACGCATTCATTTTCTCAAAACTACAAACTTTTACATACTGCTCACATATTATTGTAGCAGAGTTTGTGCTGAATACAGTGCTTTGATATCAGGCGCTCTGGCTAATCATGTGACTATGGTGGCTGGTGTCTCTATTTTCACGTTCTGTGTAATAGAATCGCCAATAACCAGGGCACTTTCAACAGGATTATCAGTGGGGAGAACTTGTTTGATGTCCTCTTATATGTCAAAATATCACGGCAAATTTGATTTCTTATGTCATGACCCATTTTAAATAGCTGTTTTCTATATAAAAATATATAATATGTTGATTTGCTGCTCAAGTAACATTTATGATTATTATCAATGTGGAAAACGGTTGTATTGCGTCATATTTTTGTGAAAAATATAATGCATGCTTTTTCAGGATTCTTTGATGAATAGTTCAAAAGATTAGCATTTATTAGTAGCTTGAGTTTGACTGGAAGTGTCATCAACAGGTGAAATTCTCAACTCATTCAACTGGATAGAAGTTTATTAGTCAATGTGAATCACAAGTATTGAGTCAATAGCTGGTTGTAATTGCAACTACATGTGTTACACTGAGCCGAATATAGAAAATCTCATTCACATCTTCAACTCCAACCTCAGAAACTGTTACACTGCACAATCTCACAGCGCCCTCTAGTGTTACACAAGCCTATATCATAAATGCATATCAAATACATAACTACTGCAAACAAACCTGCTAAAAGAAATTTAGTAGCATACCATTGATATATTTATGTAGAATGACCAAATCAAATTTGTAATACAATGCACAAATTCATGCCATTATGGAGGCAATAGTAAAATATATATAATATTAAAGTAAATATAAAATATAATAGTAAAATATATCATATTAATGCAATGTATAAAAGCAACAATATCTTTTTCACTTTTGTTTAGACGTCAGAAATATGGCTTAAAGCATAAGTCTAGATGAAAACTGCATTATAATTATTTGAAACAAAATCCTTTTTACTACATCTTTACAACTACATCAAGAAATAATGAATGAAATAATATTCTTTGCACAATTTAAACATTCAAAATTCAGTCGAACAAAATATTTAATAACTAGGGTTACAGTTAACCTGAACTTACAATACGAGAAAAAAACGACTTTCAAAGTAGCTTCCAGTGATGATGTTCAAGCACGTGTTAAATTAACCTTTGTTTAAAATGTCTTAAAGGGATAGTTCACCCAAAAATGAAAATTCTGTCATAATTTACTCACCTTCAAGTTGTTTCAAACCTGTATGAATTTCTTTTTTCTGCTGAACACAAAAGAAGATATTTTGAAAAATGTCGGTAACCAAACAGTTGATGGACCCCATTGACTTCCATAGTATTTTTTTTTTCCTACTATGGAAGTCAATGGGGTCCATCAACTGTTTGGTTACCGACATTTTTCAAAATATCTTCTTTTGTGTTCAGCAGAAAAAAGAAATTCATACAGGTTTGAAACAACTTGAAGGTGAGTAAATTATGACAGAATTTTCATTTTTGGGTGAACTATCCCTTTAAAAGCTAATGATCCCAGTTATGATCCCATTATAAGTAATTGTATCCCCTCACTATACAACATCTTAGACACAGATTATTATTAAACACGACTAGTATTCTGACTTTCTGCTGTTGACTTAATAGCTGTCTAAGAGACAACATGGTTTTCTGTCTTAAAAAGACTAATTATAAACATTTTCCACAGCATTGGATTGAACGATGGTTATGGTGGAGCCGGACCTTTCTGGATCATCAGAGAAATTACCTTCTATGTCTTTGTGAATGTTGTAGTAATACAGGAAGAGGAAAAACCCTGGAAAAAAATCATAGAACATTTATTCTGCTAATTATGCCTCCTCAAATACATTTCACAGATTTAAAGTTGTTTGCATGATTTTTTAAACTGTAACCAATAAAAAAAAATCTACTCCCATTGCAACAATTATAATTAATTATATATTTTGAAAAAATAGTGAAAGTGAAAATAATTTGCTGAAATCTGTTAGAAAAATAGAAGCATTCTACTAAACCGAATGTAATGATGTATGTGATTGTTTCTCACCCTGAAACGAGTTCAACACAGTGAAGATGTAATATGAGGGAATGAGCATCTCTCCATAACTGAAGAACGCCACAGCCCACGTCAGGCCGAAGAGCAGGAACAAACTCAACACCATCATGAGCTGCTTTCTGAATGTCTTTATCTTGCCGTCAGGCGCTCTTATGTGTCGGGCTTGGACAATCTTAGTGATGATCATGATGAAGATTCCAGTTGTGAAGATGAAGACTAAAGCGTAGTAGCCAATGTTCACTATGTAGTGAATTAAAGGATCTGTAATCCAGCACCTATAGTTAGAAGAGAGTGAAATAAAATTAAGACAATCAGAAGGCACTTAAAGTGCCCCTAATATGCTTTTTCAAATATTATCTTTGATGTAGAGTGTCATAGAGCTGTTTGTGAAGGTAAAGAGTCTGCAAAGTTTCACAGATCAAAGTGCAGATAAATGGAGTTATTGTCTCCTAAAAGAAAGAATCTATACTGAACTGCCTGAAACAAGTCGTCAGTAATTCCAGTCTCACTTCCTTCTGAACCTAAGTAGGTTTTATTGCCTGCCAGTGTTGTCAAAAATATTGATATGTATCGATTCTAAAATATTTGAAACTGTTCCAATACTCCTTTTCTGCAGTATTGATATACAGATACTACCTGCGTGTTGTCTCACTCGTCTCATGCTTTCCGGTTGAATAGTGCTTATATTGCGCAAAAGCGCGTACCACTAACCGATGGCGTACTGATCACACATAAAGCCGCCTCTCAAACAACTCGCAAGTACCAAATTGCAAGTACTTCTTTTTCAAGGCTTATTGTGCTTAAACGATCAAATACACACAAATGTCAAAATGCCCGTCTTGCAGAGTATTCAGATAAATACAGTCAGTTTTGGAACGTAAATAGTTAAGAGAAAACGCATGTTGTGCAACAGTATATTGGATCTGTGCATTAGCTCTTAAAGGGACAGCAGCCTAATAAACCTGCTGCTGTCTGTTTTATTAGTTGATCAAAGAACAAAAGTCAAAGAGATCGTGTGTGAGAAAAAGAAAAAAATCACTCAGTGCTCTTGACTGAATAACTTTTGTTGCTTTAATTATAAGCAATAATCAAATGTTAGCAATAATCTGTATTTAAATGTTACAATGAAAACCATCCAGAGGTATTTTACATTTGATGAATTTCTATAGTATTTATTACCAGAATACTACTGTTAGACCCACCTCAAAGCCATTTTTATTTCAGTTGTTATTTACAATTGTTATTTGTGCTATCGTTTGCAATTAATTTATTTGTTCTTATTTTATTACTGACTGTTTACTTGTTTTTTTTGTTTGTAAATCTAGTTCAATGATTCAAATAAAGCCTCCCTGTGCTGTGTAAGCTATTACAACAAAATTACCCTAATTATCAAAGAATTATGAAATAAAAACAAATTATTTGTATGGCTGTGTATATATTTTCCCCGTGGTATCGATATTCTACAAGGTACAGTATCGTATCGAAGTTGGAAATTCCAGTATTATGACAACACTAATGCCAGCCTATGGTCTCCATTGGCTGCTGGCGAACAGCATCTCTTAGCCCCGCCCTCAAACACTGTAGTGTATCTGAGGCCACATTTACACATAGCCGGGTATTTAGAGAAACGAATATTTCTCCCCCTCCGTTTTCAAAAATAACATCGTGCACACAATATCGTTTTCAAAAAAAGTTGCCGTTTACATCAACCCGCATAAATACAAAGGGGCGGCAGTGTAAGGAGAAGGATAAAGCCATGCAAGCCAATCAGAATCCTCAAAATCGACAACGACGAATAGCACGAGCGACTTCCTGTTCCTTTCAAAACAATAGACATGGCGCGAGGTTCGTTCGTGTGGACAGACAGCGAAGCAAATGCAAACAGGCCAAAAGCGTTTTCACAAAAGTAAAAATGAGTACCACTTTAACAGCATCCATGATCAAATAGTAGCCAAACAAACTCATAGACAGTATGGAACAAACTCTAAACATAGGGCGCTCACATGACGTAAGCATTTTCTGGCGCATAATGTGACGTTTGAGAACCTAAAACCCCGTTTCTCCCAGTTGACACGGCAACACATAACCGGCGTTTTCAGAAATCTCCACTTTGGCCGGAGTTTTTAGAAATAATCGTTTTCTGGGATAAAAACGGCGTTTTCGTGTAAATGACAGGCCAAAACGCAGGGAAATATCTGCGTTTTCCCATCGTGTAAACGGGGCCTGAGACTGGAAGAGTTTGGTTCGTGTTGTTCATGTCAAGAAGATGCTGTTTTCTGCTGCCAAAGCAAATCCACTTTGATGAGACTGATACGGTAAAACCCACGCCATTGTTACTGTTCATATCATTGTTATCAAGAGCTGAGATTCAGATATGATAATAAGTGTTTGGTTTCTGACCAATCACAGCAGATTGGGATGTCTGACCAATCAGAGCAGAGCAGCTCTCAGAAAGGCGGGGTTTAGAGAGACCGAATCCTTGATCGAACTGTTTCAGACACTGAGAGAAAAGAGCTGATGCTGCAGTAGAGATTATAAGAAAATTAGTATTTATTTTTAACCTGGATCCATGTAAACCTATTGAAGGAGACTCCAAAACAACTTTAGGAGCATGAAAAGTTCCATAATAGGGGCAAAAAAAGCTTCATTAATTCAGATATTTGAGACATCAAAAAAACGTACATTTGTGTTTTTCCAGATGTTGCGCTTATAGTTATTGTTTTATATCCTCCTATTGAAACGACAGCTACGACTATCGGTGCCGGAAACGCTGAAAACACACAGAGAACATTTTCATTACTTGAAATAAACTTTAACTTAAAATAAAATATATAGCCTATATAAAAAAAACATTTTCTTTCAGCTAATTGCCAAGGAAAAATTTCTCATATTCATTTAATTTAACTAAATGTACTGAAATCACTAAATTACTAATTACTAAAATTCATTAAAATAGTTTTGTTTTTAAAAAAGTATTTCTTAAGGCAAAAGTATAACAGGAGTTTTGAACTCACTCCAGCCGAACACGGTGATCTTCCTCATGTAGTTTGTGATGGTGATGTTCTGTCGGATGAGCCATAAGTACATATGAAGAGCTTGAATGAAGAACCAGGTGAATGTAGTCAGCATGGAGTAATGCATGAGCAGCGCTATGAAGACACACGCAGCCTTGTCTCCTGTGTTGGCGACGCTCTCGTTTGACAAAAAGGATAAATTCAGGAGAAACAAAGCCACAAACATGTTCATCAAGATCTTCGTGGCCTGATTTGATCTGGCTTTCCTGTTCCAATATAAAAACAACCTGTATTTCTAACATATATTTATGCATCCAGCGGATGCTTTTATCCAAAAGAGGAACAAAAGCAGCTGGTCAAAAACTTAAAGGGATAGTTTACTTTGAAATTAAATTTTGGTATGTTTTAGCTTACCTCAAGGGCATCCAAGATGTAGGTGTCTTTTTTTCCGCAGTAGTTTCAATTTTGATATTTTTAGGTCAAACCGTTCTTGTCTGTCAGTCATATAATGCAGGTCAATGGTCACCACCTCAAAGAGCATGCACAGAGTCCAAATTAAACAATTCCCCATCATAAGTACACATTGATGGCCTAAGACACGAAACGAGCGGTTTGTGTGAGAAAACGAACAGTATTTATATCGTTGTTACCTCTTGTACACAGCCACGTCCAAGTGATCTGAGAGCGCGGGCGGGTATAGATATATACAATAGATGTCGCCTTGGCTACGGTTTCGTTCCAATGAACTGCAGTAGCCAAGGCGACATCTAGTGTATATATCTATACCCGCCCGCGCTCTCAGATCACTCGGACATGGCTGTGTTCAAGAGGTAAAAACGATATAAATACTGTTCGTTTTCTCACACAAACCGCTCGTTTCGTGTCTTAGGCCATCAATGTGTACTTACGATGGGGAATTGTTTAATTTGGACGATGGGGAATTGTTTTAATTTGGACTCTGTGCATGCTCTTTGAGGTGGTGACCATTGACCTGCATTATATGACTGACAGACAAGAACGGTTTGACCTAAAAATATCAAAATTGAAACTACTGCGGAAAAAAAGACACCTTCATCTTGGATGCCCTTGAGGTAAGCTAAAACATACCAAAATTTAATTTCAAAGTGAACTATCCCTTTAAAGTAACTGTATGTTATATTTTAAGAGACTCTACCGTAACAGGAAATGCATGAACAGAGCGACGGACAGAAAAAACATGGAGATGCCACAGCCGATAGAAGAGATGAAGCTCAATGATGCCACATATTGCGCTGTGATGTTTGGATTTACATCTGGAGGAGACTGAGCAGAGAAAACAACGGAAACAACCCTTTTAAATCACTGTTAGCAAGAATCAGATTAATTGAGTAATCAGATATTTTTTGTGCTAATAAAAATAGACCTAGGCAAATACCTAAGCCTTTAAAATGACTTAAATAATAACAAAGAGACAGTAATATTTGGTTCAAATAAAGTATCAAAAGCAAGTAATCATATGGTTTTATAAAACGACACTGTTAAAATACATAATGTAAACAATTATCTTATTCACATTATGTATTATAACAAATGCCTGCAGAAGGGCACCAATGGCTTGGTGTTGTTACACTTTACAGCAACTCAAATCCTTGTTTAATATTAGCCAAACAAAATTTAATTCAAATGTTTACTTAAATTTAAACTCACAGAGCACATATTTATTTAATTGAATCGCAGCCTTTGTGAATTCACAATAGTACTATGCCATAGTATGGTTTTTAAATGATTTTAATACATTGTGCAGCCTTAGAAAACAGTGCAGGCATTTGTCTAATAATGTGGTTCATGAATTCTCATCTGTGGAATGCGGCACTTCCGGTATTTTGCCGGTTACTCAACACAGGTAAATTGCAATCGAGAATTTTTTAAAATCAAGTACTCTAATTTAATGGAGTAATCGTGACTGCCCTTATCAGATCTTTACATTTTAAATGCATATATCTGTTAAGTTTCTTTAGTGATCTTTTACAAGTTCAGTAGCTTATAGACTCTGATATTGATTTCATGGGGTCTTTAAATGAAACTCTGAGAAGCTTCTCACCATCAGCACTGCAAAGAACGTCAGATGTGAACACGAGCACTTTATGGTGTTGTTGATTTTTTCTGTCTCACAGCCGGACGTTGTCCATGTAAGATTTCCTTCAAAGAAAAGAGAGAGAGGAATGTATAAAATAAATTAGGTTTGCTGATGGGAACTGATCAATACATCCATAAATAAATGTACCTTTGCCATCCCAAGAACTGCAGGACGCCTCACCGACCTGTAAAAACATTTTTATTAATCTTTCGAAGTGTCTGATTAATATATATATACAGTATATATATATAGTTATATATATATATATATATATATATATATATATATATATATATATATATATATATATATATATATATATATATATATATATATATATATAGTAAGTTTCGGAATAAAACCTTCATTACCAGATCTTTCTGTGTAAAGAACATTTCTATGTTGTTGGTAAGGTTGGAGATATTGGCCCTCATCGTTATTCCATAAACCTCATTGTTCAAAACAGTGTCTTTTTTAGTTTCATCCTAAATAAGAAATAGAGCAAATCAAATATAAATGTGTGAGTACAATAGATCAAGAAACATTTGTTAAAAGCATAGTTTTAACACAAAAATGTCTCTTATGCTGTTATATTTTCACTGGAACACAAAAATAGAATTTGTATCTCTTTTCAAACAATAATTCATAGTCACACAAAGGATAAAAACAAAATAGAAGCATCATAACAGTAATTAGGGCCCTATGAAATCCGTTTAATTTTTTCTCAAATTCCGTTTTATTTTTTTCAAATTCTGTTTTTTTGGATTGATATTTAGCCCTTTCGGATTTTTCGGATTTGCTTGTTTTCTTTTCACTTCTAAGCAGTATTGACCTTTAAAAATTCAGTTACACAAACTCACAATTCAGATTTTCATTTTAAACTGTTAATATATTCAGCAAAGCACATTCAAAATTCTCCAAAATTCAGCCAAACCTTCAACAAATTTCTGGCCAAAAATAACAGTAACATGAAGGTAACAGTTACAAGGTAGGATTGATGAATATTAAATTAAAGATTAAATGCAGCCATGATGCAGGGAGACAGAAACTTTGAAACAACGATATGTGCCTGACAGAAAGCCAACACAATGACATATTACAGCCTAAAAGTACAGTGTTAACCCATCATCATCAGTGACCCGCTCCATGTAAGCAACAAAAAGATAAATTACTGACATTTACAAATACAATGCACATTAGCTTATCTTTTATTATTAATAATAAAATTCGGTCCGATTTTCCCGTGTCGTCTGTCGTTGCTATGCAACCATGCATATGTATTATGCATAATCTATGCATTATAGAGCGCAGTGCTCTCCACAACGACAAAGAAGTTTTAGTAGCTAATAGATTTCCACCACCGAAAAACGCTTGCTGTAGCTCTGCTACAAGATTTATTTACGGAGAAGAGGAAAACACCCGTAGTGGTGCACCCCCATTCTTTATGTTGACTGAGCTTTCAATGTTGTTACGGAAAGGGTGAAGTTGATATGTTGGTTCTTGTCACATGAACTGCGGTGCGCTTGCGGCATTCTGAAAAGTTGATGTGTTTTCTGGAAAAAATGAGCGCGTCGCTTCAATTATGAGCGCGCTTGCATTTGAAATAACGAACTTGAGCGCGCTAAAGACACAACATGTGAACGGGCTTGACGAGCTCGCTTCGACATTTTTTTTTTCTTACGCGGGAACGCAAGGACGTATGGTTACTAGGCAACATGTTTAACAATGCCATTTGGCCACGGTTTAGGTAGAGACCTTTGTTTGTCTACGTTTGTTGTTTTAAACTGAAAAAATGAGAAGGAAGTTTAAAAAAAAAATCGTTTATTTAATGTCAAACAAAATATATGCAGATTCCGTGCGTATAAGAGAATTCCGTTTTCATGTGTAAATTCCGTGATTCCGTTCGCGTTTTCCGCATCACGGAAATCATAGGGCCCTAAGTAATGAACATGACAGTGTACCCAGTGCTTAATTTGTAAACAAATAATTGCCTGATCAAAAACAGCCATTTAAAAGGCACTGTGACCAACACTAACCATACAACTTAAGTTTTCCAGGAACATACAAGTTTCTGCACAGCCCTAACTACAGCCTAGTATATTATTCTGTCATGTATACGTTGAGACCAAAAATCATTCAGTTGACCAGTTTATGATATTCTCTCACGGACGACGTAGTTGCATTTTCCATTACATTGATTTCTGATTCTGACTGATCTAACTCCAGTTGCTCGTATAATAATAATTCATAATAATAATTCATTACATTTATATAGCGCTTTTTTCTCTGCACTCGAAGTGCTTTACATAGAAGGGGGAATCTCCTCAACCACCACCAATGTGCAGCATCACCTGGATGATGCGACGGCAGCCATATTGCGCCAGAACGCCCACCACACACACACCAGCTTATTGGTGGAGAGGAGACAGAGTGATAGAGCCAATCAGTATATGGGGATGATTAGGAGGCCATGATAGACAGAGGCCACTGGGCAAATTTGGCAAGGATGCTGGGGTTAAACCCCTACTCTTTCGAAAGCCATCCTGGATTTTTTTTGTGTGTTTTTTTTTGTGACCACAGGACATCGGTTTAACGTCTCATCCGAAGGAAGGTGCTCTTTGACAGTATAGTGTCCCCGTCACTACACTGGGGCGTTAGGACCCACACAGACCACAGGGTGAGCACCCCGTGTTGGCCTCACTAACACCCCTTCCAGCTGCAACCTGGCTTTCTCGCCACCGTCGGTGTATGAATGAGTGAGTGAATGGGTGAATGTGAGGCTAGATGAAAAGTGGCCATACGCTTTGGTGGCCATAGGTCTGTGAAAGCGCTATATAAATGCAGTCCATTTACCATTTACCATTTCTCAGTAGTCTTCTATCCAGTTACTAACCAGGCTCAACCCTGCTTGGCTTCAATGGGCAAACAGTCTTGGGCTACAGGGTGATATGGCTGCTGGCATCCCCTGGTATCTCCTGCTACTTAGGGATGCACCATTATGAAAACTTTGGCCGATACCGATAACCAATAATTTTTTACATTTGAAAGCCGATAACCGATATATTGGCAGATAAATCTAAATTCAAATTTTGATATACTTTGATATCCTGTATACATAACAAAAGACTCGCCATTAAAAGCCATGTCCCAAACACTTCAACATAAATCAAACATATATAATATAGTAGTCTAGTTTGAAGCGGTGTAAGATTCCTTAACTTTTAAAATTAATTTTACACTCCTATGGCCAACTTTCTTTATTAAAAAATGGTAACACTTTATAATAAGGTTTCATTTAAGCCGCATTTCCACTGCAGGAACTAGGAACTTTGAGGTGGTACTCTGTGTGTTTAATACGACAGGTTGACAGGTTCAGGCTTTATTAAGCTTAAATTCAGAGGATGAAATCCAGTGGGAACTGTAAAATCACACACAGTCCTACGTCACCGGACTATCTGACTAATCTTCACGGTACTTTAGACCGCGGTGGAAACACGGCTAGCAACAGGTCTGGGGGAAAAAAGTTCCTGGTAAAATTGTTCCAGGTAATTTCGGTAGAAACGCGGCTTTTGTTAGCATTAGTTAACATGAAACAACAATTAATGAACAATACTTCTACAGCATTTATTAATCTTAGTTAATGTTAAGCTCAACATTTTATAAGACATATTTAAGATCCAAAGTTGAATCTGTTAACATGCACTGTGAACTAACATGAACACAAATATTTTATTAACTAACATTAACAAAGGCTATTGCTCTCTGTTAATTCATGTTTGTTAATGCATTAACAAATGAGACCTTATTGTAAAGTGTTACCAAAAATGTAATTAAATTAAATTAAAATAAAATGCCTAAATAATGCAAACAACTCATTGGATAACATTGGGCTGCAAAGTGCATGTGCCATGGATAAATAAAATGAATAAAAACGTTAAACTGAATGGCTTTGCTAGAAGGTTAATCAACTCAACAGTTGCTGAAGAATGCAACTAAACCAAAAAATGTAAAGTTTTTATTACAATAGTGTATACAATTATTATAATAATATGACAGTCCCAATCATAGCTTTTAATGTTTTGCATTGCGGTTTGATCTCGCGCGATGAAGCTGAAGAGAACTAACACCGGGAAACTGAAGAACTTTTCTAGCAGGTTGTTTTAAATCAACGAAACACATCCTGAGATTAATCAGATATTTATATTTCATAAACTTAATATTACGACTTATATCTGCACAAAATGACTTGAATGCACAAGCGAACTTGCCTGTGCTGGTCAGAACATGTAATCCCTGTTCTGGACACGCTATTTCCACAATAACGCGCTGAAACACGGCAACTAAACCCAGGGAATTCATAACGTTTTATTACAATAGTGTTCTCATTATAATGGCATGTGTATGACAGACCCAATTATAGTTATAAATGTGCATTGCTGTTTGAGCTGCGCACGCTAAAGATAAAGATGATCACCAGTAGGCCTACAATTAAGCGCTTTACTGCATCGTTCATTAACTCAACCAAATGCATCCTATATTAGATTAATCAAATACACACAAAATAAACATATTACAACTTACAATGACACAAAATGCTGCGAATGCTTAAGCGAACTTGGCTGTGTTTGTCATGAAGGCTTTACTCCATAGACGCGCTCTTTCCGCCACAACTCGCTCGTCGCGCTGAAACACTGGCGATCAAGCCTATGTGATAGATTTGTGCTGCACATGTTGCACTTAACTGTATCTTCCTTTTCGAAGTGATTCCAATCATTCAAAACCATCATGGCGAACTGCACGCATCTCTCAGCTGAAGTAAATAATCTATTATCTATCGGCCTTGATATATTGGCCTAATTTTCTTATCAGATCGATAACGATAACATCAAATGCCGATATTGATATGTGGTCGATATTTCGTGCATCCCTACTGATTATTATAAGCGGTTCCATCTTCGGGATCTCTTTTAAACAGAAACACTACCAGCTTTACTCATGGATATGGAAAATTAAAATATGATTGACTTTTTTTTTGACATTTTTGGCGATATGAACTTATTTATATTAGAATGATGCATCAGGTACACTCTCTCTAAACTTGATGCTACTCTCCAAACGTTTTTGTTTACTGTGTGCAAAACAATAAACAGTAAGCACCAACCAATAATAGTGATTTTGAACTTAAGAAAGCTGATAAAAACTATATTTTCTTAGGGCCAATAGCAAAACATAACCTCCAATCTACAGAATGCAAAAATCCAAAATCTGACATTTTCCGGAACAGGATCCGGCTCAAATTAAGCACTGAGTGTACCAATATCCAGCTCTTCTGAGGTCAAGAGATTTGTCATGATGGAACAGAGATAAGTGACATTTTTTTTGCTTGAACTATCCCATAAACTTTCCTTTTTTTAATTGTGAGTACCTTTCCCATGTTTTTGAACCGTAGAACTCCAAGTAACGCAGATCCATGGTTTTCCAGTCGTGATTTATTAAAGGCCTCGCTGGGAATCTTTACAGACCAGGGAATGTCTGTCTGCAGGTCACTTTGACAATCAGTAACCTGTAAAAAAAATAGCATAATAAATGAGAAATAATACCATGTTTTATTGTTTCTCAAGTTGTCTTACGTTTATCCTGTCCGGATCTGAAGAGTAACATGTGTCTCTGGCTTCGGTGTTCTCGTCTTGTATGTGAAGAAGACCAATAACATCCCCCATAACAATCCGTGCGTTGCTTATATTGTTGTTTTCCATCTCTTTCATCTTAGACTGTAGAGTGTCCAAGGCATCTCTGCAAAATTGAATAATCACTCTGTATTCTGTAATGAGAGTTTTAATTTTAAAAGTCACTGGTAAACACACACTTACGATGCTTTTGAGGGACTAATAGATCCATCCTTGTTTTTTAGATCTGTAGTTAGATTGTAAGTTGTCTCAGAAGGTTTGAAACTGGTAGTTGTTTTTTTAGTAGTAGTGTAGGACAGTGATGTGAAACTTGATGTTGATTTGTCAGTAGTAGTGTGTGACAGTGATGTGAAACTTGATGTTGATTTGTCAGTAGTAGTGTGTGACAGTGATGTGAAACTTGATGTTGATTTGTCAGTAGTAGTGTGTGACAGTGATGTGAAACTTGATGTTGATTTGTCAGTAGTAGTGTGTGACAGTGATGTGAAACTTGATGTTGATTTGTCAGTAGTAGTGTGTGACAGTGATGTGAAACTTGATGTTGGTTTGTCAGTAGTAGTGGGTGACAGTGGTGTGAAACTTGATGTTGGTTTGTCAGTAGTAGTGGGTGACAGTGGTGTGAAACTTGATGTTGGTTTGTCAGTAGTAGTGGGTGACAGTGGTGTGAAACTTGATGTTGGTTTGTCAGTAGTAGTGGGTGACAGTGATGTGACAGTAGTTGATGTTTCATTAACACAGATGACACACTTCCATTCACCCTTGTCAAAATGCAGAACGTATTTACTACTTTCTTTCCCTTCAACACAAAGAAATAAGTGATGGGTTTTAATTATACATATGAGCATTTGTAAATTGATGTAATATATATATATATATATATATATACTTATTATATATATATATATATATATATATATATATATTTTTTTTTTTTTTTTTTTTTTTTTTAAACAAACCCATACACGTATTGTAATTTCAGCATGCATATTCATCACAGTTCACATTGGCCTATTCATTATTGACACACTCCAATCATGAATGACTAAAGAGTCGTACAATAAAAATGACAACGGAGAATTTGAGCAGATTGTGTTAATTTGTCTGTTCATTTGGTTTATGGTCAAGAAATAAATGCTTCTCAGACCCCCAGCACTGATCTCCCTCATCAGACACACCTTGGTTCAACTCATCAGATCATGGAGACTGCAAGACCTGATTTGGTGCGTCTGATGAGGGAGGCATCCAAAATCTGCAGTGCTGGGGGTCACCAGGATAGGCTTGAGAAAGTCATTGTAAGTGAGAGCTGGTGTACATGAAGAATTCGTACACTCACAACTTATATTTTTACTAATAAATATGGTTACTTTTTATATGTTGTATGATAATTATCTTGATTTTTAAATCAAAGTTTAATGGGTGAATTGAAACAGCTGGAAAAGAAGTTTATAAATCAAAAAGCATGTTATAAGACATACTAACCATTACTGCTGCATGTATTGTCATATGTAGCATTTCTACATCTCTCTTCAGGATCAATGTTCAGACAACCTCAAGAGACCATGACAACACATAATTCAACACAATTATCAAACCGTACAGTATATGAATTCAGGTAAATTAGAAATGCACTGATTGCAATTTTTTTGGCCTATTCCAATTTCAGATTTTTTTTTGTTAGTGTGACCTGCCGATACTGATTTTTGCCGATTCCGATTTTCTAAGAACTATAATTGACAGTACTGTATATACAAACAAAAATCTACTTTTCATCAATGCTTAATTTTATTTTCATAAAAAACATGTAAAAAGTCAGTAATAAAATAAGAAAAAAGTACCAAATTTCAAACAGCACAAATAAATAAAATAGAATAAATAAAGATAGCCTATGAAATAAACAGGGCTTTAAGTTTTTCAGGTGGGTCTAACAGTAGGTTATTATTCAGGTAAACAATACTATAGAAATGTAAGTAATCAAATGTAAAATCAATCAAATGTAAAATAACAAATCAAAATGATGAGCTCACTGACACTGTAACATCCTACATCAGCTTCTGTGAGGACATGTGTGTTCCCAGCAGGACTTATTTAACATATAACAACGATAAGCCATGGTTCACTGCAAAACTCAAACAACTTCGCCAGGCCAAAGAGGATGCCTACAGGAGTGGGGACAACGCCTTGTACAAACAGGCCAAAAACACACTGACAAGGGAGATCAGAGAAGCTATGTTTTCAGCTAACGACCCTGCATCAGTGTGGAAGGGCCTGAAAGCCATCACCCTCTACAAGACACCATCCCCCAACACTGTGGAGATTCTACGACTGGCCGACGATCTGAATGTATTATACTGCAGATTTGAAAAGCCTGGTCTCACACCCCACACCTGCTCTAACCGTCTCTCCACACAGCCATCAACACACCCCTCTCTCTGCTTCTCAGCCTGCACTTCAGATCAGTGAAGAGGATGTGCGTCAGGTCTTAAGAAACAGAAGATCAGAAAAGCCAAAGGCCCAGATGCTGTCTCACCAGTGTCTGCTGTCGAGCTGTCAATCCTCTTCACAATCCTCTTCAACAGATTACTGTTTGTAGTCCCCTCCTGCTCACTGGAGCTGTTTGTAGTCCCCTCCTGCTCACTGGAGCTGATTGTAGTCCCCTCCTGCTTCAAACACTCCACCATTATCCCTGTACCCAAGAAACCTAAAATCACTGGACCAAATGACTACAGACCTGTTGCTTTGACGTCTGTGGTCATGAAGTCATTTGAGAGACTCTTTAAGGGGTTTAAGGGGTTAATATTCATTAAAATTCACTCCATTCAAACAGCTTGTTTGGTTTATTTATTTTATCCTTAAAGGTGGGATCAGTAGTTTTTGAAAAACACTTTTGAAAACTGTGAACCAAAACACATTTGTAACCAATCAGCAAAAAGGGGCATGTCTACTAATGATGGGGAGGAGAGAGTGCTCAGTGCACACAGCACAGACATTAGCCGAACAACTACAGAAAGAGAGAGATGGCAGATAAAAAACAAACGAGGAAAATGTCTGCGGAACTTAAAATTGAAAAGAAGGCTTACGATCAGACAAGAGGTAGAACTCGTGTTAATATCTGAGAAGCTTCCCAGCGCTGGAGAGAACTCAAGGAGCGGGAAGGCCTAACAACGGACGCCAGGTTTGCTTTATTTCTTCTTGATAGGTGAGAAACATTGTTTAGCACAGAACTATTATATGCTGGCCATTGCTTGAATATGCTTGTGTGTCATCAGGCTGTTTCCAGATCTGATGAACTGATCCTGGACGCGACGACAGCGCAGTCCTGAAATGTCAACTAGGCTCTTCCCTGTGAAGGCCTCCTTCCCCTCTCTTTACCTCTCTACAGATAGTGTTGTCGGGATAATTCCGGTTCGCTTGGCTACGTGAAGCGATAAAAATTCTGTATTATTAATTTTAAGGCCAGACAACCCATACAGAAAATAAATATATTGAAATATATTTTAAAGTGTCAAAAATATGTGGCATATATTCCAAATACATTGAAATATATTTGCATTGTTGTTCACTTATATTTATCATTTTGAAATATATTCTGAAATATAACAAAAATATATGATGTTAAGTGTGAAATATATTTACATTTATAACATGTAATGTAAAATATATGACAAAATATATGGTCATAAAATGTTTAGCTTGGTAAAGAAGGGTCGAAAATGTATTTTGATCATAATAATTCCTCTACCTTTCCCCCTATACACAACAGTAGGCTACCATATTTCACTACTGTATTATGACACACAGCTATAATAAATACTGTACTTACATTTAAATGACTGCAATGTAAAATGACAGATAGTTGCTTTCCTAGGACTATTAGGCCATATTAGGTGGCACGTACCTAACACTAAGTGCAATTATTAGATTTATTGTTGTTTTATTGACATCTTTCCAGAAGTCATTTAAATATTGAAAATATGCACAATATTTATGATGCAAGTATAACAGTGACACTCCAACAGTGAAGTGCCCTTAAACAATAGAGAGAACTCAGTGTCTAACACTGCATACACACACTATTAAATAACTGTATTCAATTCTGTAAAAATAGGGGAAAAAAACTCTGCATTCTGTGTGTTATTTCCTACATAAAATTGTCATTTTAGGCCAATAAAGTCAGTAAAGGGGCAGCCGTGGCCTACTGGTTAGGGCTTCGGGCTTCGGGCTTGTAACCGAAGGGTTGCCGGTTCGATCCCCGACCAGTAGGAAAAATGTGGGTGGGGGAAGTGGTAGAGCACTGCTCTCCCATGCCCACATCCACGGCTGAAGTGGTCTATCTAAAAAATAAATTGAAAATGTGTTGTTTGTTTGTGAAAATGTTAACTTTTTAAATTTCAAAATATATTTCAAATGAAACAATTTGCAAAAGTTAAAGCATATATGAACATATATGTAAACATATCTGAAAATATATTTACATATATTTAACTAAAATATATTTATTGGGCCAATTTCAAATATTTGCATATATTCCAAAAATATATTTTGAAAATATATTTCAAATATATTTCTTTTGTGTATGGGAAGTAGTTTGTTGATGGTTGATTTGTAGGGAAGGACTACACACCTGCGCACATATATTCAAACGCACATACCTATAGGCTGAACTCGTAATACGCATGTGCATGCCATCAGCGTTCTCACCGGTTCGCGTTTTTGAAGTTTGCGCTGAAAGAACTCAAAGGCAGGATTTTTCTAAAAAAAACTTTTTCCCAAATTTGTTTAAACTGTCTTTATATACCAATACATAATTAAAATGTAAGTACTCTGAAAAAGAGAGTATAAAAATCGAGTGTCTGTAGTCCTCTCAGGACTGCAATAAACACAGCTACTTATTCCATTCACTCCCACCCCCTCCCCCAAAACACATGAACGCGCGATGCGGACCGCTCTGGAGGACGCGTTTGCCAGCGCCGAGCGGAGAGGAGCACAGTGCATGTAGTGACATCATGTCAGAATCACATGTAATAAAATACCTAACTTTATCATTATGAATATAAACAACTAACATGGCTGTTAGTACTCAAAAGTTTAGTACTTTAGTTTAAAATATATTGAGTTTGATTCGGTAACGAGCTAGTAACATAAGGCAAAGCTAAAAACAGGTTGATGAAGGTGAATTTCTTGTAAGATTCATAACATATACGGTGTTTTGCATGTAAGAGCTTCCACGATGAAAGCACTGTTGGCTCTGATGAGGACTAACGTTACACTCCGGTGACAAGTAGCCTACCTTTCTACCTTACTAGTTCCTTTTTTTTGCCTTGTTTGCCTTCGCTGACTGTATATGCAGGTACTGGGAATTTTGACTGCTCTTTCTCTGCCATTATTGTGATTCTTCCTAGCTTCCGTGCCTCTTCCCCTCCTCGAGTCAAACGGGTGCGCGCATGTGGGCATCTCCTGTAGCAGCAGGGGTGGTAGCCATGGTAGCGAGGGAGAGTGGCAGTCGCCCAGCCAATCATTTCATTCGTTCCGAATGGAAATTAGTAGCTATGTTTATTGCACCCTGAGAGGACTGCAGACACTTGATTTTTATACTCTCTTTTTCAGAGTACTTACATTTTAATTATGCATTGGTATACAGAAAGTTTAAACAAATTTTGATTTTTTTTTTTTTTTTTAAACTGCCAACCCTACCTTTAAGAGTTTTCTCTTAAAACGGTGTCGTGTTAGCGGCCCCTAAGTTAATAACTAATGATCGTTGCGACGGAAGTTAATCAATCAAACTAACTTTAGCTGGACAATAACTTTATTCTAGAGCTGCTGTAAAGCCAAAACACTTTAATTTCCTATTATCATTGTAAAGCTGCTTTAGAACAATCTACATTGTTGAAAGCGCTATATAAATGAAGATGACTTGACTTGACTTGTCATCTTTGCTTGTTTTTTCATTTGCGATATTATTGTCTTTCGATTCAGCTATGAAAAAGACACATATGAGCCTGGCGTGTTTAAACCTCCTCTACTGTCTGTTTCAAGCGTCGGCTGCCAAAGTGTGCCTGAAAAGTAAGATAATATATTCCTAATGTTTGTTTCCTTTGGTTCCTCATTTAGTGATCGATATACCCCCCTAATCTTGTTATCGTTGTAATATATTCGTTACTATGAATGTCGTGCTCGTGCTATCGAGTTGATCATGATAACTATGTGGGTGTTGAGCGTCATCTTCCACGTGAAACTGAGCTGAACCATTGACGTATTAAAACACACATTACTATTAAAACACATTCGACATGGATTACCATAGTAACACATTGCTTTCACTTATTGATGACATCATACTCTCGGGTGGCAGATACAGCAGATTCCGCCATAGCCATTGCCTGGGTTACGATCGGTATGGAAGTGTGGGGCGGAGCTATCAAATTAGGGGCGAGATCATTTTGGGGTAGCGGCGTGTGTGTTTTGATGATTTCTAATATCAACAGTGGGCAAAAATGTTTTTCCCACCTTTAAGTGTGTTTGGATCTGTTTATGGTTTGTATTGACAAAAGTGATCAATCTTATTGGGACATTTTTATGTAAAGTACATTTAATCTTATGTGAAAAAGAACAACACCACCAAAAACTCACAACCTTCAACACTATCACTGTGTCTATTGTAGGACGACACACACCTGTGAAAATATAGGTTGTTTGTAGACACTTATTTTTTGGCAATAACCACAGCTTTATGCCTCCCAACGTCTCATTCATTCTGACTTCATATTTCCCCTCATTTTTTATGCTGATATTATATGATTTGCTATGTCCTGAAACCAGATAAAACATACATATTACAATACAATAATACAATACATTTGTTGAAAAAAATACTCTTTAAAGAGTTTTTTTGTTGTTGTTGTTGAACTCAAGAATGTTTTATAAACAATATATACACAGGTTTTACCTTGAGAGTCGATGTTTAGTGTGACATACATGTGAGAACCCCCATTATGTATCTCCCCAACTGATAGAGATGTCAGATTTATAGCTGGAAGAAAAACAGAAACGACCTCAAAGAGTTTGTCAGTCGTCACCAGTGCTTTCAGACAATAAATATGTAATATTCACACAGTATACCTGGATTTGTTGATGTCACACAGACTTGGTCATTGGAGGTTTCTGAGCTGGCTGCACAAATACAACATATAAGGCCACTATGTAATGATGTTAACATTTAAATTTTTTAAAGCAACATACTTATCTGGCGTGAAGCACAACAGACGATCATCAGCCACAGCAAATTCTGCTTTTGTCGAGACATAATTCCTAAAAACAGCCTGAGAGAGACACCAGAGTTACATTTTCTTTTTCTGCCGATATTGGTAATACATCTTAAATCTTAAAGCATTTTCTTATTACATTCTTGAGATGAAAAGTCCACAGTCCAAGAGGAGAGTTTCATCCGTTCACATATGAAGCCGTATGATTATGATCCGCTGCTCAGAGCCGCTGGAACAATGGCATATGGTTTATTTGAAAACATGCAAATCATGTTATTTTGGGCTTTAACTGTAAATTTCAGTATTTGTTTATATTCAGGTTTAGTTTATCAAGTCACATTTGTTCACAGAGAACAATGTAAGTACAATTATATGTAATAATAGTAGAAAGAAGATTCCAATGAAAGCATACACTTTATTAGTGGTTATTAGACAATATTTAGATTATTTTGCTATAGTTAGATTCAGAGTCCCATAAAGAAAACGTTTTAACAGTAGAAATCTAAATCTTATATAAAGTTTGTGCTTTCTCCTTTCAATAAATGGCACTTAAATTTTGTCACTTAATGAATGATATTCACATATTTACACGTTTGACTGATTTGAATAAAGGTTTTTGGAGCCACTGAAAGTCCATCATGATTAATGAGTTTTATTTACACATTGCATTATCTTCATTACAATCACATGAGAGGCTCTCAGAGATATAACACATTAAAGCCACATTAAGTAATGCCGAAGTCATTAGCTGATTTTGACAGTGTTTGCGTGGCAACATTTTGCTAAGCTGTTTTATCAAATGATCATGCAAATATCTGAATCCACAGGCGTGTGACTTTAGTTTCATCCTGAAGATGTAAATTTGTTTTATAAAAGAGGTTCAGTAGTTTGTGTCTCTCTGACACGCATATGTTCACACATGGATTATAACTCTCAATAAATCTAACATCAGTAATATTCAGCACAATTCAATCCTCCCACAATAACAGACGGTTTCAGTAACGATCATCACAAATATTTGTCATTTGTTTTGAGTGAGTTCAGTAAAGTTGGCCATTTTTAGGATCATAATTTATACATCATTTTAAACAGTTCTCACTCATTCAGAAGTGACATTTGTCTTTGTGTTCTGATTTTGGTGAAAATACTCAGTTTCCCCTTAAACAGCGACTGTACAAATCAGTTTAAGAAATCAGTCTTAGAAAGTCAGAGAAATTATTAAGATAAGTCTTAATTATCGCTAATTATGAACATTTTCCACAGCATTAATTGTGGATTGAGCGATGGCTGTGGTAGAGCTTTCTTCGTCATCGGAGAAACGACCTTCTTCGTCTTTTTGAATGTGGTAGTAATACAGGAAGAGGAAAAATCCTGAAAAAAAGAGAAACATATTTAATCTAATTCAAATACATTTCAGAAATCATTAAAGTTGTTTGCATAATTTTAACTGTAACAAAAAATATATTTGGGCCAAAATCTTTTTGTCAAATAAATTATAACTACCACCGTTATCACCCTTAACCCTCAATAAATCATAAAAAATGTTTTTAAAATAATTATGTAAAGAAATGCATATTTTATTAAAATTTTATAATGAACAATTTTGAATTACAAATCACTCATGAATTAATTCAAATAATTTGCTCAAATCTGTAGAAAAAACATAACCAAATGTTTGCATCGCACACAATCCTTCATGCAGGACCCGTGTGATTGTTTCTAGGGATGCACTGATACCAGTTTTTCAAAAGCGATCAATTCAGATCCAAACCGATCCAAAATACTGAATCGGCCGATACTGAACCCGAACTGATACCAGTAGTGTTTTTTTTTTCTTGATCATTGAAGAATATCTTTACCTATGTGTGTGTGAAACTGATGATCAAAATTTTGTTAAACACAATCCACTAAATACCAGGGATGTTGCTAGACCTATTTTACAGAGGCTTTAGCCCCCAAATAAATCAAAATATCAGTCAACAGGGTTCTAGACTCATTCTTCCCATTGGTTGCACTGGTGCATCTTACTTTCTCAGTTGGTCCCATCGACTTACAATTTGGTCGCTCCCTTTTTTTTTATATTAATTATAATGAACTTACATGAATAGCGCTTTATGACAGATGTATCAATTTTATTTCGTTTTTGTATTCAAAATATTCACAAACTTGCCAGCTATGTAAAAAGCTGAAGCTCCACTTCATAATCACTACTGCGCATACTCTAGCTCTGAGTAATGTAATCAGCAATGACCGTTACTGGGATATTTTGGCTTCATTTTTGATGTGCTCTCAATCTTTTTTACAGTCTATGAGCAGCACACAAATTACTTATGTGCATCCCAGGAGCAGAATGATGTGCTTAAAGCAATATGACTGCATATTGAAAAGTTCAGGGAGTATCTGGCGTGAAGCACAACAGACGATCATCAGCCACAGCAAATTCTGCTTTTGTCGAAACATAATTCCCCAAAACAGCCTGATAGAGACACAAGAGTTGAATTTTCTTTTCAACAGATTAGTAATACATCTTAAAGTATATCCTTATTTCATTCTTGAGATTAAATGTCCACAGTCCAAGAGGAGAGAGATTTTTTTTATCCGTTCACATATGAAGCCGTATGATTATGATCCACAGCTCAGAGCCGCTGAAACAATAACAAAGTTAATTTGTATACATGAAAATCAGGACTATTTGGGTTTTATTCACTGAATTTCAGTTTTTTTTCAATGTCTCGCATTTTCCATAATCAAATATGTTCCACATCCGTGTGTTTGATCAAGCAAATATCTGCATCCATAGGCGTGTGACATTAGTTTCATCCTGAAGATGTAAATTTGTTTTCTAAAAGAGGTTCAGTATAGTTAGTGTCTCTATGATATGCATAAACACGAATTATAACACTTAATAAATCTAACATCAGTAATATTCAGCACAATTCAATCCTCCCACAATAACAGACGGTTTCAGTAACGATCATCACAGATATTTGTCATTTATTTTGAGTGATTTCAGTAAAGTTGCCCTTTAGGGTCATAATTTAATGTACATACATCATTTTAAACAGTTCTCACTCATTCAGAAGTGACATTTGTCTTTGGTGAAAATTTTATGATTTTGGTTAAAATACAGTTTCCTCTTAAATAGCAGCTCAGTTTAAGAAATCAGTCTAACATAGTCTAAGAGACAAAGACACCTTAAACCTTAATTATTGTAACGCTAGGTGAAAATAAGCAGGCATGAGAGAGAATCTAAATCCAAGGAAGTTTAATAAAAACACAAGGAAACAGGGTAACAGAAGGGAACTAAGCAAACTCATACAACGACGGACAAGGCACGAGTGAAACATAAGCACTACAGACAAACGATCTAAACAAGATAACAAGCGGGCGTGGTTAAATGGGAAACACCTGGGGAACTAAATCAACATGATAACATGATAAACTTCAAAGCAAAGCACACAACAGGAAATAACAAAGTCCACAAGCACACATGGAATATATGGCAATTATGCTAATTTTAAATATTTTCCACAGCATTAATGCTGGATTGTACGATGGTTGTGGTGGAGCTGGAGCTTTCTGGATCATCAGAGAAATATCCCGCAACATCATTATGAATGTGGTGGTAATACAGGAAGAGGAAAAGCCCTGAAAAAACAAACAAAAACCTGATAAGAGAAACATGTTTTATCTCATTTAAATACATTCAAGATACCATTAAAGGTGCAGTATGTAATATTGACAGCTAGCGGTTGAACTGGGTATTGCAGTCCAAATTGAGTGGTGCCGCCGGTATGTGTACACTCATAGAAAACAATGTGTTCGAAGACATGGCGCGGCGCTGTTTTTTTATTTTATTTAATGTAAGTGGCGATTGATAGCCTATAGTTGATAATAATATAAATGTCTTATTCTAATTGAATGTATTGATCAAATTGAAAAATTTGAAATGAAAGATGGAGCATACATTTAATAAAAAAATGCCCTTTATAAATGTAAAAAAATTTATTCTGATAAGAGTGTTTTCCAACAGTGATGTAATGAAACTTTGACAATTTAAGTTTGAAGGGAGTAAAGCCTCTGTTTAGGTTATTAAGGAAATGTAATTTTGCCAAAAGAAGAACTTTTATTTTAAATAAATTTTCATTTTAAAGCAGCCTACTTCAGTGTGATATGTACTTGGCCCGCCCGACCCGTGGATTATGATGATCCGCGCAGCGCTATCGGCAAACTATACGGTTTGAGAATGGACACCGGCCGGGCACCCGCAACAGAACAGTCACGTTGGAAAAAGCGTATCTGAGCATGTGACTGTCTGTCTGAGTTTTGTCGAGAGCTGGAGACAACACGAAATTTAAAGGAAACGGCCGCCTTGTATTCTCTATGCAGGAAAAACCCTGCCTGTATATTTACTGAGTAGGCCTAATTCACTATTTTTTAGAGAAGGGTCAAAATGACAATTGTCACCTGAGGCCCAGTTAGTCCTAATATAATGAATAATTTGTGTGTGTCTGATTGGTCCAGACGCTACAGCGGACACCACTTAGACAGCCAGCCATTGAGTGAGGACAGTCTACTTAGTATCTCATCACTCTGGCGAACAGGAAGGGAGCAAGAGCATATCACATACCTCTTTTAACCCGGGGGTCGTGCCGGAGCGATCACCTCGCGTTTTTTCTTATCAGTGCGAAAGAGACTCAAATCAGTCGATTTTTGTCATGCAGGCAAGTGTTAGCCTATACATCATTCAGAACTGTTAAATGTCTACTTTTATTTCTGTACACTCATAATAAAAACAAAATGTTGTTCTTTTCGTAAAATAAAGAAAATAAACACGATGCATGAAATTCTCTGTGTGAAGTTCACTCTGAATCGCGACAGAAAATGAACTGTAACTCAACGAATAATTGCCACACATACAGTGGGGAGAACAAGTATTTGATACACTGCCGATTTTCCAGGTTTTCCTACTTACAAAGCATGTAGAGGTCTGTAATTTTTTATCATAGGTACACTTCAACTGTGAGAGACAGAATCTAAAACAAAAATCCAGAAAATCACATTGTATGATTTTTAAATAATTAATTTGCATTTTATTGCATGACATAAGTATTTGATCACCTACCAACCAGTAAAAATTCCGGCTCTCACAGACCTGTTAGTTTTTCTTTAAGAAGCCCTCCTGTTCTCCACTCATTACCTGTATTATCTGCACCTGCTTGAACTCGTTACCTGTATAAAAGACCTGTCCACACACTCAATCAAACAGACTCCAACCTCTCCACAATGGCCAAGACCAGAGAGCGGTAGACCTGCACAAGGCTGGGATGGGCTACAGGACAATAGGCAAGCAGCTTGGTGAGAAGGCAACAACTGTTGGCGCAATTATTCGAAAATGGAAGAAGTTCAAGATGACGGTCAATCAAAGTCTGGGGCACCATGCAAGATCTCACCTCGTGGGGCATCAATGATCATGAGGAAGGTGAGGGATCAGCCCAGAACTACACGGCAGGACCTGGTCAATGACCTGAAGAGAGCTTGGACCACAGTCTCAAAGAAAACCATTAGTAACACACTACGCCGTCATGGATTAAAATCCTGCAGCGCACACACCTTGCACGCCCCCTGCTCAAGCCAGCGCATGTCCAGGCCCGTCTGAAGTTTGCCAATGACCATCTGGAGGATCCAGAGGAGGAATGGGACAAGGTCATGTGGTCTGATGAGACAGAAATAGAGCTTTTTGGTCTAAACTCCACTCGCTGTGTTTGGAGGAAGAAGAAGGATGAGTACAACCCCAAGAACACCATCCCAACCGTGAAGCATGGAGGTGGAAACATCATTCTTTGGGGATGCTTTTCTGCAAAGGGGACAGGACGACTGCACCGTATTGAGGGGAGGATGGATGGGGCCATGTATCGTGAGATCTTGGCCAACAACCTCCTTCCCTCAGTAAGAGCATTGAAGATGGGTCGTGGCTGGGTCTTCCAGCATGACAACGAGCCGAAACACACAGCCAGGGCAGCTAAGGAGTGGCTCCGTAAGAAGCATCTCAAGGTCCTGGAGTGGCCTAGCCAGTCTCCAGACCTGAACCCAATAGAAAATCTTTGGAGGGAGCTGAAAGTCCGTATTGCCCAGCGACAGCCCCGAAACCTGAAGGATCTGGAGAAGGTCTGTATGGAGGAGTGGGCCAAAATCCCTGCTGCAGTGTGTGCAAACCTGGTCAAGAACTACAGGAAACGAATGATCTCTGTAATTGCAAACAAAAGATTCTATACCAAGTATCAAGTTCTGCTTTTCTGATGTATCAAATACTTATGTCATGCAATAAAATGCAAATTAATTAGCCTACTTAAAAATCATACAATGTGATTTTCTGGATTTTCGTTTTAGATTCCATCACTCACAGTTTAAGAGTACCTATGATAGAAATTACAGACTTCTGCATGCTTTGTAAGTGGGAAAACCTGCAAAATCGGCAGTGTATCAAATACTTGTTCTCCCCACTGTACATGATAGATAAGTCTTTAGAAAGCTTGAAGTGTCTATTTTTAAATGATGTAAATCATATCAAAAACAAATATTCTATGTTTAAGTAATCCGTATGAAAGCAACGAGAGGTACAGTTTCTCAAGCGCCGGCTCATTACCTCTGTGACCACACCCACTTGCGCACGATTCGATTCACATGCTAATAGTCCATGTGAAGGAACGCGGACCTGTAAACGCCCCATTACCTCAAAACAAAGCATCAAACTTCATCATTCCTCTTCTTTTCATCAAGTCTGGAAGACATGCTGTAAATTTACCTTGGATTTACCTCAGAAGAAGAAGAACGTACTTTGAAGCTAATTTGAAGTGTAACGAGTTACAGTTTAAAATATATATTTATATTTATAATTAATTTTAAAGGATTATAATTAATCATAAATATTTTAGTTATTTTTAGAATTGACTGTAGCAGAATTAATAGTACAATTATTTAATAAGTTCATCCAATGAACAGAAAGCATAATCAATTATTAATTCTAGGAAATGTATTATCTTCCTGGCCAAGAAAGGATAACCTTTTCCAACTAAAGTAAATGAAGTTCTTGCAGGGTAATAGCATAGGTATCGCTAGATCAAGATGTTTAAGTGACTTCGATATGTGGCAAACACAGAGACAATAAAGCGTCGATATAATGGTTTAATAAACGAAACTAGGGTAGGCTACACACACAACTAAACTAAGCAAAGATTGTATACAAAATCAAGAAAGTAAAGAAAAGTGAAGAAAGAGAGAGAGAATAAAAGAGAATGGCAAGATTACAATCAGTTAACCAAAACCTACGAGATACATCAGAGAATCAGGGTCACCTTGAAGGGACACAATAACTTAGAAACGCATCTAAAGGCTGTGAACAGGTACTTGCATTGACTTTGGTTGCTGAACATGTCCAGATGCAGGAGATTCTTGAGATTCTTGATGATTTTGTCAGGAGTGCGCTGAAGCGTACGTTTGGGTTCTTGGGGTGGTCCGCGTTGAATCCAAAGAAGTTAACTTGAACGATGAAGTTGCCGGAAGAAAACAGGAGAATGTCGTCTCAAAGAGATTGAGCAAAGATCTGACCTAATCAGATACTCTTAAAGGTCCTATCAGTTCAGACCCATTTGTTGAGGTGACCAATCTGACCTGGAGAAGATGACCTGGAGAAAGTCTTTGTTCCATCTTATCTCTATTTGCATGTTCATGCTGGCATGGAGAATTTGTGCAGTCTTTACTCAAAAGTATGGTATAAATATTTATGATGCAATTTATCAAAACATGTTGTACACCATTGATTATAAAATCAAAAGGGGATTATTTTGATACTAAGAAAGAGGGGATTTGAAGACATTAAAGCAGTGATACTTCATCTTTGGATATCAACATTGGAAGTTACTCTAACATAACTAAAGAATCATAACTAGGCTAATAAAACATAGGGACATGAATAAAACACAGGAGAAATACTATAAATATCTGGGGAAAGTTTGTGGGTAAGAATGGAGTAAATGTCCTTTGTGTATTGGAGTTCCCTTTCAAGGGAACTCGCGTTGCGTCGAAATGACGCTATGGGAACGCTTTGCGTGATGACGTCTTGAAGCACATGTAAAATTAGTCCAATGGTGTGGCGGAACGTCAGAGGCGGGTGACGTCACGTACCAGGAAGCTATAAAAGCCGGCCCGAAACAGAAAACGAAAGCTTTCTGAGTCTTCAGTTGCGCTCTGTGTTGAATCTGTCCTTGTTATTTGGTGTTGTCTGTCTATATTATTTCAGTATGGCGAGCAAGCAGCAGTTTAGAGTGTGTGTCCATCCCTGCCCGCGTTATTTAACGGGAGGTGATACTCACACTCTTTGTGTTGTTTGTTTGGGTGAGGAGCATGCCCAGTCAGCACTCGAGGGTGGTGACTGTGTGCATTGCGAGGCGCTTCCATTGCGTACGCTCCGATCCCGCTTGGCTCGGTTCAATCCCGATCACGTTCCCCAGGGCTTGGGTCCCGCCGCTGCTGAGGCACGGCGTCGATCTCAGACCTGGGGTTCACAAATGGATTTATCAGTGGATGTTGAGACGGGCTCTGCCTTATCTCAACATCCTTCTGATAGATCCAGTGCCTCTCATCAGGGTGTGGAAGCACGCGCTGCGGTTTCTTCCCCCCCGATGGAGGCACCAATACTGCAATTGTCCAGCTCTGAGGAGTTGGACGTTGTTAGTATTGAAGCTGAGTCTGAGGATTCGCCACCTCAGTCTCACGCTTTTGAGGAATTGCTCGATGTTGTCACGAGAGCAGTTCACAGATTATCTATTGAGTGGCCAGAGGATAGGCAGGACGTTCGTTCGAAAAGTAAGCTCGACGAACGCTTCCTGCCATCTCGTACACAGCCTCAGCGAAGAAGCCTTCCGTTTTTCCCCGATCTCCACACCGAGGTGTCGAAATCGTGGGGAAAACCGGTTTCATACAGAGTGTATACACCACAAACATCCCACTATTCTTCCATTCAGAAATATAAAGAATATGGTTATGGGGAGATGCCGAAGGTGGAGGAGACGCTTGCGAGCTATCTCTCTCCAGCAACGGCATCTTCCCTGAAAGCTCCTTCACTTCCCTCTAAGCCAGTAAAATTCACATCATCTCTGGTTCATAAATCGTATGCAGCCGCTGGTCAAGCTGCAGCGTGTCTGCATACGATGTCTATTATGCAAGCCTATCAGGCAGAATTATTGGGGGATTTAGAGGAGGGCGGGGGAATTGGTCCTGACACAGTGGCTGAACTACGCAGAGCCACAGATCTGTCTCTCAGGGCCACCAAGGAGACCGCTAAATCAATCGGGCGGTCTATGGCAGCCCTGGTGGCCACTGAGAGGCATCTGTGGCTCAATTTGAGCGATATAAAAGAGAAAGAAAAGCACGTTCTCTTAGATGCTCCGGTTTCCACTGTTGGTTTATTTGGTGATGCAGTAAACAGTGCGGTAGCTAAATCTCAGGAAGCTGCTAAACAGGCAGCTGCATTACAAAAACTTCTCCCCCGCCGTTCTTTCATTGAGGCTGCTGAGCGGGAGCAGCCTCACTCCTCTAAAAAGAGCGCTGAACATCGTGCCACTCAAAAACAGAGTGTGTCCTCTCGTGCTCCCCCACAAAAATCTCGGGGACACGGAGGGCGCTCTCAAACCCAGCAGTCTTCGAGGGGTAAAACGGATCTGCGGACCGTTATTACCGCCAAGAAGGCTGCTGGGAAAAAGTCCTGATGTCTGAGGGCTCAGGACAAATGAGGGTAGTCCCCCCGAAGCAGAGCGGTTAACACCTCTTTTCACGGTGCCCGTCTCTCTTCGGTGCCCTCAGGGGACCGTTCTGCCAACCCTGCCACCTCTGGTGTTACAGGGCGCAGCGGTCTCCGGCGAGCACATATCTCAAGGTCCACCCGGAAACGTAGTGGCCTCGGGATGCCCGCTCTGAGGAGGGTGCTAGAGCAGTCTGTTTGGTCGTTCCCTGCCGGTGCGCCGTTACAGGGCGACGAACCGACTACTCAACAGCAGGAGAAAAATACGGTGCCGTCTCTCTTGGTGCCCTCAGGGGACCGTTCTGCCAACCCTGCCGCCTCCGGTGTTCCAGGGCGCAGCGGTCTCCGGCGAGCACATATCTCAAGGTCCACCCGGAAACGTAGTGGCCTCGGGATGCCCGCCCCCTCTGAGGAGGGTGCTGGAGCAGTCTGTTTGGTCGTTCCCTGCCGGTGCGCCGTTACAGGGCGACGAACCGACTACTCAACAGCAACAAAATCCAGAAACCAGTCTCGAGAGACTGGTACCTCTAGTAGAATCTTTGACAGCGTGGAAGCTACTGTCAAATGTTTCTCGTTGGGTCCTGCAGACCGTGGAAAAAGGGTATTAGATACAATTCTATTAACGCCCACCGCGGTTTATGGGGGTCCTGCCCACAGTGGTGGGCCCCGAGCAGGTTCTGGTTATGGAACAGGAAGTAAACACTCTGTTAGAGAAAGGGGCCATAGAATATGTACCCCCCTCCAACAGGGAAACCGGGTTTTACAGCCGGTACTTCATAGTTCCAAAAAAGGACGGGGGATTGCGTCCCATTTTAGATCTTCGAGTTCTGTACGAGTCAGCCATGCAGCTCAAGTTCAAAATGTTAACCTTGAGACAAATCGTGCCACAGATCAGGTCCGAGGACTGGTTTGTCACGATAGACCTCAAGGACGCATATTTCCATCCGTCCGTGTCATTGGAAGTTCCTGAGGTTTGCTTTCGGGGGCAAAGCATACCAATATCGAGTTCTTCCATTCGGCCTGGCTTTATCACCCCGCACTTTCACCAAATGCGTGGATGCAGCTCTGGCGCCTCTGCGCCTCCGGGGTATTCGCATCACGAACTACATCGACGATTGGTTGATTTTAGCTCAGTCGCATTAGATGGCGGTTCAACATCGAGATGTTGTTCTCGCCCATATGAAAGAGTTGGGGTTACGGCTGAACGCCAAGAAGAGTGTGCTTTCTCCATTTTAGAGGACCACTTTTTTAGGCGTGGTTTGGGATTCAGTGTCGATGCAGGCGCGCCTGTCATCGCCACGCTTCGATTCCATCCTGGCAGCTGTGAGAAGTGTAAAGCTAGGCCAGCTACTCACTGTCAAACAGTTCCAGAGACTGTTGGGTCTCATGGCAGCAGCTTCCAACGGGATACCTTTTGGACTGCTGCACATGAGGCCCCTGCAGTGGTGGTTCAGGACCAGAGGGTTTTTCCCCGAGGGGCAACCCATTTCGCACAATCAAGGTCACGCGGTGATGCCTACGTGCCTTGGTTATGTGGAAGAAACCTTGGTTCCTGTCCCAGGGCCCAGTGCTGGGAGCTCCTTGTCGTCGCAAACTGCTAACGACGGATGCTTCCCTCACGGGTTGGGGAGCGATCCTGAGGGTCGCTCATCTCAAGGTCTGTGGGAAGACCATCATCGTTCCTGGCATTCTATAGCCTAGAGATGTTAGCTGTCTTCCGGGCTCTGAGGAGCTTTATCACAGGTCTCAGGGGACACCATGTGTAGTACATACGGACAACACGTCGGTAGTCGCCTATATCAAGGGGGTTTGCGCTGGCATGCCATATCCTCTTGTGGTCCCAGGGGAAGTTGCTGTCACTCAAGGCAGCCTACATCCCCGGGGTCCAGAATATAGGAGCAGACACTCTGTCGAGACAGGGGCCGAGGCCCGGGGAATGGTGGCTCCACCCCCGAGGTGGTGGAGCTGATATGGAAATTATAAGTGGATCTGTTTGCGTCTCGAGAGACGTCTCACTGTCCACTTTGGTTCTCCTTCACGCATCCAGCTCCTCTGGGACTGGATGCTATGGTACAGACGTGGCCGAGGCTACGTCTGTACGCCTTTCCCCCAGTTGCTCTGCTCCCGGGAGTTCTGGAAAGAGTTCGCAGGGACCGGGTTTGCCTGCTTTTTATAGCCCTTATAGCCTATAGCGTCGCCTTGCCATATCTCCTTCATGCCTGTCAGCGCGACTTCAGACTTTACGAAGCTTTCGTTTTCTGTTTCGGGCCGGCTTTTATAGCTTCCTGGTACGTGACGTCACCCGCCTCTGACGTTCCGCCACACCATTGGACTGATTTTACATGTGCTTCAAGACGTCATCACGCAAAGCGTTCCCATAGCGTCATTTCGACGCAACGCTCGTTCCCTCTTCAGGGAACCGAGGTTACAGTCGTAACCGAGGCGTTTGTCTCTGTAGTCTTTAACCCTCTGAGGTCGACAAACGCGCCCGCGCGTTTTGCTGGATTTTTTTCAGTTCAGTTCAAAGGAAATTAATTTTGCTCTGTTGACTTTGATATTACAAGCAAGTTTCATACATCAATCGATTCTGTTAAATGTGTATTATTTTTGTGTATACTCACAATAAAAACAAACTGTTGTGCTTTTTGCCAAATAAAGAAAAATAAACGTGATGCGAGTTCTGCCTTCTCTCTGTCAGTGAAGACCATTCTGAAACGCGTCCGAAAATGAACAATAACTCAGCGAATACTGAGTCAAACAGGCATACAGTCACACAGGCATGAAGCTTGAATTCTCTTCTTTAAAATGAGGTAATTTATATAAAAAAAAAATATTCTCATCTTGTGAAATCTGTGTTAAAAGAGAGCGATTCCAGTCGAGCTCATTAGAGCTCATTCAAAGGTAATGTGACTCCGCCCACGGAGAGCGCGTGCTATTCAAACGCAAATTACTGAGGCAAACCTGTGAACGCCCCCATATCAGCTCGAGAAAACACAAGTTTAATCATATCATTGTAGCCTACGTGTTTACACCATCTGGCAGCGCTGTGAGGAATAATAATAACGGAAAATCTACCTCAGAGTGCGGGTATTGCAGGAGAGAGGATCCGAATATGTAGTAAGTTTTTTTTCCTTCTCAAGTTAATCGCGTTTCTGTGAATGAATGAACGGCAGCCGCAGAGATGCGCGCTGTTTATCACAGCTCGCAAAAAGACAGTTTAAATTTAAATTGCGTCTCTGTGTGAATGAATGATGATGTTTTAGCAAACTGTATTGCTATACTGAGATGAGTAAACTGAAAATTAACATTTATATGCCCTAATATTTCATAAAAACAACGTTACAGTCAGGCGTTTCTGTTTGTGAATGAATGTTTCGGTTTTAGCAAACTGTATTGCTATACTGAGTAAAAATCGACTGAAATGTTGAAATAAAATGTATTTGTATAAGCAACGTATTAAACTGCAAATTAACATTTATATTTCTTATAATAAATTGAAAGAGCTATGTTACAGACATATGAAAGACAACATTTCGTTGATTAGTTTTGGATAGATTATACATTTTTACTGTAAAATATCTGCCAACTCAAATAAGCCAATATTTGTTTGCCAATATTTGCTCATGTTAAATATAGTATGTTTTGTCAAAAATAAAGTAATCAAATAATCAATCAAATCCTTAACTTTGAAATATGTATGATAAAATGTATACTTTAGTTTTTACAAAGAAAGATTACACTTGAATTGTTGTTGTAATTGTAACCTTTTTAATAAAAAAATATATTTACAAGGTAGATGTAAACAAACTATTAAAAGGTAAATATAAGCCTTTTCTTTAAATAATTTTTATTGTGTTTTATTAGTGACAAATTTGGGGAGAGGATAAATATTCCAAAACTGAAAATACAGTATGAGAATTAACTGCACAATTACTAGACATGTTTTCCTTGGATATTATAGGCCAAATTGCAAGCACAATATGTGGAAAAATAAAAAAGAATTGAGATGCTTCCAACTGTTGCTCTTGCATTCTTGTGGCTCAGTGACTCACCTGAATGAATGGCTAATTAAGTATGCAGGCCCCATTGTCTCCTAAGGTGTGAACCACTAAATATGCATGATCGTTGACGCCCACTCCGCATATTGCCTTTCCAAACAGAAAGTGCTTTGCAAAATTCAAATCAATGTATTGTGTTATGTGAATGATAAGGGCAGGATGATTTTCACATCATTTTGAAGAAAAAACACTAGGCAATGACATCTATTAGACAAAAGTCTTATTGGCACATATTTAGTATGTGTTTTATGGCCTTATTTCAGAAACTTTAGTTTTTAGTTTTTTCAATAACCACGCATAAACATTATTCTCTCAAAAATGCAGACATGTACATTCTTGTTGCTCACATATTATGGTAGCCCTGTTTGTGCTAAATAGAGTGTAATTATACCTTTGCCATTAATATGTTTATAAGCAACTGAAAAAAGCACAAATGTCAGGGCATGTCAGAACATCTCAAGGACACCAAAAACCCCTCAGACCTCAGAGGGTTAATCAAATGGCTAGTGTCTCCTGTGCTGTCTTTGAGGCTTGTAGACACAGTCTCTTACTGAGATCGTTCAGTGGAGCCGAAGTGATAACAGCCTTTGAAGAGAACTGGTTTTAGGGCCGATGACAACAGGGGAGAGGGGGAAGGTTTTCTGATGTCTAGGTCCTTTTGATTAAGGCCATTCGTTACATAAGATTTTTAAGGTAAGAAATGTATTCCCACTTATAATAGTTATCGTGTTATTGTTGCATTAACTTCACATTGTTAAACTGGTTAAACTGGTGCCAGACTAAAATTTATGAAATCGATGGAAACATGTTGAAATATGAACTATAGACAGGTAGGCAACCTTTCAATGCTAAATAAATATACATGTACAACACGAGGATGCTCGATAATATAAAACACAGCATGATATAAAAGTAGAATGAGTGTTTACACTAACATGATGAATATTATAATGTTTAGACCAGTGTTTACTGTTAAATACTGTGTTCATGGATATCTGCTCAAACGTAGATGCTTATAATGTGGTAACAATAATGTTTCATAGTTTGAAGCGGGTCGATCGCTGATAAGCGGCTTGATCTCTGATAACATATGATAATCCATGTTTCTCTAGTGTAGTGTACTGAAGTGTTCATTTTTAATGATTTAAAGTTATAGGCCGCCTGCATTTCTGTAAAGTAAAATTATTATTATTGTTATTATTACTTTATGCAGCCCTACAAGTATATGCTTAAAAGGCACAACAAAACTGGTGTTCATTATACATTTTTTGTGAATTTTAAATCGCAATTTTAACCAGAAAAATCACAATTAGATTTTCTTCCCCAAATCGTGCATGTTCACAGTGTTTTTTTGTTTTGTTTTGTTTTTACAGGGACCAGATGCCACTGATGAGTCCTGCTGACTTCAACATTCACACGAGTCTCTGTACGTGAACTAGGGCTGTCAAAATTGCTCAAAAATTACGTTTGAATATTCCCTCTAAAAAAACGCATATATTCAAACTATTCGAACATCTGGTTGCGCATTTTGTCAATGACGCACATTACGTCAATAACAGGACAAATTAATACAAAGAGACATAACTACTTGTATAGGTAGTTTATTTAAGTTTAAACATATTTGACAACATATTACCTACACAAAAACAAGTAGAGTTTCACTCTCCGCAGACCTCACTCTCGCTCGCTTGCTCACTCGCACTCGCAGGCACTCTTTCTCTCTCTCGCCCTCACCCTGCGTTCACACCAAACGCTAATAGAGCGTCTGGCGCGAGTGATTTCAATGGTAAGTCAATGTAAGTCAAAGACACGTTTACCCGCGTCTGAAGGTCTTGCGGCGCGAATGAGGCACGCTCTCCGCGCGTCAACTTTTGCTTTTGACGCACGAATGGATTCAAAATGTTCAAGAGTCCAACTAGACGCGGTAGACGCGAATCCGACATTGAACGCTCCGAGCGAGCTGTGCTGTGGTAAACATGGAACTTTTCCTTGACATGAAACGGTAAATAATCAAACCAGTGGAAGCCTGCAGTGCATGAAACTGCTGTATCTAACCTACCTTATTCATGCAATATCTATTCAGTCAGTACACAGTAGCCTACACTTTTAGTAATGTTTCTGTTTAACGTTAACGCTTCTTCCTGTGACCTGTCCCTGACCCCTCAGGCAGCGCGCCCACTCGCAAAGCAGACAGCCGGGCCTCTGCTACCGCGGGCGTTTTTCCACATTCGAATATTAATTTTCACATTAGAAATTCTGTTCTTAAAACTATTCGAATATATATTCGAATTTAGAATATTCGTTGACAGCCCTAACGTGAACATGGTAAAATGAAAGAGCAAACAGGTGTGGCAGGTATGTTGAACAGGAACTGTTTCAGGAAGTCTCTCTGTTTAGATCATTGTGCTCAATAATGTGCCTTTTTGTCTTTTTTTATGTATCTTTGGAGATGTTGTGTTGTAAATAAATCCAAACAATCAAAAAGCCATTCTTTTAATCTCCTCATTCTTTGTTCAAGTTCCCTCACAGTCCCACCTGATAGGGCCATTAGGGGGAGGGTCTTTGTCTTCTCAGGTGTGAAACACATCAATAGTCATGATGATTCACGCATACTCACATGCAGCTTTCTTACACAAAACATGTCTTACAAATTTTAAATCAATAGGCTATATTGTTTTATGTGAATGAGTGGGCAGGATGATTTTCACATAGTTTAGAAGCAAAAATTCTAGGCTACGTGATACAATTTTCAAAAGTCTTGTGAACAAATAATCAGTATGGGCTTTATGGCCTTATTTCAGTGACACATTTTTTTTGTTTTTTTCACAAACCACGCATTAACGTAATTTTCTCAAAACTACAAACTTTTACATACACGCTGCTCACATATTATTGTAGCAGAGTTTGTGCTGAATACAGTGCAATCATACTTCAGCAAGTCTTACAAGTAACAGAAATAAGAACAGAAAACACCTCAGACCCCAGAGGATTAAATTTGCTTTGATATCAGGCGCTCTGGCTAATCATGTGACTATGGTGGCTGGTGTCTCTATTTTCACGTTCTGTGTAATAGAATCGCCAATAACCAGGGCACTTTCAACAGGATTATCAGTGGGGAGAACTTGTTTGATGTCCTCTTATGTGTCAAAATATCACAGCAAATTTGATTTCTCATGTCATGACCCATTTAAAATAGCTGTTTTCTATATGAATATATTGTAAAATGTTTATGTTTATGTTAATGTTTATTCCTGTGATCAAAGCTGAATTTTCAGCATCATTTCCGTGTCACATGATCATTCAGAAATCATTCTAATATGTTGATTTGCTGCTCAAGTAACATTTACGATTATTATCAATGTTGAAAACGGTTGTATTGTGTCATATATTTGTGAAACATATAATGCATGTTTTTTCAGGATTCTTTGATGAATAGTTCAAAAGATTAGCATTTATTAGTAGTCTGAGTTTGACTGGAAGTGTCATCAACAGGTGAAATTCTCAACTCATTCAACTGGATAGAAGTTTATTAGTCAATGTGAATCACAAGTATTGAGTCAATAGCTGATTGTAATTGCAACTACATGTGTTACACTGAGCCGAATATAGAAAATCTCATTCACATCTTCAACTCCAACCTCAGAAACTGTTACACTGCACAATCTCACAGCGCCCTCTAGTGTTACACAAGCCTATATCATAAATGCATATCAAATACATAACTACTGCAAACAAACCTGCTAAAAGAAACATTTAGTAGCATACAATTGATATATTTATGTAGAATGACCAAATCAAATTTTGAATATAATGCACAAATTCATGCCATTATGGAGGCAATAGTAAAATATATATAATATAATAGTAAATATAAAATATAATAGTAAAATATATCATATTAATGGAATGTATAAAAGAAACAATATCATTTTCACTTTTGTTTTCCCATAATGAGTTATTGTATCCCCTCATCATACAACATCTTAGATTATTATTAAACACGACTAGTATTCTGACTTTCTGCTGTTGACTTAATAGCTGTCTAAGAGACAACATGGTTTTCTGTCTTAAAAAGACTAATTATAAACATTTTCCACAGCATTGGATTGAACGATGGTTATGGTGGAGCCGGACCTTTCTGGATCATCAGAGAAATTACCTTCTATGTCTTTGTGAATGTTGTAGTAATACAGGAAGAGGAAAAACCCTGGAAAAAAATCATAGAACATTTATTCTGCTAATTATGCCTCCTCAAATACATTTCACAGATTTAAAGTTGTTTGCATGATTTTTTAAACTGTAACCAATAAAAAAAATCTACTCCCATTGCAACAATTATAATTAATTATATATTTTGAAAAAATAGTGAAAGTGAAAATAATTTGCTGAAATCTGTTAGAAAAATAGAAGCATTCTACTAAACCGAATGTAATGATGTATGTGATTGTTTCTCACCCTGAAACGAGTTCAACACAGTGAAGATGTAATATGAGGGAATGAGCATCGGTCCATAACTGAAGAACGCCACAGCCCACGTCAGGCCGAAGAGCAGGAACAAACTCAACACCATCATGAGCTGCTTTCTGAATGTCTTTATCTTGCCGTCAGGCGCTCTTATGTGTCGGGCTTGGACAATCTTAGTGATGATCATGATGAAGATTCCAGTTGTGAAGATGAAGACTAAAGCGTAGTAGCCAATGTTCACTATGTAGTGAATGAAAGGATCTGTAATCCAGCACCTATAGTTAGAAGAGAGTGAAATATAATTAAGACAATCAGAAGGCACTTAAAGTGCCCCTAATATGCTTTTTCAAATATTATCTTTGATGTAGAGTGTCATAGAGCTGTTTGTGAAGGTAAAGAGTCTGCAAAGTTTCACAGATCAAAGTGCAGATAAATGGAGTTATTGTCTCCTAAAAGAAAGAAACTATACTGGACTGCCTGAAACAAGTCGTCAGTAATTCCAGTCTCACTTCCTTCTGAACCTAAGTAGGTTTTATTGCCTGCCAGTGTTGTCAAAAATATTGATATGTATCGATTCTAAAATATTTGAAACTTCCAATACTCCTTTTCTGCAGTATTGATCAGAGATGCTCACAAGTCTCTGAGCTAGAGTCCAAGTCAAGTCTCAAGTCTTTGAGCTAGAGTCCAAGTCAAGTCTCAAGTCTCTGAGCTAGAGTCCAAGTCAAGTCTCAAGTCTATTGTGGTTATAATAAGTGTTGCATCACGTACAGCGACCCATCCAGGCTGCTTAGAACACTGAATAGCTATATATAAGGAATTCAAAGCATGTAATATGTTATTATGACTCCCTTATTTATTACAGTATCAGCTTTGATTTTGGTATATAATCAATGTAAACAGGCTATTGCAACATGACAAAAACACCAAGAATGCTTAACTTTTAAGTTAATATCTGTATTTTGCCTTGTAGCATGAACATACAGTACAGACAAAAAATTTAGTTTCTGAAGAAAAAGGACTCCCTTGTCTGTCGCTGAATTATAATGAAAGGCCTTGGCTCCTATTGTGCTGGCTCTGTGGGGCTATAAGACCAAATATATAAAAATGTTATACCTTACAGTACTAAAATTGACATACTCCTATTTAGTGCAACTGCAAAACATCACATTGTAGCTAAATGCAAAACACTATTGCAACGAACCAAATGATGTGAAATATACTATTATAAAAATATACTTTTATTGACCCCTTTCCGTGGATGAAAAACACTGATTGATCGATATCATGTATGAGGAATTTACATTTGCGTAAGTTGTACTGTTTCTTTCAACAGCGTTCGTGTTTATTTACTATTAGCTAGAAAGGATCGGTTCACGTGCCATTAGGGATCTGTCACGTCACATTTACAAGCGCCAAAACGGTATTTATTGTTTGAATTTCGTAATAGAATTGACAGAATTTGAGAGCTGAGATTTTTTTCTATCATAAGTAACCTACTCTGTCTAGTCTGTCGGTCTCCGTGTCCTCTTTGCTTCGCGATTTTTCTGTGCGTGAGAAAATGGATGTGTGGCGTGAGCGTTTGAAAAGTGTAAATCGCGTGAGTCTCACGGTGAATGCGTGACAGTTGGCAGCTCTGTTGAAGTTTTTAAACCCAAAGCTTACGATGAATGGCACAGCAGCCAGCGGCCGGTGCAGTCGACATGTTTGTTGTCCTCTCATGTGTGGCCGCGCGCAGCAGTTACGTAGGCAGGTTATAGGTAACGGAGGGAGGGGAATAACAGCGAGCTCGTCAGACGTTTCCTAATAATAAACATTGTTCACGAGTCCCGCAGCTCGAGTCCGAGTCGAGTCTGAAGTCTTTCGAGGACGAGTCTCAAATCGAGTCTGAAGTCACGCTGTGTGCGACTTAAGTCGCACTCGAGTCCGAGTCTCAAACTCGAGTCCCCATCTCTGGTATTGATATACAGATACTACCTGCGTGTTGTCTCACTCGTCTCATTCTTTCCGGTTGAATAGTGCTTATATTGCGCAAAAGCGCGTACCACTAACCGATGGCGTACTGATCACACATAAAGCCGCCTCTCAAACAACTCGCAAGTACCAAATTGCAAGTACTTCTTTTTCAAGATTTATTGTGCTTAAACGATCAAATACACACAAATGTCAAAATGCCCGTCTTGCAGAGTATTCAGATAAATACAGTCAGTTTTGGAACGTAAATAGTTACGAGAAAACGCATGTTGTGCAACAGTATATTGGATCTTTGCATTAGCTCTTAAAGGGACAGCAGCCTAATAAACCTGCTGCTGTCTGTTTTATTAATTGATCAAAGAACAAAAGTCAAAGAGAAAATCACTCAGTGCTCTTGACTGAATAACTTTTGTTGCTTTAATTGTAAGCAATAATCAAATGTTAGCAATAATCTGTATTTAAATGTTACAATGAAAACCATCCAGAGGTATTTTACATTTGATTAATTTCTGTAGTATTTATTACCAGAATACTACTGTTAGACCCACCTCAAAGCCATTTTTATTTCAGTTGTTATTTACAATTGTTATTTGTGCTATCGTTTGCAATTAATTTATTTGTTCTTATTTTATTACTGACTGTTTACTTGTTTTTTTGTTTGTAAATCTAGTTCAATGATTCAAATAAAGCCTCCCTGTGCTGTGTAAGCTATTACAACAAAATTACCCTAATTATCAAAGAATTATGAAATAAAAACAAATTATTTGTATGGCTGTGTATATATTTTCCCCGTGGTATCGATATTCTACAAGGTATCGTATCGAAGTTGGAAATTCCAGTATTATGACAACACTAATGCCAGCCTATGGTCTCCATTGGCTGCTGGCGAACAGCATCTCTTAGCCCCGCCCTCAAACACTGTAGTGTATCTGAGACTGGAAGAGTTTGGTTCGTGTTGTTCATGTCAAGAAGACGCTGTTTTCTGCTGCCAAAGCAAATCCACTTTGATGAGACTGATACGGTAAAACCCACGCCATTGTTACTGTTCATATCATTGTTATCAAGAGCTGAGATTCAGATATGATAATAAGTGTTTGGTTTCTGACCAATCACAGCAGACTGGGATGTCTGACCAATCAGAGCAGAGCTTCTCTCAGAAAGGCGGGGTTTAGAGAGACTGAATCCTTAATTGAACTGTTTCAGACACTGAGAGAAAAGAGCTGATGCTGGAGTGGATATTATAAGAAAATTAGTTTTTATTTTTAACCGGAATCCATGTAAACCTATTGTAGGAGACTCCAAAACAACAGTAGGAGCATGAAAAGTTCCATAATAGGGGCAAAAAAAGCTTCATTAATTCAGATATTTGAGACATCAAAAAAACGTACATTTGTGTTTTTCCAGATGTTGCGCTTATAGTTATTGTTTTATATCCTCCTATTGAAACGACAGCTACGACTATCGGTGCCGGAAACGCTGAAAACACACAGAGAACATTTTCATTACTTGAAATAAACTTTAACTTGAAATAATATATATAGCCTATATAAAAAACATTTTCTTTCAGCTAGTTGCAAAGGAAAATTTTTCTCATATTCATTTAATTTAACTAAATGTACTTAAATTACTAAAATTCATTAAAATAGTTTACAGTCTGAATTGCTGGGTTTTGCTTAAAAAGTATAACAGGTGTTTTGTTCATGTAACTCACTCCAGCCAAACACGGTGATCTTCCTCATGTAGTTTGTGATGGTGACGTTCTGTCTGATGAGCCATAAGTACATATGAAGAGCTTGAATGAAGAACCAGGTGAATGTAGTCAGCATGGAGTAATGCATGAGCAGAGCTATGAAGACACACGCAGCCTTGTCTCCTGTGTTGGCGACGCTCTCGTTTGACAAAAAGGATAAATTCAGGAGAAACAAAGCCACAAACATGTTCATCAAGATCTTCGTGGCCTGGTTTGATTTGGCTTTTCTGTTGAAATATAAAAACTATCTGTATTTGTAACATGCATTTATGCATTTAGCAGATGCTTTCATCCAAAAGAGGATCAAAAGCAATTAGTCAAAAACTTAAAGTAACTGTATGTTATATTTTAAGATACTTTACCGTAACAGAAAATGCATGAACAGAGCGACGGATAGAAAAAACATGGAGATGCCACAGCCGATAGAAGTGATGAAGCTCAATGATCCTACATACGGAGCTGTGATGTTTGCATTTACATCTGGAGATGACTGAACAGAGAAAACACAACAGAAACACACAGTTGGATTATTTTAACACCCTTTGTTGTTTGTTATATTAGTCAGCTATTTTCTTTATTATTATTTAGCCTTAGTGTCAATCCCAGGCCTTCCCCAAGGAGTCATGAGAGCGATCACAGAGGTGCGGGCCCCTTCTACAAGGCACCTCTATGCCCAGAAATGGTCTTTCTTCTCAAGCTGGTGCTCAGCTCGGAAAACAGACCCTGCTAAATGCGATAGAGTGGCAGTTCTCACATTTCTGCAGGGAATGTCTATGTGGCGGCCATTGCAGTGAATAATGCCCCAGTGGCAGGCCAGTTGATTGGGAAACACGACTGGGCAATATGGCAAAAATGTAATCTCGATAATTTTTTCCCATATTGATTGATAATGATATATATTTCGATATATAAATTGTTAATGCTGCCAGCTTTAACGTAGTATCCCAACAATGACAGAAGCCAAAACAACTAGAGGGTTCGATAATTACATTTTAAAGTATAGTTTATTAACAAAAACAGATTACACATTTGGCATTAAAATATTAAGACAACTTCCTAAAATAAAAAAATAAAAAATAAATAAAGGTTGTGACATAAGGAGGTAAATGAGATTAATGTGCAAAATGTAAACAATACTATTGTAAACCAACATTTGTTACACACTTTACAGTTTGATTGTTTTTAGAGGTAGCTTAAATGTGCAAAATGTAAAAATAACATAATTTTTTTTAACAGGGGTGTAAAAAAAAAAAAATCTTGCATCAAAATAAGTGTATTATGAAAACATTTTAGTAACTAAACAGAATTTTATTAGGTTTAGTGACAACATGTTACAATGTTTACATGTTACAATTTCTGGTAAGCTACGGTTTTCTATTATCGCTTGACCCAAATTTTACGATTTCAATTCAATTCTTTTATACTTCAATATTGACTCATTTGGATAAATATTAGGTACACAAGATAGGTGTTAATTTTTCTCAAGACATTTTTTTAATGCGTTTTTTATTATAATAACTTTATTTAATGATATAAGTAAAAATATAATAAATATGTTTGTTTTGTTTTTTTCTAGCCAACTAACGTGCTAGGCTATATTATGGTCATTAAATGGCTTTCCTGAGGTAAATGTTATGTGACAATTGTTCTCCAGCTGTTTTACCTCTTTCCGCGGTTGAAAAACACTGATTGGTCGATATTATGTATGAGGAATATACATTTCGGTAAGTTGTACTGTATCTTTCAACATTGTTCTTTCGTGTTTATTTACTATTAGATAGATATGACCGGTTCACGTGACGCCAGGGATCTGTCACGTCACATTTACTAGCGTCAAAACGGTATTTATTGTTTGACTTTCATAATAAAATGGACAGAATCTGAGAGCTGAGATTTTTTTTTAAATATATCGTAAGTAACCTGCTCTGTCTAGTCGGTCTCAGTATCCTCTTTGCTTCGCGATTTTTCTCTGCGTGAGAAAATGGGTGTGTGGCGTAAGAGCGTGTGAAAGGTGTCAATTGTGTGAGTCTCATGGTGAATGTGTGAGAGTTGGTAGCCCTGACTGAATTCATGCTACCTTTTCTGTCGACAATTTCATCATCTTTCGATAATAACTCAAGGTGAGTTTCACTTTCGCCACTGCTTCCACACATTTTCTGTCGTCCTCGTGTCGAGTTTGCTTTGCAAAGTGAAGTAGGAAATGAACTTTGTACTTTGACGTGCACTGTACACATTAAAAGCTGCACGCTGATTGGCTGTTGTCGCATATTTCTGCTGTGAGATTGGCTCTTAGATTAATCCATATCGAGTAAAAATGTCCAGAGCTTATCATCGTTATCAACATAAATTTTATCGCGATTCGATATGATATCGTTTATCGGCCCAGCCCTAGAAACACGACAAGTTTGCTTGTTAAATTCTTTAGAGGGTATAGAAAGCTGAACCCTCCACGCACCTGCTCGTTCCCATCTTGGGACCTCTTCACAGTCCATAGGGCCTTTAGGGGTCCTCCCTTTGAGCGGCTCCAGTCTACTGACTTATGGTCCCTCTTGGTAAAGACTAACCTCTTGCTAGCACTAGCGTCAGTCAAGCGAGATGGTTTTACAGGCTCTTTCTGTAGAGCCTTTGTGTCTTGAATTTGGTCTTAACAACTGTGAGGTTGTCCTTAGGCAGAGGAAAGGCTATATGCCCAAAGTTCTTTCCACCCCATTTAGAGCGCAGGTGATAGCGCTATCAGCACTTCCGCTCACAGGAGACAAGCAGCCACCTCACCCTCTTTGTCCTGTAAGGGCCTTTAGGGTGTATACTGAGCCCTCTGGCCAATTTTGGCAATCAGAGCAGCTGTTTGTCAGCTTCAGAGGGAGCACTAAAGGTCTGCCAGTCTCGAAGCAAAGACTTTCCAGGTGGATGACTTTTTTTGCCCTGTTGCTCTGTTGACTCCTGGCATTGTTCAGCAGAAATTTCTATTACAGACATCTGTGCGGCCGCCGGCTGGTCCTCGCCGTCCACCTTCATCAGATTTGACAACCTTGGACATTCCTGCCCTACAATCACGGGTGTTGTCAGTTTAAGGTCTATGTAGCAGGCTCTGACCTAGGGTCTCGGGTTTGATCTTCCTCTGTTTTCTTCCTCTTATGTTTGTTTCTGTCTTTTCCATCTTTCCACGTGCATTTACGCACAGCTGTTTGGGTTTCGCAATCAGTGCATCTGCTTGTTTGCGCTCACCTGTCTCCCCTTATTGCTTAATTTCTCAGCTACATTTATGCTTCCTTTCCCTTTGTTGTCTGCCAGTATGTTCTGTACCTTTTGCTGGTCACTTGCCGGTTTTTTCTTTGTTTAGTAGTTTTATTTGGTTTTGTTTTCTTTTGTCTCACATGTTTTTCTCTGCCCAGTTGTGTTGCGGTTCCCTGTTCCTCTCCAGCATTCACTGGTCTTGGACTGTTCCATCACTGCTGATCATTTGGACTGTTCCTGGTACTGGAGTTTGGATTTCCCTGGGTTACCGTTTGCCTTTCTGGACTGATTCCGCTGTGAACTACTGCCTGTTCTTGATTGTGAGTTGGGATGTCCCTGTTGGTTCTGTTTGCTCCTCGCCTGACTACCCTGCTTATCTGACACTGATTCTCGCCTCACGATTTGGATTTGATTATCCTGGACTCTGACCCCTGCCTGCCTGACTATTCTCTTCGCTGCTGTTTATCAGTTCTGGAGCCATGCAGCTTGAACTGTATTACTGTTTCAACAAATTGAAGTTATGCATTATTCAGCTTTTGGGTCCTTCTTCCTTAGAACGTCACACTCCTTATGCGGGTAGTCTAGGGGCCCTCAGTCGAGTGCCCCCTAGCTGTCGGCTCGCAGGACATGGATTAATTTCCCCATAAGTGCCATATAACTGACTCAATGTGAGTGAACCATATGGAAAGGGAATGGTTACTCAATATAACCTCAGTTTCCTGAGATAATAGGAACGAGCATTGCATAGCTTGCCCTGATACTAAGCTGCCTAAAGTGAGCTGTGCTAAACCGCTCCTCAGTCAAAAGATCTACAAATAGATACAAGATACAAGTATGCATTTCTGCACGACTTTATAGGCAGCCAAGACCACCCTTTTTGGTGGACTAAAAGTCATTTTCTGTAAAAATTCACAGACGTGGACCAATCAGGCTTCAGAATTCTGAGAAACCAGGTGTTTTCCCCATAAGCGTGAGATGACTGATGCAGTTGCTTGTTCCTGTTATCTCAGGGAACCGAGGTTATGTTGAGTAACCATTAACGTTTTGCACTAAGGAAACATATCACAGATTAAACAGCTCACTCATCTGTCAAAGAACTTGACCGGTCAAGCCATGTTAAATATTACGCTTATGCATTATCTTGAAGCTTAAAATAAAGAATTCTCATGTTTTGGGCTGATTGGATCACACACCTTCCCAGCAGCAGCTCTCTCTTTTTCCTCCACTATTTTTAGATGCATTTTGTCCATAGAAATGCGTTATTCAGTGCTGTAATTTGACGCGACAGGCGGAAGTTTTCCGTGTACGGTGGGCAAACGTGACTTATCGATAATGATATTCATTGTTGATGATTTTAATTACTGATTTTATCGATTAGTTGTTACAGCCCTACCCTTGACATCTGGCAGCTTGTACAGCAGTATTTTTTTTTCTCTACAAATATAAAGAGATTTTGGTAATTTTTTTATTTTTTAACTACATTTTGGTGTCGTCTTTTTCATCACATTTTTCATCATAGTTTTCTTTAACAAAATTTACACCAGTTTTAGGGCCCTATGATTTCCCCGATGCAGAAAACGGACAGAATCACTGAATTTGTCAAATTTTTGATGAATAAATAAAAAGCAGGTCAATACACTTAAATCAAATTGTGATATAGACTAGTGTCTGTGAATATAAAAGCACAAAAATACTATTTAAATATGGATCCTGCATGTTCTGCGTGTCTCTGAGTGAATGAATAGTGCAGACGCGGTTTCCACTGTCGGGCCAAAAGCGGGCGTGCTAGTGCGTGCCTGTCGCATTTCCACTGTCACTTCCGAGGCTTGATCAGGCCTGGTCGGGGCTTCTTTGGGGCCAACAGCCAGGGTTTTTTTTGCCCACAGAGTACCTTGGTCCAAAGCGGGCCAACTGGGGCTTGAGGAGCGATCATGAACAGGGACGGAGTTTACCTGAGCCGGGAGACGGCAGCGCCGGATGATTCCATATACCAGCTAACATCTGCATTACAGACTTTTAACATCATTTTAGCTCAACCCACTTTCATGTTTGAATACCTTCTGTTTGTGATCCGAAGGCAGAAATATTTATACTCGATGCAAAAGACTATGCGTGCTAACCATTAGGTAGGAGGTACTATTAGAGGTAGACCGATTCATCGGTTTTGCCGATATATCGTTACTGATAGTTGATTGGTGGAACCATCGGTTATCGGCAAAAATCCATACTGATAGCTTTTCCGGGTTGCGTCCGTTGCTGGAGCGGCTGAGAAGAGTGTGCTGTCATTACACAGTACGAGAGCGCTGAGAAGAGACTGCTGGCATTATACAGAGCTAGAGCGACCTCTAGAGGCCAAATAACAAACTATTACTGGCACCTCTTGTTTATTTTAACACTTGAGGCAGTGCACTGCAGAGAGAGAACACGATGCATGGAGAGCGCTGACACTTCAGATGTGTGTTAAAAACACTGACAGCGAAACGATATGAATACAGAACACTACAGTCCATGTTGCCATATCATTATAAATTATGCTTTTGATTAGATGCTGCATTAGCAGAGTATGTCTGCCATCGAGGCTGAGAGGACGCTAACATTAATAGTACACATGGGACAAGACCCACCCACTTTTTAAGACCAATCATATTGGACCCACTCACTTTTACCGTCTCTAATTCAGCGCATATGTCTGTTCGCTTTTCAGAGCGCCGTCAGTCAAATCCATTCCACTTGAGGAATGCCCTAATAAATTAAACATTTCCGCTGAATCGCTACGTCAATAACAGCTTTATGTTGTCAATGCTGGCAAATGACCATGGTATCAGCGCGATAATCCACGGATAGCTGTGCATTTAATACACAACGTGGAGGCAAAGAACCACCCGACGTGAAGCAGAGTTTAATTTACTTGTTTAATTAAAAGGCACCAGAATACAGGAAATGGCATTTACTCCAGTAAAATTTTTCTGGGGGAGGACCCACCCACTTATCTTTTGCTTCCGACGCCCCTGATTGTACCTCAAGCGGTTAAAACAATGTAAATGATAAATGGACTGCATTTATATAGTGCTTTCACAGACCTATGGCCACCAAAGCGCTTTACATAGCCTCACATTCACCCATTCACTCACTCATTCATACCCCGACGGCGGTGTCAGCCATGCAAGGCGCCATCCAGCTCGTCGGGAGCAGCTGGGGTTAGGTGTCTTGCTCATGGACACCTCGACAAATGTGACAAAAACACATGCAAACCTGACCTAAATGTTTAATGTCGCATTTGTCACCATCTATATGCATTAGTTTATATCCAGCTGGTCACTTGTATGCATTCATTAGCCGGCGAAGTTGCATATATAAGCTAGTGACGTGATTGCTTTCTCAACATTGAAACATAAACATCAGACACGCATTCGGTTTCAGTTCTTTTTTATCACTACAATACATGTTGTTATTTTGATTAGATAATCATCAATCATTTTATTATAGAAGCAAATAAAGTGAGAGACTATACATGTAATATACATTTATGTAATTTTAATGCTCTAGCCTTTGCAGATATGTAAATATGGCCATCTTTAAGCATGACTGTGGATTTATATGAAATGGTAACACTTTACAATAAGATTCTTAGCATTAAGATTAATAAATGTTGTAGAAGTGTTGTTCATTGTTAGTTTGTTAATTTCAACATTTGCAATACATTTTAAATTGAGATTTAATTTGTATTTTATCTGTTAACCTTAGTTAATGTACTATGAACTAACATGTATGATCAAGGTGCAATTGTATTGCTCAAATATGAATACATGCTGTAAAAATGTATATTGCATAATGCATTTAGTTCATGAAAGTTTGCTAATACATCCTTGTTAAAAAATGGGACAAAGTGTTACCTATGAAATGTACATATGTGTCTAGTTTATAGCTAAAGAAACACATTTTACCTGTAATATTTTAATGTTTAAATAATTTTCTGTAGAATTCCTTCTGTAGAACTTCTCATTTTAATCTATTCATATTTATATATTTATTTCATTTAGCACATTTCAGTTCAGCACTGTTTTGCTTGGAATGTTATGTTTGTCTTTTTATCCAGTATCCATTTAAAAAAAATATCGGTTGATTAATTGGTTATCGGCCAGTATGTTCAAACCTGGTTATTGGTATTGGTAAAATCCACTATCGGTCGACCTCTAATTACCATAGTAAACATGGTAAATATGACCGCTTGAATAAATCAGACAAATCATATAGGCTATCACACAATCATGTTTTTATTTGATCTGTCAGTATGTCTCGTCTCGTCTCTTAATATCGGACTGTCTGATATCCATATTTAGCCACTAATATGTCATAAAATTCAGAGAGCTTCCTCTGTTTCTCTGACTGAAAATATAACTGTATTGGGAGAGAGTGCTAAAGCTCCTCAGGTCATATTTTTGGTGGCATTTTTGTAGAAATGATCTTTCTTTTTTTAAATGTGATGTAAACTGTCCTGTGACTAAACAAACAGGAACAGACGCAACTGAATAAGTACGTGTGTCCTCTTTCTTTTGTGAAATAACGGTAAACCACTTTATTTCTGTGTGACTAATGTTCCAATCTTGACACAGATAAATTCATTATGATCAGTGTATCACTTTTTATTGTAAACCTGTGGTAAAACATTTATGCTTGGGTTTTAAATATTTAAGCAAACAACAAAAATGCCAGTGAACGGCCGCTTTTATTATGTTCGTTTTGCGATCTCGCTAGTTTCCAGTGATTTTCTTTCTGATAAAACTTCCATTTGCTTCATTCTTTTTTTATATAGGCCTAACAAAAACAAACTAAATTATATATTTATCATTTTGTTATCATGAAATAAAATGTTGCACTCTTTTTATTACACTTTTTTGTTGTTTTTTGTTTTTGCCATACAAAGTACGTAACATTTAACAATGTATTTATTTTAAGTTATATTCAGCTTTGTTGGTACAATATCTGCTGGAATGTTAAAAAAAAATTCAGTGTTAAATAAATGTTTTTAAATGTTCAATGTTGTAATTGATTTTTTCAATTTTCTTTAGTGATCTCGTACAAGTTCATTAGCATACACTGTAGATGTAATAGACTCTGATATTGATTTTATGGGTTTTTTAAATGAAACTCTGAGAAGCTTCTCACCATCAGCACTGCAAAGAACGTCAGATGTGAACACGAGCACTTTATGGTGTTGTTGATTTTTTCTGTCTTACAGCCGGACGTCGTCCATGTAAGATTTCCTTCAAAGAAAAGAGAGTGAGGAATGAAATATATTAAATAAATTGGGTTTGTTGATGGGAACTGATCAACACAGCCAAAAGTGAATTTACCTTTGCCATCCCAAGAACTGCAAGATGCATTACCGACCTGTAAGAACATTTTTGAATATTATTTTGCTTTCATGGTCTTTAGTCATTATAAAAAAAAAAGTTTCACATCAAAACCTTCATTACCAGATCTTTCTGTGTAAAGAACATTTCAATATTGTTGGAAAGGTTGGAGATATTGGCCCTCATCGTTATTCCATAAACCTCATCGTTCAAAACAGTGTCATTTTTTGTTTCATCCTAAATGTGAAACCATACAAGAATAGAGCAAATCAAATATAAATGTGTGAGTACAATATATCAACCAAAACTGTCTTGTTAAGTCCAGCTCTTCTGAAGTCAACAGATTTTTGTCATGATGGGAAAGAAATTAGTTAAAAAAAAATGTTTTGTGTATCATAAAATATGATAATTGTGATAGAATTGTACTTTTTGGGTTAACTATCCCATAAACATAACTTAACATTTTCAAACATGGAATTTAAAATGTTTTAATTGTGTGAGTACCTTTCCCATGTTTTTGAACCGTAGAACTCCAAATAACGCACTGCCATTGTTTTCCAGTCGTGATTTATTAAGGGCCTCACTGGGAATCTTTACATACCAGAGAATGTCTGTCTTCAGGTCACTTTGACAATCAGTAACCTGTGGGGGGGAAAAAGTCCATCTGTCCTTTATCAGAGTATTTTTATTTAGGAAAACTTTTACATTTACTTCCAAAGCATAATGTCTTACTTTTTACTGCAATGCATTTCATAAAAAAATATGTAGTTCCTTCTTATTTTGAACTGGAGATTTGTGTCTGAAAAAGTTCTGCGTTTGATCTACTGACGATGCACAAATAAGAGAACACAGACGCAGCCGAATAATTTTCATTATGACTAGGGCTGCACGATTAATCTCAATGAAACTGCACGCGATTTGGCAAAGGCTGTGATTAGTTTATTCGCAGATTGTCAGTGCAGCTGCTGATCGTTAGTAAATGCTCCATCTGAACACCAGAGGGCGTCTCACACACACACAGACACGCACACATACACATCAAATATGTCCCGCAGAAATATGATAACACGTCATTCCAGGAAATCACTATCGGGCATTATTCTATCTGTAGCTGAATAAACAGAAGATTGAAACGCTTTGATTGATTAAACATGACTAATAAACACACGACTGCCTTATTCTGTGCAAGAAGCACATCATTTCCCAGAAGGATGAGCTCAACTGTCTTTATGAAGTGAGTGGAGTAAAAGCATGTTATTAAATGTTGTCTTTTGTTGGACAAGAGGTTCATACATGCTTCTCATGTTTGGAAAGATGTTTGACGCGTGTTGCTTTTTCAAATCGTCGCTGTCGGGCGAAAAAAAAACATTTTTCAGGAAATTAAAAAAACTGCATATTGTTTTAGTTATTAAACATTGTATTGTTAAAGTTGGTATTATACCTTATATTGCTATCATATACTGTTGTGTACCAATATTAACACATTTTCCCCAAATCATGTTTAATCGGAGATACATGATTTATGAATTGGGAGCAGGGAGATACAAGGTTACGTTGTCATAGATTGGTACAGACACAGACGTCGCTGCTGCCAGCAGTGTTCATCAAAGTCTGCGGTCGCATTGAGCCTTTTGACAAGAGACAAGGCTTTAAGAGCTAATCACAGCTAATGATTGTGGTTACATACATCTTCCTAAACTCTATTTTAAACGTTTAAGAGCTATGAGTGATGCAATACCAAAATAAAATGATAAACTGACTAGGCTGTCTAATAGGTGGAAATTAATCTGCACGCAAACAAAGTCGCAGTCGCGTTGAGCCTTTTGACAAGAGAAAAGGCTTCAATAGTTAACCAAAAAGCTAACGACTATGGTTACATACATCTTCCTAAACTTCATTTTAATGGTTTAAGAGCTATAAGTGATGCAAAACAAAAAATGATGAGCTGACTAGGCTGTCTAATAGGTGGAAATTAGCCTAATCTGGCTAATCTTCGTGGCTCACAGGCTTCCTTCTGCACCGAAGCATTACAGCTATTGATTTTTAACAAAACAGGCCTACTCAGATGTATCTAACCTAACAAACTGAATCTGCAGGGCTACCAACTCTCACGCACTCAGTGTGAGACTCATGCAATTGTCACTTTTTACACACTCTCATACCACACATCCATTTTCTAACGCAGAGAAAAATCGCGAAGCAAAGAGGACACGGAGACTGAAAGACAAGACAGAGCAGGTTACTGATATGAAACAAATTCTCAGCTCTCAGATTCTGTCAATTTAATTACGAAATTCAAACAATAAACACCATTTTGATGCTAGTAAATGTGACGTGACAGATTGTTGACAGATCTCAGTTCAAGCGGCACGTGAACCGATCATCCGTTTACTCTTTACTACTAGTTAATAGTAAATAAACACGTATGATCAATAGGTCATTTGAAAGATACAGTTCAACTTACCGACATGTAATAAATTTGATCGACCAGTGTTTTTCAACTGCGGAAAGAGGTCCATAAAACAGTTGGAGAACTGTGTCACGTAACATTACATTTACCTCAGGAAAGCCATTTAATGACCATAGCACGTTAGTTTGACTAAAAACTTTGAATAAAGTTAAAACTTGTTTTGAACCATTTTTGTCATCTGCAGATTAATTTTAAGTAGGGGGGAAAAATCGATTTAAATCGTAAAAAAATAAAAGTCTGTAAGTACATCAGGAGTTTATTTAAATAACACTTGCCTGACGGCTCATGCTACCGCTAACCAGGACGTCAAGGTCACTTCCGTGATTTGGGAAAAGCCCGTAAAAGTCCTTTGCAAAACTCACAAGTGTAAGGGAAAAGTGGAAAACTTTTCCGAAGTGTTAACAACTTAGTGTTAACTAATAATTGTTGCAAACTGGTGCTACCAACAAAATATTAGTGCATTCTTGGAACTGGCCATCGTTACACTACATCCTAAATCCTTCTGTCAGGACTTTTACGGGCTTTTCCCAAATCACAGACGTGACCTCGACGTCCGGATTAAAGGTGGCATTAGCCGTCAGGCAAGTGTTATTTAAACAAACTCCTGATGTACTTGCAAACTTTCCAATGCCTCGTTTTATGAGTACAGAACCTATTTGTACTCCTGTAGAAGTTTGGTACCATTCCGGGCATTATTAGTGCGGTAATTTACGAGATACAACCTTGGATCCATTAGTGCCTACACTAATCCATCCGGCTGACATCTCTAAATAAGCTCTAGCTTTAATAATGTTCGACCAAGTGAAGTAAAAGCTTCTGGGGGGGTGTTTGGCTTGAGGTTATGGTGCAAAGGACCCTAGGTTGAAATAACTCCGAACCATCCCTTTAAGTTATTTTGAACTTGTACTCAAGTAAAAGGAGTACTTAAAGGAACACGCCAACCTTTTGGGACTTTAGCTTATTCACCGTATCCCCCAGAGTTAGATAAGTCCATACATACCCTTCTCATCTCCCTTTACATCTTTCAGAAGGCGAAGCACTGCTACTTGGGCGGAGTGATTTACTCCAACTCTGAGCAAACTCTGCTCCTCTCCACGGGGCTTCTCAGCTGCTGCGAGCAAATCACTCCGCCCAAGTAGCAGTGCTTCGCCTTCTGAGAATATAATTCCCAGTATGTATACGGTTAGAAGATGGCTGTGTCACATGTGACCTTGTTATTTGTACACGCTGTGACTATAAAAATCACAACATGTAAATAGGAAAATGTTGGCGTTATTGTGTCACTTATTGGGAGCAGTATGCTAGCTGGAGCCGTTTACCTCCAGTCTTTGTGCTAAGCTAGGCTAGCGATGGGTGCGTCAGACAGAGTTACGGCACGCACGGAGATGAAAAGGGTATGTATGGACTCTAAATCTGGGGGAAACGGTGAATAATCTAAAGTCCCAAAAAGTTGGCGTGTTCCTTTAAGGAGTGCTTAATACTTTTACTGAAGTAATATTTTATTAGGGTATCTGTACTTTTTCACAAGTACTTGATTTGTGTACATTTCCACCACTGTATTCAAGTCTTACTTTTATACTGCTCGATTCTGAAGAGTAACATGTGTCTCTGGTTTCTGTGTTCTTGGCTTGTATGTGAAGAAGACCAATAACATCCCCCATGACAATGACTTCTTTGCTTATATTGTTTTTTTCCATGTCTTCCATCTTAGTCTTCAGATTGTTCAAGGTGTCTCTGCAAAATGTAATAATCATTCTGTATTCTGTAATAAGACTTTTAATTAAAAACATTTCTGGTACTGTAACTGCAAACTTACGATGCTTTTGAGGGATCAAAATATGTCGGATAATTTGGTATCTTATTGCAGGTCACACACGTCCATCCACTACCGTTTAATCTCAAAACGTATGTGCTTCTTTCATTCCCTGCAGCACCTTTTTCACACAGAAAAAAATATGGGATAGATTTTATTTGTAAATGTGTGCCCAGTATATTGTGTTATTTGTAATTTCAGCATTATAATATTCAGTTCAATTCAGTATAATATATAAATTTCAGTTCATGACTATTATTCTGGTGTCACTATTGTCCTGTGCTTTGGGTTACAAGCCAAAGCCTATTAATTTACACCCACAAATGTAATAAAATGTAGCATTTTAATCAACAGTACATTTTGTCATCCTTTTATCATAAGTCTTGGAGTATCGCAATAATATCGTATCGTGAGTTCAGTATCGTGATGTATCGAATCGTGACATGAGTGTATTGTTATACCCCTACATTTTATAAATCTTAAAAGTCCCCCTTTAGTCAATAATTTCATCCCTTAAAACTCATCTTTGATCACAAAAACGACACAAACGTTTTTTGAAACATGAAGCTAAGGCGGGACATATTGAATGGCTCCTCCCCCTTTTCAAATAGCCAATAGCATTTAGTTTACCTCACAGACTGACAGCACCATGAAAGTGAATCCGAGCGCTGATGATACGTTGGATTCAATAGTAGAGGTGTGAATAAACTCTAGCTATTTCATTCTTAACCAACGTACAGTTGGAAAATGAAATAAAACTCGAGCGTTTGAGCAACCGAACACTCATTTCCAGTCCATATTGCTCTGTGATGTATCAACTTTGGCCAGGTGGTATTTATAGCATAGGGGGCGGAGCTTTAGATACTAAAGCGCATTTGATTGGACAGAAGATGTGATGAAAAGCTGAAGTCCGCGGTGACGTCATAAAAATGACGGTAGTGAGAGACTACATTTTGAATGCTTATATCTCCTAAATGCAAATTTTGCCATTGCATTCATAACCTTATGTTACTCCAAAACATATTCATACTAAAAGTAAAAAAAAACACACATTTTAAGACAGACTTACCACTGCATGCATCATTGTCATATTTAGCGTATCTACAACTCTCTTCAGGATCAACAGGACTGTTACTCTGACAACCTCAAGAGACCATGACAACACATAATTCAACACAGTTATCAAACCATACAGTATCCATCTTATTTGTAAGAGTGTGTGTGGCCATTTGTAAATTTTATGTGTTTTGCTGTCATTCGCTTCCAGTTATTTTACAAAAACAGCCTATTGAGTATATCAAAAACTGTATTGAGTTTAACTCAATATAATATAGAATAAAACATCTGCCTTAAATAGTAATAAAAAAATGTAATACTCATTCCCATAGTGGCCTGTCACACCTGTCCTGTCCTAATTAAAAATGCATACTGAAATTAAAAACTATATAAAGATGGATAAAATCTACCTGAATGTCCAGTGGTTGACCCTGTCTGGCAGTTCAGTTTATCCAAAATGTCTGTAAAAGGGAAGGGATGGAATTATTACAAGACAAAAAGACCCATTAGAGGTTGTACTTCCGTCACTGAAGAAGTTCAACCTGCCACAGGCACAGATGACACAGTTCTACTCAGCTTTTATTGAGTCGGTTCTGTGCACTTCTATAACTGTCTGGTTTGGGTCAGCCAGCAAATAAGATATAAGAAGACTGCAACAGGACTGTTACGACAGCTGAAAGGATAATTTATGTTACCTGCCCGAACCTTCAACCCTACATCTCCAGAGGGTAGAAACGGGCAGGGAACATCATCATTTCTTTTCCCTGGATATCTACACCTTAAATAGCTAGCACATAATTGCCTGTTTTTATAATTCATAATTCAGTCCCTTATGGCGTTTTTGCCACCTGAGGGCAATAAATAGCCTATGTATACATGTAAATACATATTTTTATTTGTACAGTTATTAGGGGTGGAACGGATCTCAGTTGATCTGTACGGAGAGAAAGAGAAACAGAGAGAGAGAGAGAGAGAGAGAGAGAGAGAGAGAGAGACATTTTAGACAGCGCTCGAACACTGAATTGATTCATCTTTCGCGTTTCCTTGCCCTTGAACGGACACATAAACAAAATGATGTCTAAATGCCCGTCTCGGCAAGTGTTCTCTCGGTTATGTCGTGAACAGTTGAGAATGAAACGGATGTTTGTCAGTTTTTTCGGTCCGTGCAGTCGGTCTTAAAGTGACAGCACACACCTAATATTCCTACTGTTGCCTGTGTCATTAATATTAATAAAACAACTAAATACAGCTTTAACAAAGATGAAAATATATTTAATTTCTACAGTGAACAAATAGTGTTATTTTATATTTAGGCTTAATTATTCATTTCTGTGCCTGAATACTACTGTTAGAATACTACTGTTATTTAGTATTCATCTCTGCTTGTAATTTGTGTATTTGTTCTTATTTTATTACTGACTGTTCACTTGTTTTAAATAATGTGTGAGCTTTATCAGTTAGGCTAGTAGTTTTTGATGTAGTAGCTATTGAAGAACTTCAAGTGAGCTTTAAGTAATAAATGAAAAGCAAAGTTACACACCGTTCATTCATTCGTAGATAATTAACCTTTAACACTATCACGTGTAGGATGATACGCACCTGTTAAATTCAAGGTTGATTGCAGACAATCATCTGGCAATATACAGTGTCTTATGCCTTCAAACTCATTCATTTCGACTTTACATTTCCCCTCTTGTTTTGTTATGCTGTAAGTGTATGATTTCCACTGTCCTGAAGCCAGAGAAAACAGCTTACATTTGTTGACAAAAAATATTTTTGAAGATCTTTGAACTCAAGAATGGTTTATAAATAATATATACACAGGTTTTACCTTGAGAGGAGATGTTTAGTGTGACGTTCATGTAAAGAAACCCAGCTGATGTCAGATCTACAGCTGGAAGAAAAAGAGAAATTACTTCAATGAGTTTGTCAGTCGTCACCAGTGCTTTTAGATAATAAACAGAGTATTCGCACAGTCTACCTGGGTTTGTTGATGTCAACACTAACACTGTATCTATTTCAGGACGACACGCGCCTGTGAAACTCAACGTTGATTGCATACAATTTTCTTTTGGCAATAACCACAGCTTTATGCCTTTAAACGTCTCATTCATTCTGACTTCAAATTTCCCCTCATGTTTTGCTATGCTGAAATTGAATGATTTGCACTTTTCTGAAACTAGAGAAAACATTTTACATTTGTTGAAAAAATACTTTTTAAGAGTTGTTTTGTTGAGCTCAAGAATGGTTTATAAATAATATATATACAGGTTTTACCTAGAGAGATGTTTAGTGTGACATAAATGTGAAAATCTCCTTGATTTATCTGCCCAGTTGATAGAGATGTCGGATTTACAGCTGGAAGAAAAACAGAGATTACCTCAATGAGTTTGTCAGTCGTCACAAGTGCTTTCAGACAATAAATATGTAATATTTACACAGTCTACCTGGAGGATAATTTGGTATCTTATTGCAGGTCACACACGTCCATCCACTACTGTTTAATCTCAAAACGTATGTGCTTCTTTCATTCCCTGCAGCACCTTTTGCACACAGAAAAAATATGGGATAGATTTTATTTGTAAATGTGTGCCCAGCATATTGTGTTATTTGTAATTTCAGCATTATAATATATAAGAGCAATTGTAATTTCATCATTATAGATGCATGTTCATCACTATTCACATATTTATTATTAGGGCTGGGTAAAAAATATTGATATCTTGATTTTAATCGATTCTCATTTTTACAAACCGATATCGATTCTTAAAAAAAAAAAGAGAATCGATTAGGCTAGTCGTCCTTTTTTCAGTTGAATGGAAAATTGTAGCGCGCATCCCATCCAATAGATCGCAATAATCTTTGTGCTTTGTTACTATGAAACAAAGTCTCATTTTTCAAATTACATCAATTTTCTTACAAAATTCAGAAACATAAATACCGTTTCGGCGCCGTGAGATCGCTCTGGCTCAGCTCAAGAGCAGCAGCAGCACATGATATGAAAGCTTTAGCGTTAAGTTCTGCCAGGAAGACTCAATCAGCGCATCATGTATTACCTCACTTCTAACCAATCATGTGCTAACACTCGCAGTATAAAAGATTGGTACTTACATTTGTCTGAGTTCGCAGATGCTGACGCTGCCAATTACCTACATCCTCCCCAACCACCACCAAGATGGTACCTTCCCCTTCATCCTCCCCACCACCACCAGGATGGTCCCTTCCTTTACCTCCAGGGGGTCGGTTGCGCCCCTGCCTTCGTCTTCAGGCAGGATTTGCAGCTTCCGCTACCCTCGCATTGCACGCTAAGGACGGGGCCTACGCCAAAGAACTTTTTATGCTTGCTGGGCTGTTAATAAACATGCGCTTGTTATATCAATTTATCTCCCGAGTCTTTCTGGTAGAACTTCTCTTCCGCCTTAATAATACCAGTTACAGCGCAAAATAAACATGAATGAGCATCTGAAAGTGTGCTAAAAGATGGAGTACAACTTATCGAAATCCGTATCATGTCACATGCCAATGTCTCAATTAGTGTTTCAACCGTGGAAAGACGTCAGTAAAACAGCTTGTAAACAATGTCATGTAACGTCACATTTACCTCAGAAAAACCATATCCAGTGACCATAAACTCGTCAGTCAGCTAGAAAAATTTACTCTAGAGAGGAGCATTTTGCTAAATATATGCAACATATTACATATTCATTATAATTTTTTATGTTCTTCAATATTTAATGCATGTTTGAATAAATCTGGCATTTTTTTTATGACAGCCACCCTTTAAATGTTTATATTTCATATAACTTTATTATAAAAATAAATAAAAGTATAATTTAAGCGTTTGTATACAAATCAGTTAATTTTTACCTTCAATATTATAGTAGGCTATTGAGGCCTATGCTACAACTGACTCCCATAGTTTACAGCATTAGTGAAGAGATGTGTTTTCCTTGAGAAAATTTGGCATGTATTGTACCTGATATCCAAAATAATCAACATTGAATCGAATTGTATCGAAATCTAATCGAATTGTGTCAATACCCAGCCCTATTTATTATTGTCTCAGTCCAGTCATGAATGAACAATAAAGATGACATTTGAGAAGAATAAGCAGATTTGTGTCAATCTGTCTATTTATTTTATTTAAATGTAAGATTATCAGTGTACATTAAGCGAGAACATACAGGAACAAAATCATTGTAAGCAAGAGTTAGAAAGTTTATCCGTTTTCATTAGTGGTGCACAATATATCGGCCGCCGATATAATATCGGCCGATATGGTCATTCTTTTACACATTGGTATCATTCCGATGTCAAAATAGGGCCGATGTGAACGATAGTCATTCCTGTGTATTTGACGTGTAAAGTTGAAGATGAAGGTGATGATGCTGACTCGCGATCTTTGCAGTAGTGAACGCCAGAGAGAAATGCACATTTCATACGGATGACTTAAGCAGAGAACAGTCTGTTTTCTTTCGTTTTGAATTGTTCTGTTTAAAAGTACACATTTTAAGCTTTCTATATATGTCTCAGGTCTGTGAGGCAAGTAGGCTACCTTATACGCTGAGTTTCGGTTAATTTATGAGACAAGCTCAAGTTCAGGCGCCGGACCCTCCGTGTCGTGATTAAATATTTTCTACTATATTTACTTCTTATTTATTAAATCCAGGCAATTGATTGATGAAACATTTATCAAAATTAAGATAAAATTAATACAAAACAAAATTTAAAATTTAAAGACAGGCTTTGTGCTTTCTGTTTGAGGTCTCTGTGAAAGTTTTAAAGCAGTCTTTTAGTTCCGCTTTCAGAGCGCTCATGTCCGTAACACATGTCACGTCCGTAACATTGATTTTTTTTTTTGTGTGAAATAAATTTCTAAATAAATGCGACTTATAGTCCAGTGTGACTTATATTGACTGATCGTTTTTTGCCTCGTAGATATTCGAATACATTGCTTGATATTTGATACCCGTTCGAATTTGATTTTTCTCAAAAGTGACAGCACGTGTGATTTGTGAATTACTGATAAGCGCGAGTGGAGAAACTGGTGTTTATTTATTCATTCTCAGTGTTGAGAAACGTAGCCTTCATGTGTTACGTTATTGTGTTAATATTTAACTAAAGTACCTAATTATGTTACATATTTATTTTGTATGAAAACTAGCGCGTTCGTTACTTATAGATTAAAAAGTAACGTTGTATCAGTTTTGCGCTCTCTCTCTCTCACAAACACGGACACACACAGAGAGAGAGAAAGAGAGAGAGAAGAAGATAATTGTAAAATGAAAATTGACGGGCTAAGTTTAAATTTTGTTCTTGCTTGTTTTTTTATCCGTCAAAATGTCAGAAAGCATTTTGTATTATCCATCTGTTTTTTTAAAATTCGTTAAATGACGGACGTTTTAGGCCTAGGCTACTGTTAACAGCCCTCATCATATGTCGGATTCATCTAACTTAGGCCTACTACTTGATATTATTTTTTAGAATAAGTGATTCGTTATGCTATTATTGGACTTCTGTCTATTCATTGTCAACTGTTTTCTATATACTGTACGTTTGTATTGGCTAACATTTATTCAGCTAATGCGTGTCCTGTTTAAAATGTGCAATGTTCAAACACAAAGACAGCACGTCACAAATAGAAGCCCTTTTCCCTGTGGTATTTAGTATCATATTTGGATATTGGAATAATAAATTAAGTAGCCTATCTTAATTGTAGGCTACACAATGTTCCCAAGGTTTTTTTTTTTTTTTTTTTACTGTTTTCAAGGGGTTTCTTAATTTTAGACAAGTTGACCAGCACACCTTATATGCAATGCAATATAATGCATGTGTGTCGTCATCCCATTGCCTATACTCATTGCCTTTTCATCCTTATTCATTGTGTGAATTCAGGACACACTTGTATCCTTTATAAAAATGTATTTGTATATAAATATAAATTTCTTCTTCTGAAAATCTGATGACATATTTTGCACACAGGTAAAGGTGCCCAATATCAGTCATTTCTAAAGTAAAAAAAAAAAAAAAAAAAAAATGTTTTGGAAAATAGCTCTTTATTTGATTATCATAAAAATTTATTTTCTATACAGAGATATCGACATCGGTAAATATCAGTATCGGCCATAACAGCAATATTACATTTTTTTTCGATTGCTAAACGACAGTGAGCACAACTGGAGCTACATGTGCAAAACTCTAACTACAGTCTGCACTACCAACAGTCACCTGAGCTAAACAGTTCACATCACCTGCAAAACTCTTTCCAAGCAACACAACTCTTAACACATGGCTCAAAACAGGCTCAGTGCAGCCAAACACTATACACAACCCTTACTGAGATAACACACACTGTCACTCAGAACACACTGAGAGGAAAAACACTAGCATCAAACACCAATACAGAAAATACTAACTTTTCATCTTTACAGTTTGAACAATTTCAGTGACTTCATACAAAGTAATATTTTCTTCAAAGAAAAGAGTGACATTCGTTCACATGATTTATTTAAATTTTTAGAACATAACAATTCTTTAAGGTAAATGAAAATTAGCAGTTTGCTTCAATAGTCTGTAGTAATTTACGGAATTACAGTAATGAGAAAAAAAAGGTAGAAACTAAAAGTACATACTGTAATTCGAACAAATAATTGAGGGGCTAATCCTGCCTCTCTCTAGCATCAGGCCACAGGTTTTCATCAACATCACATCTAATGTTCTCTCTTGCCATGAGAACCTTCTGGAGTGCCTTATCCATCCCTGGCAGTCCTCTAGACTCGTGTCCTCACATCCGGCACGCATCCGCCCTCTCCCTGCCACCCTTCTCCCTCCACCAACCCGTCTTCCTGGTTCCATTTCCAAAATTAGTCTTTCTGAGCTCTACCTATATATATATATATATATATATATGTGTATGTGTGTGTGTGTTCACTAACAAGTCTAAAACAAGACCCCATGCTTACAGCCTTTCAGCTGAGATTGCAGTCATCAGTGTTTGAAAGGCACAAGGCTGAAATCTATTCTGTTTTGAATGTGTGGTTCACAGTTTTGACAGCAGTGTGTTAGCATTTGAACAAAGTGCTGTAAATCCACAGTGTTGTGCAGGTTGTGGTTAAAGTCATGGGATAAGTGTGTAGAGTTTTGAAAACTGTGTTCAAGCAATGAAAAACGAACTAGAGTTTGGTCCACATGAACTGCTGCTGTGCAGACTGTAGTTAGAGTTTTGCACATGTGACTCCAGTTGTGCCCACTGTCGTTTAGCAATCGAAAAAAACTGTAATATCGGTTATCGGTATCGGCCACAATTTTCACATCGGTGCATCACTAGTTTTCATTCTCTATATTCTCTTACATCTTACTAACAAATATGATTAATGGTATGTTGCTTGATATTTATCTTGATTTTTAAATCAAAGTTTGATGGGTGATTTGAGACAGCTGAAAAAGCATTTTATAAATCTTAAAGTCCCCCTTTAGTCAATAATTTCATCCCTTAAAACTCATCTTTGATCACCAAAACGACAAACGTTTTTTGAAACAGGAAGCTAAGGCGGGACATATTGAATGGCCCCTCCCCCTTTTCAAATAGCCAATAGCGTTTAGTTTACCTCACAGACTGACAGCACCATGGAAGTGAATCCGAGCACTGATGATACGTTGGATTCAATAGTAGAGATGTGAATAAACTCTAGCTATTTCATTCTTAACCAACGTACAGTTGGAAAATGGAATAAAACTCGAGCGTTTGAGCAACCGAACACTCATTTCCAGTCCATATTGCTCTGTGATGTGTCAACGGTCACTTTGGCCAGGTGGTATTTATAGCATAGGGGGCGGAGCTTTAGATACTAGAGAGCATTTGATTGGACAGAAGATGTGATGAGAAGCTGAAGTCCGCGGTGACGTCATAAAAATGACGGTAGTGAGAGACTACATTTTGAATGCTTATATCTCCTAAATGCAAATTTTGTCATTGTTTTGGAACACACCAGCTTATTCATAACCTTATGTTACTTCATAACATATTCATACTTAAAGTTTAAAAACTTACATTTTAAGACAGACTTACCACTGCATGCACCATCGTCATATTTAGTGTATATACAACTCTCTTCAGGATCAACAGGACTGATACTCTGACAACCTCAAGAGACCATGACAACACATAATTCAACACAGTTATCAAACCATACAGTATCCATCTTATTTGTAAGAGTGTGTGTGGCCATTTGTAAATTTAATGTGTTTTGCTGTCATTCGCTTCCAGTTATTTTACAATAAACAGAGAAACAGAGAGAGAGAGAGAGAGAGAGAAAGGCACGTTTTATACAGCGCTCGAACACTGATTCATCTTTCGTGTTTCCTTGCCCTTGAACGGACACATAAACAAAATAATGTCTAAATGCCCATCTCGGCAAGTGTTCTCTCGGTTATGTCGTGAACAGTTGAGAATGAAACGGATGTTTGTCAGTTTTTTCGGTCCGTGCAGTCGGTCTTAAAGTGACAGCACACACCTAATATTCCTACTGTTGCCCGTGTCATTAATATTAATAAAACAACTAAATACAGCTTTAACAAAGATTAAACTATATTTAATTTCTACAGTGAACAAATAGTGTTATTTTACATTTAGGCTTAATTATTAATTTCTGTACCTGAATACTACTGTTAGACTTTGTAACTTTGTAATTTAGTATTCATCTCTGCTTGTAATTTGTGTATTTGTTCTGATTTTATTACTGACTGTTCACTTGTTTTAAATAATAGTTTAGTTAGTTAGTTAGTATACTTTATTGTCCTTTTTCAGGAAATTTGTCTTGGACTCAAAGATGCATTAATCCACAACATATACATACATACAACATATGCACACACAAACCAATAAAGAGCTAAAATCTACAAAGAGCACTCGTGCATAAGCATTAGAGGTTTCTAGATGTTGAAGAGTCAAATGAGTGATAGTGTTAACAGCATCAACAGTCCCTCTTCCCACCATATAGGTAAATTGAAATGGATCCAATAATGAATTTACACTACATTTCAGTCTCAGAAAGGGAGAAAAAAAAAAGAAAGAAAAAAAAACACGACAACACGACTACATTACTACATCTTGCTATTTAACATATTAATAGATACAGGAATAAATTACTTTTTGTAACGGTTGCTCTTACACAATGGGACTCTATACCGTCTCCCTGATGGCAGAAGCTGATACATTGGAAATAAAACATGGCTTGATTCACTCACTATTGTTTGTGCATTTTTAAAAATCAACGATTCGTAAATTGATTGAAGTGATGAGTACTCTCTTACACCCATAACTTTAATGTGTGAACTTTATCAGTTAGGCTAGTAGTTTTTGATGTAGTAGCTATTGAAGAACTTCAAGTGAGCTTTAAGTAATAAATGAAAAGCAAAGTTACACAATGTTCATTCATTCGTAGATAATTATAACCTTTAACACTATCACGTGTAGGACGATACGCACCTGCTACATTCAAGGTTGATTGCAGACAATCATCTGGCAATATACATAGTCTTATGTCTTCAAACTCTTTCATTTCGACTTCACATTTCCCCTCTTTTTTAGTTATGCTGTACTTGTATGTTTTCCACTGTCCTGAAGCCAGAGAAAACATTTGTTGACAAAAATGATTTTGGAAGAGCTTTGAACTCAAGAATGGTTTATAAATAATATATACACAGGTTTTACCTTGAGAGGAGATGTTTAGTGTGACGTTCATGTAAAGAAACCCAGCTGATGTCAGATTTACAGCTGGAAGAAAAAACAGAATTTACTTCAATGAGTTTGTCAGTCGTCACCAGTGCTTTCAGACAATAAACAGAGTATTCGCACAGTCTACCTGGGGTTGTTGATGTCAACACTAACACTGTGTCTTTTTTAGGATGAAACGTGCTTGTGAAACTCACACAGTTACAATTTTCTTTTGGCAATAACCACAGCTTTATGCCTTTAAACGTCTCATTCATTCTGACTTCAAATTCCCCCTCATGTTTTGCTATGCTGAAATTGTATGATTTGCACTGTCCTGAAACTAGAGAAAACATTTTACATTTGTTGAAAAAATACTTTTTAAGAGTTTTTTTGTTGAGCTCAAGAATGGTTTATAAATAATATATATACAGGTTTTACCTAGAGAGATGTTTAGTGTGACATAAATGTGAAAATCTCCTTGATTTATCTGCCCAGTTGATAGAGATGTCGGATTTACAGCTGGAAGAAAAACAGAGATTACCTCAATGAGTTTGTCAGTCGTCACAAGTGCTTTCAGACAATAAATATGTAATATTTACACAGTCTAAGTGGATTTGTTGATGTCAAACGGACTTGGAGTTTGGAGTTTTGTGAGCTGGCTGCACAAATACAACATATAAGGCCACTATGTAATGATGTTAACATTTTAATTTTTTTAATTAACATACTTATCTGGCATGAAGCACAACAGACGGTCATCAGCCACAGAAAATTCTGCTTTTGTCGAGACATAATTCCCCAAAACAGCCTGAGAGAGACACAAGAGTTGGATTTTCCTTTTCAACAGATATCAGTAATACATCTTTAAGTATTTTCTTATTACATTCTTGAGATGAAAAGTCCACAGTCCAAGAGGAGAGAGAGTTTCATCCGTTCACATATGAAGCCGTATGATTTTGATCCGCAGCTCAGAGCCGCTGGAACAGTTCATTTGCAAACATGCAAATCATGTTATTTTGGGCTTTAACTGTAACTATCAGTATTTGTTTATATTCAGGTTTAGTTTATCAAGTCACATTTGCTCACAGAGAACAATGTAAGTACAATTATATTTCATAATAGTAGAAAGAATTCCAATGAAAGCATAAACTTTATTAGTGGTTATTAGACAATGTTTAGATTATTTTGCTATAGTTAGATTCAGAGTCCCATACATAAAATGTCAAGTTTTAACAGTAAAAAAACTAAATCTTATATGTTGTTTATAAAGTTTTGTGTCTCCTTTCAATAAATGGCACTTGCTGTGATATTTTGTCACTTAATGAATGATATTCACATAGTTACATGTTTGACTGATTTGAATAAATGTTTTTGGAGCCACTGAAAGTCCATCATGATTAATGAGTTTTATTTACACATTATTTTATCTTCATTACAATCACATGAGAGGCTCTCAGAGATATATCACATTAAAGCCACATTAAATAATGCAGAAGTCATTAGCTGATTTTGACAGTGTTTGCGTGGCAACATTTTGCTAAGCTGTTTTATCAAATGATCATGCAAATATCTGAGTCCACAGGCGTGTGACTTTAGTTTCATCCTGAAGATGTAAATTTGTTTTCTAAACGAGGTTCAGTAGTTTGTCTCTCAGACACGCATATGTTCACACATGGATTATAACACTCGATTAACCTAACATCACTGATATTCAGCACAATTCAATCCTCCCACAATAACAGACGGTTTCAGTAACGATCACCACAGATATTTGTCATTTGCATTAAGCGACTGCGACTGTACAAATCAGTTTAAAAATCAGTCTTAGAAAGTCAGAGAAATTATTCTGTCTTAATTATCGCTAATTATGAACATTTTCCACAGCATCAATTGTGGATTGAGCGATGGTTGTGGTAGAGCTTTCTTCGTCATCGGAGAAACGACCTTCTACGTCTTTTTTAATGTGGTAGTAATACAGGAAGAGGAAAAATCCTGAAAAAAAGAGAAACATATTGAATCTAATTCAAATACATTTCAGATATCATTAAAGTTGTTTGCATAATTTTAACTGTAACAAAAAATATCTCATTCTTCCCACTGGTTGCACTGGTGCATCTTACTTTCTCAGTTGGTCCCACCGACTTACAATTTGGTCGCTCCCTTTTTTTATATTAATTAATGAACTTACATGAATAGCGCTTTATGACAGATGTATCAATTTTATTTAATTTTTGTATTCAAAATATTCACAAACTTGTCAACTATGTAAAAAGCTGAAGCTCCACTTCATAATCACTACTGCTCATACTCGATACTATCGAGTATCGAAAAATGACTTGTTGTTCGGTACCAGATTTCGATACCTAAGGGGTTAACTCGTCAACGTCAGTGAGCCAATAAGCACTAAAAACAGTAGTTTATGCGGTTATTCCCAGAGATGTGGCTCACGTCTCAATGACGTCTAGAGCCATCAAGTTAAATCAAACTTCATTCACGCACACATATGATAAACTTGCATACACACATATACTAAGTAGTCACACATACATGTATACTGCTTAATGCTCAAACAAATACATATGAAATGCACAACGACAAACCTAAACATTTTATTCATCAAAGAATCAAGAAAAATGTATCATAGTTTCCAATATATTAAGCAGCAAACTGTTTTCATATTTCTGAAGGATCATGTGACACTGAAGTAATGATTTAGAAAATTCAGCTTTGACATCATAGGAATAAAATACATTTCGAAATATATTCAAATAAAATAACATTTTAAATTGTAATAATATTTCACAATATTGCAAGTTTTACTGTATTTTTTATCAAACAAATTCAACTTTGATGAGCATGAGCTCTTTATATAAAAAAAATTGTTCCTTTGTGCTTTTTTTTTTGTTTGTTCATTTGTGCACTGGCTAAGGAGCATGAGTCAAACTGAAAAAAATAAAACCAAAGTTTTTCTGAGGTAATGTGTTTGTAATCTTGTTAAAATGGATTTCATAAAATTGGTATCGAAAAAAGTATCGTTCAGGAACCGGTATCAAAATCAAGGTATCGGTATCGGTTACCGGTATCGAAATTCTTTGACCGATACCCAGCCCTAATTTGGCCGGCAAAACTACGAACACATCTTCCTGTTTTACGAATGACTTAAGTGCCGTTCTTTGTTCTTTTCTCAAAGAAAAGCTTAACTCCAAGTCCTCCAGAGTCACTGACAAAGCCGATTCGAAAGACCGCTGTTCGCCAGCAGCAGCAGCTCTTCTTTGTTTTCAAGTAGCAGGGAATTCACACGGAACCGTCACAACTCTGTCGTCATTATGTAAAGCCCGCCCACCGACTCTATACACGATGTGATTGGCCTGAGTAGAGTTTGTTTTTTCCAGCTCGAAAGTCAACGGAGAGTTGCTAGACTACACTGGCTGCAAAATAAATGTTGCTGCCGCTAGGGTGCGTCTAGATGCGTAGGTGCGTTCTAGGTTCTAGGCTATGATAGAGACACAAGAGTTGAATTTTCAACAGATTAGTAATAAATCTTAAAGCATTTCCTTATTTAATTCTTGAGATTAAATGTGGGCGTGGTTAAATGGGAAACACCTGGGGAACTAAATCAACATGATAAACTTCAAAACAAAGCACACAACAGGAAATAACAAAGTTTACAAGTGCACAGGGAATATATGACAATTATGCTAATTTTAAATATTTTCCACAGCATTAATTCTTGATTGAACGATGGTTGTGGTGGAGCTGGAGCTTTCTGGATCATCAGAGAAATATCCCGCAACATCATTATGAATGTGGTGGTAATACAGGAAGAGGAAAAACCCTGAAAAAACAAACAAACAAAAAACTATTAAGAGAAACATGTTTTATCTCATTTAAAGGGGTGATGAACTGAGAAATCAAATTTTCCTTGAGCTTTTGACATATAAGAGATCATCATACTATAATAATATCCTGTAAGTTTCAGAACTGAAAACTACCTTGTTAGTCCAATAAAAGCTTTTATAGACATCAGGCTCAGCAAACGACTCGTTTTTCAAAGTGGGGAACTATGACGTCAAAGAGGATAAAACACCGCCTCCACAAAAGAAGATCAACGCCTACTTCAACACGGCCTGTTTAGCCCCGCCCACCGATTCGCCCAAACATGCTAAATAACATAGGACGACATGATAATTGCTAAACCGGATCGAGCTACTTCCAAGCAATAAACATGCTGTTTACTAAATATTGTGCAGTGCCTGTTTGTGGAAGAAGACAGTCTGCATAAGCTTCCTTCGGATTCCAGCATGGTTAAACTTTATTAAATCAGTCAATCACAATTTCCCGACACGGATCTGCCAGCAACATGTAAGTAACCATGTGTATTCTAATGCCTGATCTGCGATCAGTGATTTCTGTGTAATTATTCAAGTTCAGATATTTCTCTTAAAATCGTTCAATACTGTTTATGCATCAGTGACTAAACGATCAGCTTCACATCATTTCTCGTAGAATTATGAAAATAATCTTTCTTAAACTGAAAGCGATCAAAGAACGATCCCTTTCCAATCGCCCAAGCTGTCAATCAAACAGCACAGCGCGAGCCGCGAGAGCTTATCTGGACACTTACCAAACTCGTGATGAAATAATGACACTGTTACACTACAAAACGAAGCTCTTACTGTGTATTCACATCGTGTTTGCATTGTGATTTGGTGTAAGCATTTGTGAGAGTGCAAAAATTGCGTTGCAATGATAAGATCTTTATTCACGCGATCAACAGACTGTCTGTCATCTGCTCAGTCAGTGCTCATCATGCTGCAACCTTTCATGTGATGGAATAGATTTAAATATAATGCTTTAAACGATACTTTTCACGATTTGTTAATCTCGATAGCTGTAATAGTAAAAACGTAGTAAAAGTTTTCGAGAGAGTTCATGTAATACTAGCTATTTCATATGCAAGCATGTCAGCCAATCACAGCAGTGGGCGTTTGCACTGCAGTCTCAGACACGCCCCTTAAAACAGAGCGTTCAAATCTGAGGCTGAAATCAGGCTTGGAAAAATGGCTTTTATTTATAAATTATGACAATTTTTGATGTAAAAATACTAACATTATAAGGGCACCCCAGGCAACATTATAAAATAATAAAACAATCCAGTTCATGACCCCTTTAAACACATTCAAGATATCATTAGAGGTGCAGTATGTAATATTGACAGCTAGTGGGTGAACTGGGTATTGCAGTCCAAATTCCAAATATTGGAGAGGGTCTATATTATAGCTCTCTATACAAAGCATAAGCTACTTTATTTAAAATCGAGCGGCAGGATTTTGAACAGTAGCGCCGAGTGGCGCCGCAGGTATGTGTACACTCATAGAAAACAATGTGTTCAAAGACATGGCGCGGCGCTGCTCTTCTCGTCTGGTGTGTGACGGTGTTCAGTCAAACCCTGTCAGAAGGCGGTCGACCACCGGACAAGGGAGTTACGCCGCTAGATAAACTCACAGGTATCGCACACAAGACGCGTACTGACTGAATGTTGAATATACTTAAAATATTCATTCCTACTAGTAGCCTCGATACATTAGCAAACTAATTTTAACTAATATCTTACCTATCAAGGAGAAAATTAGCCAATTCAGAATTTATTTAGAAATCTCTCAAGCGCATCTCCAATATTTATACAGCTTTTATTATACTTTTGATCATGCAGCTTTTTAGAATGGATGCTGAGGCTTTTTAGGATGGATAGAATGTTCGATTTCTGATCCTTTTCGTTTGCCGGCTTCCATGACTGAAATACGCTGTTTCCCGCGGCGGTCAAATATGATTGGGTAAACTGGCTGTGGGCGGAGTCACACAGACCAAAACGAAGACAGACATTCCGACACGGAACGCATATTTTCAAAGGAGAATAACTAAATGTATAACATTGTTTTTCAGAGAAACAAGTATGTGAACTTAGCATGTTTCTTAAATATCTGCAAACATATTATGGTTTGTTTATGCAGCAGATTTAAAGTAATTTGTATAATTTTTTTTATGTAACCAAAAATCTACTTTGGGCCAAATGCTTTTGGTCAAATTGATTATTTAATAGCTGCAATTTTAAACCCTTATAATCAATAGAAATAATAAAATAAAATGAGTGAATAAATGAATAAATTATATTTTAAAAGTAATAATGTAAAAATATTAATTTAATAAAATAATGATTATATATATAAAATAAACAATTACGTATTAAAAAAAATCACTCATGAATGAATTCAAATAATTTACAGAAATATGTTGTAAAAATAGAAACATTCTACTCAACCAAATGTAATGATGCATGTGATTGTTTCTCACCCTGAAACGAGTTCAACACGGTGAAGATGTAATATGAGGGAATGAGCATCGGTCCATAACTGAAGAACGCCACAGCCCACGTCAGGCCGAAGAGCAGGAACAAACTCAACACCATCATGAGCTGCTTTCTGAACGTCTTTCTCTTGCCGTCAGGCGCTCTTATGCGTCGGGTTTGGAAAATCTTAGTGACGATCATGATGAAGATTCCAGTTGTGAAGATGAAGACTAAAGCGTAGTAGCCAATGTTCACTATGTAGTGAATTAAAGGATCTGTAATCCAGCACCTATAATTAGAAGAGAAGAGACAATGTTGACATGTTGATGCTTCTTTAATTCATGCATTTGTGACATCAGAACAACTTACATTCGTGTGTTTTTTCCAGATGTTGCGTTTATAATCACTGCTTTATATTCTCCTAATGAAACAACAGCTACGATTATTGGAGCCGGAAATGCTGAAAACACAGAGACCAGGGTTATTATAGTTCCCTTTAGAATGGAATCTTTGATGCTGTGTCAGGGCGGTGACACTTTGAGAACGCTTCCAAGTGAACCGGTGTCTGAAGCACGTGTACACACCAATTCAATTGGCTGAGAGTATGGTGTGATGACGTGGCAAAGCGCATCACCGAGATCCCAATTAGATGCCTGAAATGCATGTTATCAGCTTCTTTGTCTTCAGGAGCTAGCCTACATGTCTGTTGAGTGCGTGTGTGTGGAAAATAGTATTGCATAGTGTGTGTTTGTGTGTGTCTGTGTTTAAAATAAGAATAGGTGTTAGTCTGTAAAGATGTGTGACGCCTTTTCTCGCTTCATGATGGACGACTCACACGATACGTGTTATGTGAATAGGCAGGGACGCGGGAAGTGGGGGTGCTGGGGGTGCTGCAGCACCCCCTGTTTTCACAGAATTGTAAATGCAATGCATATGTTAGTTCATTAAAATGTATTCATTTTTAGCATTTAGTCATTTATTTGTAATAAACACTTTAAGTGGGCTATTTAAAAATTGTTATATATGTTAAATTATGTTTTTAAAACATAAGCGCAGAGTGTAGGTGTGTGTGTGTCGAAAGAATTTGTCCGCAGCTGCAAAAAAAAAAAAAAAAAAAAAAAAAAACAGTCAAAAACCCCACTGTTAGTGTTTTGTAAGGAACAGGCAAATATGTAAAATATAGCAGGAGACATTTTAATTGTTTACTAATAAAACAGTTTTTTTTTTTATGTCAGTGTGGGCTATAGCCACGAAGTTGACGAATCGCGATCTTCGCAGCGCCAGAGAGAAATGCACATTTCATACGAATTAGGCCTACATAAGCAGCGCAGTCTGTTTTCTTTCGTTTTGAATTGTTCTGCTTAAAAGTAGACATTTCAAGCTATCTATATGTCTCAGGTCTGTGATGCGATAGGCTACCTTATAGGCCTACGCTGAGTTTCGGTTCATTATGAGACGAGCTCCAGGTTCGCCAGCGCCTCCGTGTCCTGATAATCTATTTTCTAATAGCCTTCTTATTTATTAAAACCAGACCATTTTTTTGATGAAACATCGATTAAAATTAAGATACAATTAATACAAAACGAAATTAAATTTAAAGACAGGCTTTGTGCTTTCAGTTTGAGGTCTCTGTGAAAGTTTTAAAACATTCGTTTAGTGCCGCTTTAGAGCGCTCACGTCCGTAGCTGAGAACTGTCTGTAACATGTTTTTTTCTTTTTTTTTGTGAAATAAATTTCTAAAAAAATGCGACTTAGTCCAGTGCGACTTAAGCTATAGGCCTATATGTTTTTTCTTCCTCGTGACGCATTTTTTGACTGATATGCGACTCTGGAGCGACTTATAAAATAGGCTACGGTAAGTTATTTATTATTTTTGTGCAAATGTCCCATACAGTCCCATCCTTTAAGGATTAATTTATGTCCCGTTGACCGGTCCATTGCGTTACGAATAAAAGCAGAATCAATAAAGTAAAAAATGTGATGTGCAGTCAGGTTTAAGTGTGTGCTATTTGAACAAGTGTTCTCACTGATACGTTTGTTGTGATACGCGGAGATTTGACGAGTTTTATAGTCTTGATATTGTTTCTCATTCAAAAGTGGTGACGCCCCCCCCCCCCCCCCCCAAAAAAAAATCAGCACCCCCAACCTAAAACCTCTTCCTGCGCCCCTGTGAATAGGTGAGGAACACACATTGCAAGAAATTCAGCATGTGCAAGCTTTGATCCCACTTGGCTCTCTACCCGAGGGATGAGAGTCAAGTCAATGCACCCGGTGGCTCGGGTCATGAGGATCGCAGGTTGAGTTGGTGGAAGCAGAGCTTGAGACGGGTGATGAAGCCCTGTCTTTTGCTCTTTTTGTCAAGTCAGAGCTCCCCGTTTTGGATTTTGAAGCTTGCTCTGCGATTTCTTCAGATCCAAACGAGAAGCTCATGCTGTCTGCGTCTGATCCTGAGGGTTTAGGTGTAGGCATTCAGGAGGGTGCTTTGGCAGAGTAGTCTACACAAACTGCTGAATTTGAGGAACTGCTCGAGGTTGTTACTCGTGCTGTGGCCAAAATTAAATCTGGAAGGGCCTGATGAACAGAGCGGTTGTTCGTTCCAATCTTGATGACCGCTTTCTTACATCATGCAGAGAGAAACCTCCCCGCCTTCGTCTCCTGTTCATCCCGGATCTCCACACAGAAGAATCTGTATTCTGCTCATGTGCATACCCATACCTCATTGACATACTCTACAGTTGTTGGAATGCACAAGCAAGGGTACGGGGCGATGCCAAAGGTGGAAGAAATGCTTGCTGACTATTTCTCCCCTTCAACCGCATCATTGTGGAGGAAGCCTCTGTCATGTACCAGGCCTCCCGCAATGCCATCAGGGGGTATTTCTGCCAACCCCGCCACCATTGATGATTTGGGAGGCAGAGACACCCAGCGGTTTATCCGCCCCATCCTCGCACGATCTATCTTTAAGGCTTGTTTTGTTGTTCCCTGCTAGTCCTCTGAATCAGGGTCCCGCACAGGTTGATTCTATCAGAAAAATGACCCATCTGTTGTGGCAGCAGGAGTAAGTCATTAAGTAAGAAGTAAATAAGATAGGTAGGGTTGGAATTTGGCATAAACAGCTTTCCTAACTTAAAACCAATTTTGTATACTATGCTGGAATAAAGTTCATAGAGTAAACGGTGATTCCCACAGGATTGTGTGAAACAATAGGGTCAAGAGGTTCCCCTACCCAGGGGGTATGTGTCAGGTGTTAGAACAAAAAGGAAGCAAGACAGGAAAAGCTGGTGTAGAGTCTCTGGTCAGCAGTTAGGTCCTTGGCAGCACAGGGGACTGCAGTGGGCTGTAATCCGATCCTAGTAGACGGGGACCGCTGAAGGAAACAGCAGTGAACGTCAACCCAGGCAATAATCCAAAACGCAGGCACAGAGAGCAGGAAAAAGTCCGTAAAAAAAAGGAGAACTGGATGGATAAACTGCACAGACAGCGAGACAACAGAGAACCAGTAACAACGATCTGACAATAAACCTGACAAACACAGGACTACATATAGGACCCATAAACGAGACCCACCTGCGGATGATCTGATTGCTAGCCAGCACAGCCGATGCTGATAGGCAATCAGACCAGAGCAGTACACACAGAATGAACAGGCGAACCGTGACAGTATGCTCCTCTGGAAAGAAAAGTATGTACATTTTAAAGTTAAATCCTTCAATCTGGTGCACTTTGAGAGTTAAAAATTAGAAGCTCCAACGCATGTTCAGTGTGCAAATTGAACACAGAAAAAACTGTTGTACCTGAACTTTAAAGTGGACTCAAACCTCTTTTTTTTAGATATAATAATAATAATAATAATAATAATAATAATTTTACATTATTATTTATATAGTCTTTTTATTATAAAACAAATGCACTCTAAAATAAAGGAAAATTAATATTTCATAAGGATATTAAATTTTACTTTACAATATAGTAGAATTTCTCTATTGTCCTTATTTCTTCACACAGACATAAACCCTAGAGCTTTTATTTTGGCGGAAGCTGCAGTTGAGCTTTTATTTGGGCAGAAAACTAACCACATTTTCAGTGAAAACAGGTTTACAATCAGTGAAATGCTGTAATCATCTGTCCAATTTTTTTATTTATTATGCAGAGTTGAAAATAAATCACAACTGGTGCCCACTACGTTCCTAAATGCATGCTAAACTCACAGCACATGCAGAGATGGAGTTCACTGCATTCATTCACTGTGAACTTGAGCCATTCTGAGACTCGGAAAACACCAAACACGGTTCACGCGGAAGCTTCCCCATAGTGCCATGACACAGCATCTTGTTCCCTTCTCAGGGAACAGGGTTACATACGTAACCTGAAACATTCACCAAAACCATAAAAAATAGTTACTGAAAATAAATAAACTTGAATTAAAAATAAAATATTAAAAAATATATTTTAATTTGATGCACTAAAAGAACTCAAACTAAATAAAATTAATAAACGATATAACTATTTAGACATTTAAAAATATAAAACTAATAAAAATGACTAAATCTTTATGTAAAAATGCTACAACTTTAGCATTTAACAAAATAATAAAACTTTAAAATTATAACAGAAAACATAAAAATAAAAATGATTTAAAATATTGATATAAACTAAAATGATCAGGAGCGTTCCGATGCCCTTAACTAAAGGAAAAGCTCAACAAAAACAGTATAAAAACAAATAAACAAGTAAAACACCATACAAGTATCATGACAGTAGTTCATATGACTTGTGCGCAATATATTTTCTTAAGGGTTAGTTCACCAAAAAAATTCTGTCATTAATTACTCCCCCTCATGTCATTCCAAACCCGTAAAACTTGATAATCTTCAGAACACGAATGAAGATTTTTTTTATGTAATCTGTGAGCTTTCTGTCCCTCCATTGATGGTCTACGCAACTACAACTTTCAAGCTTCAGAAAGGTAGGAAAAACATAATTTAAAGTTCCCTGTAGTCAATCATTTTATCCCTTAAAACAAATTTTTTATCACCAAAATGAAACATATGTGTTTTTCCCTTAAAAAAAATTCTTCATGCCTTAAAATAGCTGTAATGTAACTCGACACCCTTGCCTCATTTAGTATACGCGGTTCTATTAATATGCAAATGAGCCCCGCCTCCACTCACTCACAGCAGCTCAGAGATCCACTCGTTGACGATCACACGTTGATCTGATTGGTTACAAGGTAGTTTGTGACGTCAGAAACACATGCGATTTCAAAACGTGTTTTTGAGACTGTCTTTGGTTCACTGCAGTTTTAAGGAGAAAATACTCAGCAATGGTGTTGATTTATGAATGTATCTGTAAAACCGCATTTTTCCATCTTAAAAATATATCTAAAATACGTCATATGCTCTCAATGACAAATGCGGAACAGTTAGTTCATGCGTTCCTCAAGGCAGGGCTCCAGACTAACTTTTCCACTTGTTGCACTGTTGCTACCAACTTTCTCAGTTGGTCACACCAGCATATGATTTGGTCGCATCTTTTTTTTTTTTTTTTTTTTACATGCCATCGGATTAATCAATGCATGCTGATGAATAGTGGTCTTAATCTGCATACCCTAGTTTTGCACTGATGTAAAAAGACTGACAGTGACACAAGAGTCAAGACCTCATGTTAGCAAAATGTTTTAATCTTTTAACTCTCAAAAAAATTTATGTTCTTTGATTATAATTTTACTGTCTTCACATAGGGATGGGAATTGATAAGATTTTATCAATATCAATGCCACTGACGATTCTGATTATCGATCCGATTCTTTAACGATTCTCTTATCGATTCTTGATTGCACTGTGTGGAAAAATGTAGTCATATGCTTTTCAAAAAAACAAGTGGTTTTATTTATTTTAAAGCTTGAGTAAGCAAACTGTACTTTTTATGTAATTTATGTAATAAATAGAACCTTATTGTGAAGTGTTACTGATTAGTTATACACCGATTCAGACGTCTCCTGAGTTCACTGTTGGAAAGATCAGTTGTTTTAACCATTCATTAAAATTAATCGGTTCAAAGGAGTCAATAGTTCGCGAATTAGACGTGTCATATTGTGTGATTATCCCAGCAGTTAGGACATGGACATCCAAGATTTGTGTCAACACAGAAAACATTTCATCACTGGATAGTTTTTTTCGTTTAATTAAAGTGTTGTTTTATGTCAGCTGAATGTCCGGAACGCTTTTCAGAGAAGATAAGGAAACTTATTTAGCACAATTCACACCCAGCGGTAATTCAGGAAAAAAAAAATCTCCGAATGCTCCACATGAAACATTGGTCTTCCTACCTTTTACCACCGTGTCGATTTTTTTTGGATTAATATGTGCGAGGGAGAGAGAGCGAGACAGTGCTTAGTTTGGAGACGGTGAAGTCTTGTTTACACTTTCGCCTGGCTCCGAAGGCAGAGAGTGCGCGCGCGCGACCGGGTCTCTCTCTCTCTGCTCGTTCTTTCAGTTAAACATGCGCCCTGTCACGCGCAGCAGTTCATCTACATTACTCACCGATCAAATAAGACTTTGGCGGGACAAAAATTCACTTTGGCGGGCGCTACAACAAGTTCAATGCAGGAAAATTCATGCGTGTATTTAACTGAGTATGACCATGCACTCGCACAAATGCGACCACATACAATTTTAACTCGCACATTCTCAAAAAATGGTCGCATATGTGACCATTTTGGTCGCAGTCTGGAACCCTGCCTCAAGGCTAGATTATTGCAATGCTCTACTGGGTGGTTGCCCTGCACGCTTAGTAAACAAACTACAGCTGGTCCAAAACGCAGCAGCTCGAGTCCTTACCAGAACCAGGAAGTATGACCACAGTAGCCCAGTTCTGTCAACACTGCATTGGCTCCCTATTAAACATCGAATACAATTTCAAATATTGCTGATTACTTACAAAGCACTAAATGGTTTAGCTCCGCAGTACTTGAGCGAGCTCTTAACGCATTATAGTCCTTCACGTCTATTGCGATCTCAAAATTCTGGCTAGTTGATAATACCTAGAATATCAAAATCGACTGCTGGCGGTAGATCCTTTTCCTATTTAGCACCAAAACTTTGGAACAGTCTTCCAAACATTGTCCGGGAAGCAGACACACTCTGTCAGTTCAAAGCTAGACTAAAAACACATCTCTTTGACCTAGCATACACATAACACATTATAGACTTCTATAATTCAATGTTAGGCTGCATAGATTTGGTCAGCCGGAACCGGGAACACTTCCCATAAATCCTGATGTACCTGTTACATCATAAGAAGGATGGTGTCTACGCTAATATTAGTCTCTCTGTTTATCCCAAGGTTTACCGCAGTCCACCGGATCCAGGACGGAACCGGATCTAATGAAGGACCTGCGCCTGGACACGACGCAGTCCTGAAGTGTCAACTAGTCTCTCCCCTGTGAAGGCCTCCTTCCCTTCCCTTTACCTCTGCATAGATAAAACACTGTCGGGATAATTCCGGTTCACATGGCTACGCGGAAGCGATTTAAAAATTCTATATTATAAATTTTTCAAGGCTTGTACCTTGGAACTTATTTCATGGTTTACGTTCTCGAGCCACCAGGCACTGTTTTGTGCAAGTGAGCAGCCGGATCGCATTAAGGGTTTTCTGTTAGAACAGTGTCGTGTAAGCGGCCCCTAAGTTAATAACTAATGATCGTTGAGACGGAAGTGAATCAATCAAAACTAACTTTAGCTGGACAATAACTTTATTCTAGAGCTGCTGTAAAGCCAAAACAATCTCTGTTACTTTAATTTCCTATTATCACTGTAAAGCTGCTTTGAAACAATCTAAATTGTTAAAAGCGCTATATAAATGAAGGTGACTTGACTTGAATGTATACATGATTTGCCTTAAAGCATATTAAAAACACCACATAGACATATAAACAATATTAAAACCTTGATTTTCACCAGAGGGGGACTTTGGGGACTTTGAGTAATCCATGCGACTCCAGTGGTTTAACCTCAGTTTTATGAAGCAACGCGAGGGCTTTGTTTGCACAAAAAAAGATTAAACCACTGGAGTCATTAATGACAGAATTCTTATTTTTGGGTGAACTAACCCTTTAAGGAAACAGTGTATCAGGTGGGTTCTCCATATAACTCACTCCAGCCGAACACGATGATCTTCCTCATGTAGTTTGTGATGGTGATGTTCTGTCTGATGAGCCATAAGTACATATGAAGAGCTTGAATGAAGAACCAGGTGAATGTAGTCAGCATGGAGTAATGCAAGAGCAGCGCTATGAAGACACACGCAGCCTTGTCTCCTGTGTTGGCGACGCTCTCGTTTGACAAAAAGGATAAATTCAGGAGAAACAAAGCCACAAACATGTTCATCAAGATCTTCGTGGCCTGATTTGATCTTTCATCTCTATAAAAAAAAAACAAAAAAACATGTATTCGTTATGTGCATTTATGCATTTAGCAGACACTTTTATCCAAAAGAGGAACCAAAGCAATTGGTCAAAAAATCTTACAGTAACTATATGTTATATTTTAAGATACTCTACCGTAGGAAATGCAGGAACAGAGCGATGGACAGAAAAAACATGGAGATGCCACAGCCGATATAAGAGATGAAGCTCAATGATTCTACATACGGAGCTGTGATGTTTGGATTTACATCTGGAGGAGAGATCTGAAAGAACAGAGAAAACACAACAGAAACAACCCTTTTAACCCCTTACTTGACACCGGTTGCTGCAGTCATTCTGGATAGAGACATAATCATCGTATATTTAAAAAGCTGACACTTTGTAGTTTACAGCTCAAGACTCAGAATTACTCAGACTGTTATTAATATGGAGATATTATGGATAATATGGAGATATTATGTATAAGCTCAAACATAAACATTTTAATATTAGGAATATAATATTTTAAATGTATAAAAATATGATATACATGTGGTATAACAATTTTTAACCACAATTCACAAGTTCACACTTACAAATAATCAGATCGAGTAAAGTAGTATGTGTATTTGGCGTGCTGTCCGAGGAGAGGGCTCCGAGCTCGGTATTTTGGCCCGAGACCAGAGTACTTCTCAAAAATTGCAAACCAATGCGGGACAGCAGCCTGGAACATTACTGTCAACCCCCCAAATATTGCGAAGTACAAGGCTGATGGTGCGGGGAGATAACACTGCTGTGGAAGTTGAGAAATTAGCCAAAGAGACCGAGCTCCTGCGGGAGCGGGGAGATAACACTGTTGTGGCAGTGCAAGAACGGAGTGGACTCCTGCGTGAACTAATGGACACTGTTCAGTGAAGCTGTGTGAACAAATAAACTGGAGCAGACGTGAGGGAATTCATATGCGTGTGATATTCTATTCAAACTACGGGTGGGACAAAATATCGATAGGGAGAAACATCATTGTCCTCCGTGCGATACAAGAATCGATACGCTAGCGCCAAATATCACACTTCGTTACCGTTGACAACACTATTGCCAAATTAAGAGTGTGATGTTTTAACTTGCAGTGAATGTTGAACAACAATAACCTGGGGACGTCTGCAATCTTTGCACGTAAAGGGTTTAAACCCTTTGTTGTTTATTAGCAAGAATCAGATATTTACATTTTTAAATCTTACTATTTGTATGACTTTAGTCATCTTTTACAAGTTCACCAGCATATTGACTCTAATATTGATTTCATGGGGTCTTTAAATGAAACTCGGAGAATCTTCTCACCATCAGCACTGTAAAGAACGCCAGATGTGAACACGAGCACTTTATGGTGTTATTGTTGATTTTTTCTGTCTCACAGCCGGACGTCGTCCATGTAAGATTTCCTTCAAAGAAAAGAGAGAGAGGAGTGAAATATGTCAAATAAATGCTGTTGGGAACTGATCAATACAGCCATAAATAAATGTACCTTTGCCATCCCAAGAACTGCAGGACGCCTCACCGACCTGTAAGAACATTTGTATTTTGCTTTCCCAGTGTCTGGTCATTATATAAAAAAAAATAAGTTTCACAACAAAACCTTTATTACCAGATCTTTCTGTTTAAAGAACATTTCTATGTTGTTGGTAAGGTCGGAGATATTGGCCCTCATTGTTAATCCATAAACCTCATTGTTCAAAACAATGTAATTTTTTGTTTCATCCTAAATAAGAAATAGAGCAAATCAAATATAAACGTGTGAGAAAACAATAGATCAAGAAACATTTGTTGAAAGAAAAGTTCAGCCAAAAATGTCTCTTATGCTGTTACATTTTTACTGGAACACAAAAGTAGAATTTTTTACTTTTCAAACAACAATTCATAGTCGCAAAGAGGATAAAAAAAAAAAAAAAACACCATAGAAGCATCATAACAGTAGTGGCTATGACATAATTTACTAATATCTAGCTCTTCTGAGGTCAAGACATTTGTGTCATAATGGAAAAGAGATTAGTGTAAATGTATTCGGTGAACTTGGCTGAAAATATTTGGGTAAACTGTCCCATAATTATTCATTAAAATGTTCAAACATGGATTTAAAAAAAAATTGTGAGTACCTTTCCCATGTTTTTGAACCGTAGAATTCCAAGTAACGCAGATCCATGGTTTTCCAGTCGTGATTTATTAAAGGCCTCGCTGGGAATCTTTACTGACCAGAGAATGTCTGTCTGCAGGTCACTTTGACAATCAGCAACCTGTAAAAAAAAAAGAATTACAATAATAATAAATAAGGAATCATACCATTTTTTATTGTTTCTCAAGTCTTACGTTTATCCTGTTCGGATCTGAAGAGTAACATGTGTCTCTGGCTTCTGTGTTCTCGTCTTGTATGTGAATAAGACCAATAACATCCCCCATGACAATGTGTGTGTTGCTTATATTGTTGTTTCTCATCTCTTCCATCTGAGACTCCAGATTGTCCAAGGCGTCTCTGCAAAACTGAAAAATCACCCTGTATCCTGTCATTTTAATTTGAAAAGTCACTGGTAACCACACACTTACGATGCTTTTGAGGGATTAATAAATCCATCCTTGTCTTTTAGATCATCTGTAGTTGGATTGTAAATTGTCTCAGATGGCGAGAAACTGTTAGTTTGATTAACATTATTCAAAATTCCTGTAAAAGGGAAGAGATGGAATTATTACAAGTTTCAATATAATCTAAAATAGTCTGTGGTTGAACCATGATCTGCCCTTCTCAGAAACACATTACAGTTAATGGACAATTAATATTCAGACTTCATTCAAACAGCTTCTTTGGTTGATTATTTTAGTCTTAAGTGTGTTCGGATCTTTTTATGGTTTGCATTGACAACAGTGATCAATCATAGTGGACAGTGAAACATTTTTGTGGAAAGTACATTTAATCTTATGTGAAAGAACACCACCACCAACAACTCACAACCACTCTGTGTGTGTCAAGCAATCTCTCCACAAAACTCACTTCAGATCTTTGTTAGGAGTTAGTGTTCAAAACTGGCAGTGTGCAGATTTCTCTCTTTCTCATCTCAACATACAAGTGAAAAGAGTTCAAGTTAGAAGAAATCAGCTGGTTAAAAATGAGTGAACAGCAGAGTAAGCGCTGTGTCCCTCCATGTTCTCGTCCTATGTCAGAACTGGATACACACTTACTGCTTTGTTTGTTTGGGGAAAGAGCATGCTGCCCTTGCATTTGAGCATGGTGATTGCGAGCACAGTGGAATGTTCACAGTTAAAGTGCTTCGCGTTCGCTTATTTCAATGATTGTGGGGCTCGCGTGTCGATCTGGCTGAGGAGCTAAAGACGGTGCGTCCCTATCGCTCGCTCTCTCTCCAGATCGCGATGTCCTTTTGCCTGACTACCGAAGCGTGCCACGGCGCTTCTTCGGCTCGGGCAGAGGACATTGAATCTCGTGAGTTTGCCGCCTCCGAGCGTTTCTCCAGTGATAATAAAAGGAGAACTGCTTGGGGCGATCGCTCGTGCAGTAGCCAGATTACTTTGATCACAACAAAAAGAGTCCCATAAAACACTCACAGTCTATAAATAACGATTGTAAATATTTGTGTCTTGTGTCCTCGACATCGACCCATTCTACTATCGCGGGTGCGAGGGCACGCGATTATATGGTGCTGCCTCAGTTTGGAGAGACGCTTGCTGGCTATCTCTCCCCTGGGATCACATTATCAGATGCATTTTCAGCGGGTCAGGCTGGTACTGCGCTGTACACCATGGCTGTGTTACAGGCATACCAGGCTGATCTTATGAAAGATTTAAACACAGCCTGTCATCCAGACCGTGTTTGCTTGTCTGATTGATTTTGGCTGTGTTTATTGCTGAGGAACTGATATGTATTGTGTGTATATATATATAATATTTTATATTATATAATTATATATATATGATATGTATGTATTATATATAATATTGTCTGGCTGTTCTTCTTTAATGGTGACTGAGTGCGTCCTGGACGCATCAGTGAATGGTGAGATATTTTGCTAAATGAAATCTTGTCAGAAGAGTTGCACGATAACTTAATTTTTTTTTTTTTTTCGTTTGTATCATCTCCGTGAACTTTTGTGAGGTTTTACGCATGCGCTGTAAGGTGAATGTAGCGTTTCAGGCGTTTTTTCAAAAGTTTCTCATCCACACTGAAACGTTGGAAATTCAAATGCATTAATGTAGATGTAGCCGGACTTCACATGTTTCCCCTCATGGTTTATGCTGAAATTTTATGACTTGCACTGTTCTGAAATTAGCAAGTAAAAATATTGGTATCCTATACCCCTAATTTATCGGATAGTGTCTCTACAGAAAACATTGAAAAAATACTCTTTAAAGAGTTTTTTTGTTGAACTCAAGAATGGTTTATAAATAATATATACACAGGATTTACCTGATAGAGATGTCGGATTTACAGCTGGAAGAAAAACAGAAATGACCTCAATGAGTTTTTCAGTCGTCACAAGTGCTTTCAGACAATAAATATGTAATATTTACACAGTCTAATTGGATTTGTTGATGTCAAACGGACTTGGAGTTTGGAGTTTTGTGAGCTGGCTGCACAAATACAACATATAAGGCCACTATGTAATGATGTTAACATTTAAATTTTTTAAATCAACATACTTATCTGGCATGAAGCACAACAGACGGTCATCAGCCACAGAAAATTCTGCTTTTGTCGAGACATAATTCCCAAAAATAGCCTGAGAGAGACACAAAAGTTGGATTTTCCTTTTCAACAGATATCAGTAATAAATCTTAAAGAATTTTCTTATTTCATTCTTGAGATGTTAAGTCCACAGTCCAAGAGGAGAGAGAGTTTCATCCGTTCACATATGAAGCCGTATGATTTTGATCCGCAGCTCAGAGCCGCTGGAACAGTTAATTGGCAAACATGCAAATCATGTTATTTTGGGCTTTAACTGTAAATATCAGTATTTGTTTATATTCAGGTTTAGTTTATCAAGTCACATTTGCTCACAGAGAACAATTTAAGTACAATTATATTTAATAATAGTAGAAAGAAGATTCCAATGAAAGCATACACTTTATTAGTGGTTATTAGACAATGTTTAGATTATTTTGCTATAGTTAGATTCAGAATCCCATACATAAAATGTCAAGTTTTAACAGTAAAAAAAACGAAATCTTATATGTTGTTTATAAAGTTTTGTGTCTCCTTTCAATAAATGGCACTTGCTGTAATATTTTGTCACTTAATGAATGATATTCACATAGTTACATGTTTGACTGATTTGAATAAATGTTTTTGGAGCCACTGAAAGTCCATCATGATTAATGAATTTTATTTACACATTGTTTTATCTTCATTACAATCACATGAGAGGCTCTCAGAGATATATCACATTAAAGCCACATTAAATAATGCCGAAGCCATTAGCTGATTTTGACAGTGTTTGCGTGGCAACATATTCAATAAGCAAATATGTTTCACATCCGAGTGTGTGAACAAGCAAATATCTTAATCCATAGGCGTGTGACTTTAGTTTCATCCTGAAGATGTAAATTTGTTTTCTAAAAGAGGTTCAGTAGTTTGTGTCTCTCTGACACGCATATGTTCACACATGGATTATAACACTCGATTAACCTAACATCACTGATATTCAGCACAATTCAATCCTCCCACAATAACAGACGGTTTCAGTAACGATCATCACAGATATTTGACATTTATTTTGAGTGATTTCAGTAAAGTTGGCCTTTTTAGGGTCATCATTTAATGTAGATACATCATTTTAAACAGTTCTCACTCATTAAAGATTATAAACATATAACATCATATGAACATTTGTCTTTGGTGAAAATGTTATTAAAATTTTATTATTTAGATTTTGGTTACAATACAGTTTCCCCTTAAACAGCAGCTCAGTTTAAGAAATTAGTTTAAGAAAGTATAAGAGAGAAAGACTTAAACCTTAATTATGCTAATTTTAAATATTTTCCTCAACATTAATTCTGAATTGAACGATGGTTATGCTGCAGCTGGAGCTTTCTGGATCATCAGAGAAATTTCCCGCAACATCATTATGAATGTGGTAGTAATACAGGAAGAGGAAAAACCCTGTAAAAAACAAACACAAAAAATGGTTAGAGAAACATGGTATTTGGTATATGAAGTTTTATTGCATTTATTTCTACAAAACAAAAGGCTGATTTGATAGGAAGATGTTGTGCCAATGTAGTTCATGCAGTGATATTTGTGTATATTTTAAATGACAGACCTATAGGTTTGGTCAATGGCATTTAATCCTGCAAAATAAAACGCTAATAACTTGCTCTTTGTGATTAAGAAGATTGAGTGACTGTAGATAATAGTTTCAGTGGATGAAGGGCCTCTCAAGAGCTAAAGCACAGGGGCTTTCTGAACACGAGTACTGTCTGAATGTTGAATTTACTTAGAATATTAATTCTAAGTCTGTCAGTCTGTCAGTTCCTCAGTCTGAGGAAGGGCCGTAAAGGCCTGAAACGTCACACTTGAAATACATTTTGTGAATGGGAGCTCTTCGGTGTGCGGATCTTTACTTTGTATCTTTGTATTCTATATGAGATCCAGCACCCGTACTTGACTGGGATGTGCGTGATTATACTGCTCTATATATAAAATAAACAATTATGTACGGATAAATAGAAGCATTCTACTAAACCAAATGTAATGATGTATGTGATTGTTTCTCACCCTGAAACGAGTTCAACACAGTAAAGATGTAATATGAGGGAATGAGCATCGGCCCAGAACTGAAGAACGCCACAGCCCACGTCAGGCCGAAGAGCAGGAACAAACTCAACACCATCATGAGCTGCTTTCTGAACGTCTTTCTCTTGCCGTCAGCCGCTTTTACGTGTCGGGCTTCTACAAACTTAGTGACGATCATGATGAAGATTCCAGTTGTGAAGATGAAGACTAAAGCATAGTAGCCAATGTTTACTTTGTATTGAATGAAAGGATCTGTAATCCAGCACCTATAATTAGAAGAGAAGAGAACATGTTGATTTAAATTTTAAAAGCTTCATTATTATTTCATGCATTTGTGACATCAGAACAACTTACATTTGTGTGGTTTTTCCAGATGTTGCATTTATAATCACTTCTTTATATCCTCCTAATGAAACAACAGCTACGACTATTGGTGCCGGAAACACTGAAAGCACACGGAGACCAGGGTTATTATAGGTAACTAAAAAATATTATGAAATACTAAAAAAACAATGATGGACACAAATCATTTTGTTGAGTGCTCAGATGCTCTTTAAAGGAACGGATCAAGAAAAGGACAAAAACACTATAAAAGTATCATGAGAGTAGTTCATATGTCTCATGCACAATATATTTTCTTAAAGGATTAGTTCACCTCAAAATGAAAATTTCCTGATAATTTACTCACCCCAATGCCATCCAAGGTGTCCATGTCTTTCTTTCTTCAGTGGAAGTATTTTGAGGAAAACATTTCAGGATTTTTCTCCACACAATGGACTTCAATGGCAACCAGAATATTGAAGTTCAAATCAATGCCGTTTCAAAGGGCTCTGCACGATCCCAGCTGAGGAATGGGGTCTTATCTGGCGAAACGATCGGTCATTTTCTAAAAATAAATAAAAATGTATATACTTTTTAACCACAGTTGTTTGTCTTGTGCTGGTCTGCGACGCGCCACGTATTACGTAATCACGTTGGAAAGGTCACGGAAAAAAAAGAAGAAAATAATAATAATAAATTAAAACAAAGATGTTGGACGATTTTGATGTTGGAAGAGAAAATGAGATGGATTTTTTCGCCCTTCTCTACGTTTTAGTACACAGACAAATAACTTAGAAAGATGACGTGACTCGTGACCTTCCCAACGTGATGACGCAATGCGTGGCGCGTCGCAGACCAGCACAAGACGAACAATTGTGATTAAAAAGTATATACATTTAAAAATTTTTAGAAAATGACCGATCGTTTCGCCAGATAAGACCCCATTCCTCAGCTGGGATCGTGCAGAGCCCTTTGAAACGGCATTGATTTGAACTTCAACATTCTGGTTGTCATTGAAGTCCATTGTGTAGAGAAAAATCCTGAAATGTTTTCCTCAAAAAAAAAAAAAAATTCCACTAAAGAAAGAAAGACATGGACATCTTGGATGGCATTGGGGTGAGTAAATTATCAGGAAATTTTCATTTTGAGGTGAACTAATCCTTTAAGTGAGCACTATAACAGGTGTTTTGTTCATAAAACTCACTCCAGCTGAACATGGTGATCTTCCTCATGTAGTTTGTGATGGTGATGTTCTGTCTGATGAGCCATAAGTACATATGAAGAGCTTGAATGAAGAACCAGGTGAATGTAGTCAGCATGGAGTAATGCATGAGCAGCGCTATGAAGACACACGCAGCCTTGTCTCCTGTGTTGGCGACGCTCTCGTTTGACAAAAAGGATAAATTCAGGAGAAACAAAGCCACAAACATGTTTATCAGGATCTTCGTGGCCTGGTTTGATTTGGCTTTCCTGTTCCAATATAAAAAATAACCTGTATTTCTAACATGCATTTATGCATTTAGCAGACGATTTAATCCAAAAGAGGAGCAAAAGCGAATGTTAAAAAAATCGAAAGTAACTGTATGTTATATTTAAGAGACTCTACCGTAACAGGAAATGCATGAACAGAGCGCCGGCCTGAAAAAACATGGAGATGCCACAGCCGATAGAAGAGATGAAGCTCAATGATTCCACATACGGAGCTGTGATGTTTGGATTTACATCTGGAGGAGACTGAGAAAACAACAGAAACACACTGATCAGCTGGATGATTTTTAAAAACCTATTGTTGCTTGTAAGCAAGAATCAGATCTTTAAAATTTAAATGCATTTATCTGTTAAATTTCTTTATTGAACTTGTACAAGCTCACTAGCATATAGTGGACTAAAAGACTCTGATATTGGTGGGAGGTCTTTAAATGAAACTCTGAGAAGCTTCTCACCATCAGCACTGCAAAGAACGTCAGATGTGAACACGAGCACTTTATGGTGTTATTGTTGATTTTTTCTGTCTTACAGCCGGACGTCGTCCATGTAAGATTTCCTTCAAAGAAAAGAGAGAGAGGAATGAAATATATCAAATAAATGCTTTTGGGAACTGATCAATACAGCCATAAATAAATGTACCTTTGCCATCCCAAGAACTGCAGGACGCCTCACCGACCTGTAAGAACATTTTTATTTCACTTTCACAGTGTCTGGTCATTATATAAAAAAAAGTTTCACAACAAAACCTTTATTACCAGATCTTTCTGTGTAAAGAACATTTCTATGTTGTTGGTAAGGTCGGAGATATTGGCCTTCATTGTTATTCCATAAACCTCATTGTTCAAAACATTGTAATTTTTAGTTTCATCCTAAATAAGAAATAGAGCAAATAAAATATAAACATGTATGAACACAATAGATCAAGAAACATTTGTTAAAAGAAAAGTTCAGCCAAAAATGTCTCTTATGCTGTTATATTTTCACTAGAACACAATTTAGAATTTTTATCTCTTTTCAAACAACAATTCAAAAATTGCACACAAACAAAAACTCCATAGAAGCATTATAACAATAGTGAACATGACAGTGTACTAATATCCAGCTCTTCGGAAGTCAAGAGATTTGTGTCATGATGGAGCAGAGATGAGTGACAATTTATTTGGTGAATTATCCCATAAACTTTCCTCAAAAAACATGGACAAACATGTTAAAACACGGAATTTAGATTTTTTTTAATTGTGAGTACCTTTCCCATGTTTTTGAACCGCAGAACTCCAAGTAATGCACATCCATGGTTTTCCAGTCGTGATTTATTAAAGGCCTCGCTGGGAATCTTTAAAGACCAGGGAATGTCTGTCTTCAGTTCACTTTGACAATCAGCAACCTGTAAAAAAAAAAATTAGGTAACACTTTATTTTACAGTGTCCTTGTTACATATGTTACATGTACCTACCATAGTAATAACAGTAAATTATGCATAATTACATGCAACTAACCCTCAACCAAACCCTAATCCTATAGTAAGTACATGTATTTGCTTAATGTTACTCAGTACTTAAATATATAATTACACTGCAACAATGACACCTTAAAATAAAGTGTAACCAAGAATTATAAAAATAAGGAATTGTAAGACTTGATAAATTAGAAAATGCCGGGCAGTCTGGTTGAGGAACGACCACTCCCCGAGAAGACAAAGGACCTTTCTGGAAATTAACATTTGAACTCTCTCTTGTGAAGTTAGCATCACCATTTGAGACGCAAGTCTCACCTCAGAATACATCTCTTTCCCTCTTCCCCCACTCCCTCTCTCTCATGCTGAGATCACCTGAAATTCACCCAAAAATCTATATGGTTTAAATGTGAATGATTATTATACAGTTTTATAAATGTTTGGTATAATTTGAAATGTCTCAGTGTAACTGGTACAAATGTCTCATTCCCAAAGAAGTAAACCAAAAGGTAAATACAGTTTTTAAGAGTTAGGGATAACCCTAGAGGCTCAGGGCGATTCTGTAACTCAGATCGGCCCATAATGTTAAAGGATCTCAAAGACTTCAGCATTATGTATTTTTCAAAATGTTGGGTTTCACCTACATCTTTTACTCTTTATCTCTGAGCATTTGGTGTTATTGTATTGATTATCTTTGAACTGATTATGAAATTGGCATGATACATTTACCTGACATAATAAATTGTTACATTTGATTATTCTGACTTGCCCTGAAATTGTTTTCCCAAGTAGATTAAACGGATTCGTATGTTACCTCAAATCTGCGTCAGATTAGTGACGACAAATATTTGGCACTAATTCAAGTGTACTTGGTTTTGCAAAGACAAGAAGGGAATTTCTGTTTAGAGCAGCAAATGCTGTTTGACCAACCTAAATTTGGGTGTGTCTTACCTCCGTTTTAATTTAATGTTACTTTATAAGTGTACGTTAGAAATCACGGCATGGCCAATCCAAAGCTATTATAAGAGAAGTAAAGTTGGTCGACTTATTTCTTTAGTAGTGGCCATACCTCTACTGAAGTAAACGTTTAAGTTAAATTCAAGTGTATGAAATTCCATGGGGGCTATATGGTATAAGTGTGAATGTGACCATCTCAGGTATAGCCAATTACCTCTGTTTAGTGATCGAAGCTGGCGAGTTTGTGATCGTGAGACCCGCGTAAAACAGAAGGCTTGAGGACCTCAAAAGCGACATAGTTTCCTAGTCTGATTGGGTAAAATATAATTAAAGAGTTAAAAAGAATAATCAAACATTTGCTCACTTTTAATGATGCTCAGATATCATTAAAACCTTTTTCATTTATGAAGTCAGATGAAATAACGAGGTAATACATGAGAAAATGTATTTCATTTAATCTTCTTGTGTTGCGTAAAAGACAGTAACAAGCAGAGACCTTCACCCGTCTTAGCGGAAACCCCCATTTGGACCGATAAACGGGCTTACAGAATCATACCATGTTTTATTGTTTCTCAAGTCTTACTTTTATCCTGTTCGGATATGAAGAGTAACATATGTCTCTGGTTTCTGTGTTCTCATCTTGTATGTGAAGAAGACCAAAAATATCCCGTGTCACAATGTCTGCATTGCTTATATTTTTGTGTTCCATTTCTTCCATCTTAGACTCCAGAATGTCCAAGGCGTCTCTGCAAAATTGAATAATCACTCTTTATTCTGTGATAAGATTTTTAATTTTACAAAACACTGGTAACCACACACTTACGATGCTTTTGAGGGATTAATAAATCCATCCTTGTCTTTTAGAACATCTGTAGTTAGATTGTAAGTTATCTTGGGTGTTGTGAAACTGGTTGTTGGATTGTTAGTTGTCTCGTATGGTGTGAAACTGGTAGCTGGCTTGTTAATGGTTTTGTATGACATTGATGTTAAAGTTGATCTTTCATCAACACAGATGACACTCATCCATTCACTCCCATTAAAATTCAGAACATATGTACATCCTTCATTCCCTTAAATACAAAGTAATATATAAGAGATGGATTTTAATGATATAGGCTATCTGTGCTTTTGGATCTCAAATATTAAAGTGATTAGGCTAAATATATTGTGTTGTTTATCTATAAACCTATACATGTATTCTAATTTAAGCATGCATATTCATCACAGTTGACATAGGCCCTTTCAAGGGAACTAGCGCTGCGTCGAAAACACTGCGGGAGCGCCCCTGCTTGATTGCATCGTGAAGCACATATGGAATCAGTCCAATAACGGAACTTTCCTGAAATGTTGTTCACTCGCCATTAAAATATATATATATATATTTTATATATATATATAGATGAAAAATCCCGCCTTGCAACGTCTTATGACAGACAAAAAACACCAGGGACACAGATTCACACACAGAGCGCTTGCTGAAGACACAGAAGCTGACATTGATTTGTCTCTCGCATGGAGGGACCCGCACTAAGGAGACGGCCAAGTCAGTGAGCCGTTCTATGGCAGCCCTGGTGGCCACGGAGAGGCATCTCTGCTTGAACCTCGCAGGAATGAAGGAGAATGAGAAAAGCTTCCCTCTGGACGCCCGCTCTGTCTGCAGCGTTCCAGAAATTCCTGCCTCACCGAGCTTATGTCTCGGGGGCTGCTGGGCGGGAAAGCAGCCCCAGCCGTCATCCAGCTCCTCACATAAGTGCAACAAAACAGAACAAAACAGTTGCGTCTCGCGCTCAAACCACAAAAAGACTGGAAGGCGGTGCAACTCTCTCAGGCTAAGTCCTCGAAGGGCAAGGCAGATCTGAGGACCGTTATTGTGTCTAAGAGGGCTTCATCTAAGAAGTCCAGGCTGCACCAGCGCCAGGCTTCTGAGGGTGCACCCCTCAGGGGAAAGACTGATTCCACCTCATACGGTGCTTGTCTCCCCTCAGTGCCCTCAGGGGGCCGTTCTGCCAACCCTGCCTTCATGCCGGGACACAGAGGTACCCAGCGAGCATTTACCTGAGGTTCGCTCGCTTACTCCTTCCAAGGATGGTTCTAGAGCGCCGCTTCAGGTTGCTTGCTGTTCAAGATACACCAGAGGCCAGTCTCGAGAGACTGGTACACTTAGTAGATTTTCTGGCAGAGTGGATACGTCTACCAAATATAGCTCACTGGGTCCTGTAGATGATTGAAAAAGGCTATACCATTCAGTTCAGGTCTCGCCCACCATGGTTCAGCGTGGTCCTACCCACAGTGGTGGGCCCTGAGCAGGCTCTGTTTATGAAACCAAAAGTAAAAGCTCTTCTGTAAGAAGAGTCCAATTTTAGATCTGGACCTGTTTCTCAAATTCAAAATGCTTACTCTGAAGCAAATCGTGTCACAGATCAGGTACAAGTACTGGTTTGTCACTATAGATCTAAAATCCTTCCACAACACAGGACGTTCCTGAGGTTTGCTTTCTGGGGTGAAGTGTACCAAAATCGAGTTCTTCCTGTCACCTCGCACTTTCATAAAGTGTTTGGATGCTGCTATGGCTCCACTGGGAGTCCAGGGCATCCGTATACTAAACTATATAGACAATTGGTTGATTCTAGCTCAATCTGAGCATCTGGCGGTTCGACATTAAGATGTTGTTCTTGCCCACATGAGAAAGTTGGGGTTGAGGTTGAATGCCAAGAAGAGTGTGCTTTCTCCACAGAGGACCATTATTCTGGGCATGGTTTGGAACCCAAAAAACCTTGGTTTCTTTTCCGAGGGCCTTTGTTGGGAGCTCCTTGTTGTCGCGTCACGCTAACGACCGATGCATCCCTCACGGTTTGGGGGGTGATCATGAGTGGTTGCTCAGCTCGAGGCCTGTGGCGGGACCATCATCTCTCATGGCACATAAACTGCCGGGAAATGCTGGCCGTGTTTAAAGCTTTGAAATACTTCCTCCCAGACCTGAGGGGCCAACATTGCTTGTTCGTACCGACAAACCATCAGGCGTGTGCGGTCGTGCCCCTTATTCAAGCTGGCTCACCAGATCCTCCTATGGGCCCAAGGGAAACTGCTCTCTCTGAGGGCAGCATATATTTAAAATCAGGGAGCATTTAAATCAGTGAGCAGACATCCTGTTGAGGCAGGGGCCGAGGCCTGGGGAATAGAGACTCTTATGAAAGAACTTGATGTAGATCTGTTCTCATCCCAAGAGACGGCACACTGTCCACTTTGGTTCTCCCTCACTCAGCCAGCCCCTCTTGGGCTGGACGCTATGGTACAAATGTGGCCGAGGCTACGTCTGTACGTTTTTCTTCCGATCGCTCTGCTCCCAGAGAGTTCTGGAGAGAGTTCACCGGGACGGTGCCCGTCTTCTGTTAGTAGCCCCGTTCTGGCCTGACAGAGTATGGTTCTCGGACCTACACTGTAGTGTCTCTCCTCTATGGCTCTCCTCTGGAGATTCCTTCTCTCTCAGGCGAGCGGGTTGATCCTTCACCCCCGGCCAGAATTGTGGATACTGTGGGCTTAGCCTCAGAGGGGTCCCAGCTCATAAGTTCAGATCTCTCATTTGAGGTTTTTGAGACCATCCTCCACTCCACGAGGAAACTCTATGCCTTGAAGTGTAGACTATTGACCCAGTTAACTGCCCAGTGGGTGAAGTGCTGGAGTTCCTGCAGGAGCGTTTCTCCCGAGGGTTTTCCCCCTCCACACTAAAGGTGTACGTTGCTCTCAAAAGAATCTGAGACATTCAATCCCTTTCGTATCTCATCTCCCTCATGCCTGGAATTTCCGCCTGCTATGGTAAAGTCTTTTCTTCACCCTAGACCTGGTTATGTTCCTAAGGTTCCTACTAATATTGTAAGACCTATAGCTCTGCAGGCCTTCTGTCCTCCTCCCTTAGATGTCAGACCAAGAGAAACTAAATCTGCTCTGCCCAGTTAGGGTCCTAGATGCTTATGTCCACAGAGCTGCCCTGTGGAGGAAATCTAAACAGTAGTTCATTTGCTTTTGGTCACCCAGAAAGTGGTGCCCAGCATCTAAGCAGAGGTTGAGCAAGTGGGTGGCGAGGCTATCTCACTTGCTTATGAGTCGGCCGGTCAGCCTTCCACTTTGATTGTGCGGGCCCACTCTACTAGGAGTATGGTTGCTTCCAAAGCATTACTGTCAGAAGTTTCTCTCCTAGATGTTTGTGATGCAGCAGGCTGGTCCTCACCGCACACATTTGTGAGGTTCTACGACCTTGACCTCAGCTCCACTCCAGGGGCGCAGGTGCTTTTGTCTGAATGTGTGCACTGACTTCACACAGGCAGACACTTGCTCTTATGACTGCATGGGTAATTTGTTCCTGCAAATTCCCTTGAAAGGGAATGTCTCGGTTACGTATGTAACCTTAGTTCCCTGAAGAGGGAACAAGACGCTGCATCACCCTGCCATACTCCTGGCATGCCCATGATCGACTTTGCTTCAGCCTATCAGAAGCTTACATAGTTGGTTCAGGTAGCTTAAGTTGTGGAGATCATACATTCTAATTTATTTTAATTCTAATTTAACAAAACATAATTCAATTCTAATATAACATCTTGACGGTTACTGGTTAATGACGGGCGTCGGTTAGGGAAAAAACTAAATGAACATTACTAACGTTTGTTTGACCAAGTATAGTGTAAATGCAGATATCGGATAAAGGGTCCCCTAAAAGAAGATGCAAGCTGGTCGTCAAGAAAATCGGATATAGAAACCAGAAATGCCTGAGCTGTAATAAGTAGAACGCGGAAGTCATTGTGCAAGTAGTCCATTATGCAATGTACACCTCTCTCAAACTCTGAATATGAATATGATTGTGGAAAGTAAATGTGTTTGTGTATGAATCCAATTGTTCTACTTTATATACTGTTCAAGGAGATCTGGTGTACTTCCAACAACAGATACCTAATATAATATGATAACAAATACCAGTTTGCAGTATTAAGCAGCTTAACAGGCTGTTTTTGTACAGCTAAAAAAACTGGAGGCAGATGACGCAAATCTTGCGTGAAAAATATGGTGGTTAGTTTAGCTGTTTAGCTTAAAAATCTGAGACAAAGAGCAGTGGCATGAAAAAATACAAGTGATATGAAACTATCTGGTCTAGTTGTCATAGTTGTTACAATTTTCAGCTCGCCTTGTCTTGAATCTTTGGTGAAAACTTGCCTTAAAATAACCTCTCTGACTGCCCCAATTAAGAAACGCTGGTTTAACAATGTAATCTTATATTGAAGTGTTCGGTATTTAAGCTGCACATTCATCAATGCAACCTTCGTTCTTCCCTTTCTTAATTACTGTAAGGAGCACAAAAATAAAAAGAAGGCAAGCAAGCACAGGCTCATTCCCATAGTGGCCTGTTACACCTGTCCTTTTAAATAACCAACTGTTCTGCCATAATTAAACAAACTAAAATTAAAGACAAAATAATGTGGATAAAATCATACCTGATGGTGACTCAGTCTGACAGCTCACATTATTCAAAGTTCCTGTAAAAGGGAAGAGATGGAATTATTACAAGTCTCACTAAATATAAATAATCTAAAATAGTCTGTGGTTAAACCATGATGTGCTCTTTCTCAGAAACACATTGCAGCGCTTACAGTACAATTAATATTCAGACTTCATTTAAACAGCTTCTTTGGTTGATTATGTTAGCCTTAAGTGTGTTTGGATCTGTTTATGGTATGCATCGACAACAGTGCTCAATCATAGTGGACAGTGAAACACTTCTGTGGAAAGTACATTTAAATGGAAAAAGAACAATAACACCAAAAACTCACAACCTTCAACACTATCACTGTCTATTGTAGGACAACACGCACCTGTGAAATTCAAGGTTAGTGGGGGACAGACAGCATAATGAACATCAGGCAATAACCACAGCTTTATGCCTTCAAACGTCTCATTCATTCTGACTTCACACTGCCCCTCATGGTTTATGCTGAAACTATATGATTTGCACTGTCCTAAAACCAGAGAGAACATTTAACATTTGTTGAAAAAAATAATTTTAAGATCTTTGAACTCAAGAATGGTCTATAAATAAAATATACACTGGTTTTACCTAGAGAAGAGATGTTTAATGTGACATTGGTTCTGTGAAAATTCCCTTGATTTATCTCCTGGCTGGAATCTATAGCTGGAAGAAAAACAGAAACGACCTCAATGAGTTTGTCAGTCGTCACAAGTGCTTTCAGACATTAAATATGTAACATTTACACAGTATACCTGGATTTGTTGATGTCACACAGACTTGGAGTTTTGGGTCTTCTGAGCTGGCTGCACAAATACAACATATAAGGCCACTAAGTAATGATGTTTACATTTTAATTTGGTTACACTTTATTTTAAGGTGTCATTGTTACAGTGTAATTATATATTTAAACACTGAGTAATATTAATTAACTACATGTATGTACGTACTATAGGGTTAGGGTAGGATTAGGGTTTGGTTGAGGGTTAGTTGCAGGTAATTATGCATCATTTACTGTTATTACTATGGTAAATACATGTAACATATGTAAGTAATTGGTAACATGGACACTGTAAAATAAAGTGTTACCTTTTAATTTTTTTAAAGCAACATACTTATCTGGCATGAAGCACAACAGACGGTCATCAGCCACAGCAAAATCTGCTTTTGTCGAGACATAATTCCCCAAAAAAGCCTGATAGAGACACAAGAGTTGAATTTTCTTTTCAACAGATATTAATAATTAATCTTAAAGCATTTCCTTATTTCATTCTTGAGATGAAATGTCCACAGTCCAAGAGGAGAGAGAGTTTCATCCGTTCACATATGAAGCCGTATGATTATGATCCGCTGCTCAGAGCCGCTGAAACAATGACATAGTTAATTTGCAAACATGAAAATCAGGACTATTTGGGTTTCAACTGAATTTCAGTATTTTCTGTGTCTTGCATTTTCCATAACCAAATATGTTCCACATCCGTGTGTTTGATCAAGGAAATATCTGAATCCACAGGCATGTGACATTAGTTTCATCCTGAAGATGTAAATTTGTTTTATAAAAGAGGTTCAGTAGTTTGTGTCTCTCTGACACGCATATGTTTAAACATGGATTATAACTCTCAATAAATCTAACATCAGTAATATTCAGCACATTTTAATCCTCCCACAATAACAGACGGTTTCAGTAATGATCATTACAGATATCTGTCATTTATTTTGAGTGATTTCAGTAAAGTTGGCCTTTTTAGGGTCATAATTTAATGTACATACATCATTTTAAACAGTTCTCACTCATTAAAGATTATAAACATATGGGGAGTTGACAAATGGCCAAGAAAAAGTACTTTTTTTGGAAAACATAACTTTTTAAGAAAAAATAGGCCTACATATATTTATGGAGTATGAAAACTGTAGTTTCAGAAAATAGTAGTGGTCACTCATTTTGTCAATGACTTCACATATTTTTTTCACGTTTTCACTGAACAGTACTGTAAATGTGTCCTATGGTGTGACATTTAAAAAGTACTAAGAAATTATATTAAATAACATAAAAAATACTTGAGACAGAATTGTTCACATTATTAAAACATTATTTTCTTAAAGTGATATTTATTTTACATGAAAGTACTAATTAGAATCATTTTCACCATGGATAGATGAACCTGATAAACTTTTCCCTACAAATGTCAATAAAACTTTTTCGCCAACCTTACAAAACTGTTTGAAATTGTACCTATTTAAGAGGAGATATTATTGTAACTCCCCTAATGCCAAACTTGACTCTTTTTTTTAAAGATATTTTAAAATAAGTATATTTTTATGTTGTTTTATGTTTGTCACACCATAGGACAAAGCGTCACACTAAAGGACAAAGATAGTCATTGCATAAAAAGAGTCAGAATATATAGTGTTTATTGTAACAATAATAAAGGAGGACATTTGTTTTTTTGTTGAAACTTTATATATTCGTTTTAAAAGCTTGTTAAGGAGGTCTTGTCCTATGGTGTGACATCTGTGTCCTATGGTGTGACAGGCCAAAGCGTCACACCAAAGGACATTTCCTATGACATTTTCTGTCACACCAAAGGACATTTGAGCTTTTGTGGCAGTTAATAACCATGCTAATACTAGCTGAACTGTTATTAGCAATTGGCATGATACATTTGCATAATATTACATAGTCCTGCTGTCAAAAATACAAATTTTTATTAAAAAAATAAATTTAGGAGTGTCACACTAAAGGACAAAAAAACTTAACAACTTCAGTGGTCTGAAAACATAGTTAAATATTTGAACAATTCTGAGAGAAATACTTGCCATGTGCACTGCTCATGGGCTTCATAGGGGTCTTCAGTCACATGACCTTGAATGGGGTCTTTCAACTAAATTTAGTTGTCCATGATATTGCCCAACTTAATATCAGGTTATTGCATAACACCAAAGGACATTTTTTTCTGTGACAAACTTTATTAAATTCCTACACTTTTAGAAATGTATGTATAGGAAACGTGATGGCCACTTAGTGAAATAGACACTTGCACAATTATGCCAGGAGTGTTCATTAAGATGTTTAAACATTATTTTCTTTATTTATAAAAGTTAATATTTATGAAATAATGTTGTCTACCGTCACACCATAGGACGATTTTGAGATTTGGCTCAAAGTTGTAAAAAAAAAAAAAATAACTCAGGTATTTAAACAACAAATTCATGTAAAACAAGAAAATGTTTAACCATTTATAGTATTCTAAATGATGAAAATGTGAAATAAATTATATTTTATCTTCTGTGACGATGAAAATGCCACGTCACGTCAACTACCCATATAACATCATATAAACATTTGTCATTATGATTTTGGTTAAAATACAGTTTCCCCTTAAACAGCAGCTCAGTTTAAAGGGATAATTCACCTCTGGAAAGTTGAATGTGTATTTAAATTGGGTCATTTATGTAGTTGAAATGTGAAATTAATTTTGAATTTGGAGCCTTCTAGACTGAGAAAAGCCAGAAAATGCATTTTTGGCTCAAGTAGATGAAAGACAACCACTCCCAGAATGCACTTTCTTCGCTGCCCTACGAGGCCACTCCCAAGCCACGCCTACCGGTAAGAGGGCGCAGTTAAAGAACTAGGCTAGGCTACTAGTTGACTCGAAACTTAAAAGACGCCGTTTTATCGTGAGTCTCCGTGACGAGTCTGCCTGGGATTTCGAGATCGCCCAAATGTCCGGGATTCGGCTTTTGCGTTCTACAGTCGCCATTCATTATGTTTACTGTGTCGAGCAGGACGAGGCTGAGGGGCGCGGGAGAACGGCGCGAGGCGGTGGCGTGATTACTGATGAGCGACACCTGTGAGACGCACCGGTCTCGTATCTCTCACGGAGGAGCGGGAATTTTCTTAGCAATGCTAAAACGCACATCAACCGATCACTTGTTTAGCGTTCATGTAAACACTACATTTAGATTCACCAATCGGAATGAATTCAGTTAGATTGAAACAAAAGGTGTTCATGTAAACAATGAATGGCGACTGTAGAAAGCAAAAGCCGAATCCTGGACATTTTGGACGATCTCAACGGCCGGACATGTCCGGGAAAAAGAGGATGGTACCCACTACTACTCAGCTTTCTCCACAGAACAAGAGCCTGTTAGCTTAGCTTCTAAAGAAAGATGGCTGACACTATGTGTACATTCTGTGAGTGAGATCCCACCCTCTATGGGCGGGTTGAAAACATGCGGAACTAGCTCCTACTATTGGCTGTAGTCTCTAGCCTCTGGCCAAAAAATCCTTTTTATTGGAGGATTTTTTCTATACAAAATATACATAAATCTCTCATCTCAGGGGGATATGAGGGAGGGAAGCACGGTAATTCGAAAATACTACAGGATACTACAGGATACCAAATACTAATCAGGAGCCTGCTTGCTGCTGTCACGTGGTGAAGTGACAGTTTATAATGTTATTTTATGTTTGGCCTCAATAAATTATTTTGTAATATGACTAAAAGGCTTGGTGTGCAAAGCAAATCTTTCACATAAAAATTCGATTTCAATATATGAGAGATACTCATTTTGTATTGAATGCTATTTATTCCACATCTATTCTAGATTATATGAAACATTATTATTCTAAAGTAAAGACAACAAACACAATTTAGTGTATAAAAACTTTTTAAAAAATCACAGGACAGGTTTCACTTTTGGAGGCTGGCTCCATTTATTATCAAAACAAAAATAAATGACAGATTAGGTGGGTGCGGGCGAGGGTGAACCTCGCGCCGGGCTGTAGAGCGCGGGCTCGTCAGACAGCGACCACTCGAGGCCGAGGCCTTACGGCCTACGCTGTCCTCGTCAGCGTCCTCACCGTTAGGTCCACCAAACCTAGCTCCTGGAGCAAATTGTGAAACTCCTGAAACCCTCAGGAGGGTCTGGTGGACCCGAGTACAGTGACGATGTCCCCTACACAGCTGTTATTGCTCTCCAGAGCATATACGAGCGGTGACTCTCTCGATTAATGCTAATGCTAATGCTCGATAAACATCTAAAAAAGATGGCCGCCAACGGGTTTCGAAACTTTCGCCTCCGGATTTCGCCTCTGACGCGCGTAAATTTAGCTTCAAACTTTGTTTTTTATGCACGTCAATTTCGCTCTTGACACTCGAATTAACACAAAGTGGTCAAGTGTCAAACTAGACGTGGCAGGCGCGAATTTGACGCGCTATTCGCGTCCGGTGTGAACGCAGCATAAGAGAGAAAGACACCTTAAAGGTCCCATGACATGCTACTTTTTGTAGGCTTTAATATAGGCCTAAGTGGTTCCTAGTACTGTATCTGAAATCTCTTTCCAAAAATTCAGCCTCGGTGCAGAATTATAGTCACTACAAGCCAGTCCCAGAATGAGCTTCCTTCAGACGGGCCGTTTCGGTGTCTGTAGCTTTAAATGCTAATGAGGAGGAGAAAGGCGGCGCAAGGTGGAGGGTGGGTGTGGCCTTGACCATCTTGCGGCAACGTACCATGCATGTTTACGTTGGATATATTGCAATGGCACGAAGACACGCAGTCTTTCATTTCTAGTTTAGAGAAGACTGTAATGTGGCTTATTTTTTAATGACAAAGTTCTCCATGTCCTCATATATTGAAGTCATGTTACACAACCAATGATTTACTCCTCAAGAGTTAACTCTACTCAACACCTGCATGTATATATATATATATATATATGAAGAGTTCAGATGCAAAAACCTCTAAGTGCCATCTGAAATTTTCTTCTAGAATGATAATTTTTATCAAGCTCGTATATTTAAGTTCAGTAATTTCACTTAAATGGCAATAAATAGGTAATTTCCATTGCCATTTAAGTGAAATTACTGAACTTAAATATATGAGCTTGATAAAAATGATCATTCTAGAAGAAAATTTCAGATGGCACTTAGAGGCTTTTGCATCTGAACTCTTCATATATATTAGGGGTGTAGCGTTCACAAAATTCACGGTTTGGTTCGATACGATACACTTGTGTCACGGTTCGGTTCGTTTTTTACAGCAAAAAGAAAGAAATGTCAGAGAAATGTCCTAGATTTAATTATTTTTAATTATTTTTTTAATTAAAACTAACATCATAAAGTATTTAATTTTTTTTACTTTGAGCAATTCTAGAGCTATAATTGACTCTTCTTAGGAGCATATAAAACAAAACAGCTCCTTGGAAAAAATTAAATGTAATATTGTAGTAGTTATAAACAGGTTTATTTTAGTTCAAATTAACATTTGAGGGCAGCAATTGTATTCATTATGTCAAAATAAAACCGACGTAATGTTAATTGAAGGCATTATAGCCTACTATTCCTGCCAAACTTGCATGGTTACAGTTAGTGTTACTATAAATCCATGGTGAATGTTGCTGATCTGTGGACACTGGATAGTTCTTTCATGGCACAATGTTTCTTCCTGGTTTCCACACGCGTGTTTGGTTTGATCCGTAAATAACGGAGAAATGTGAATGTTTCTCACTAGATCTCGCAGCGATGTTATTACTTCTGTGGCGAATTCAAATGCTTTCTTTACTGGATCTCTTATTAGCGCTGTGTAGTAACAGTGTCGCATGATCACGATCGGCTCGCGCTGCACTGGTCCAAACTGATAAACGGTCCTTCAACCACACAATAACGAGCAGTTTCGTTCTGCTTGCATTACGTTTGCCATTTGATGTTGGGCAATGTTGTGGTCGCGCCGGCGTCTCTTACATTATGAGCGCGCTTGCATTATTATGCTTCGCTCGCTCAAAAGCCATGATATCTCTCGTGGACAAACTAAAATCGCGCGCGCGCGTTCCTACTTCCTAGCTCATTTTCTCATGGGCGGGAAATATTCTCTGGGCGGGCAAAGCAGAGAAAGGGGAGGTAACATTTCTCCTTATAACGTCATAAGGAGGAGATTCAAGATCAGCCCGGTTGAGCTTCCATTTTCTCAAAGACAGAGAAAGATAGCAAAAGCTCGATTTACACTGATTAAAATTTCTAGAATCTTGGGGACCATATACAGGCTAGGGGAACTCATATTAATGTTAAAAAACCTCAGAAAGTGAAAAATTCATGTCATGGGACCTTTAAACTTTAATTATGCTAATTATAAATATTTTCCACAGCATTAATTGTGGATTGAACGATGGTTGTGGTGGAGCTGGAGCTTTCTGGATCATCAGAGAAATGTCCCTCAACATCATTATGAATGTGGTAGTAATACAGGAAGAGGAAAAACCCTGAAAAAAACAAACACAAAACACGGTAAGAGAAACATGGTATTTGGTATTTGAAGTTAATTTTTTAAATGTAACCAAAAATACACTTTGGGCCAAATGCTTTTGGTCAAATTGATTGTTACAGTAGCTACCATTATAAACCCTTATAATCAATAAAAATAATAAAATAAAATGAATGAATAAATAAATGAATAAATAATATTTTAAAAAGAATAAAATATCAATTTAATAAAATAATAATTGTATAAAATAAAAATTATGTACGGATAAATAGAAGCATTCTACTAAACCAAATGTAATGATGTATGTGATTGTTTCTCACCCTGAAACGAGTTCAACACAGTGAAGATGTAATATGAGGGAATGAGCATCGGTCCATAACTGAAGAACGCCACAGCCCACGTCAGGCCGAAGAGCAGGAACAAACTCAACACCATCATGAGCTGCTTTCTGAACGTCTTTCTCTTGCCGTCAGGCGCTCTTATGCGTTGGGCTTGGACAACCCTAGTAAAGATAGTGATGAAGATTCCAGTCGTGAAGATAAAGACTAAAGCGTAGTAGCCAATGTTCACTATGTAGTGAATGAAAGGATCTGTAATCCAGCACCTATAATTAGAAGAGAAGAGGCAATGTTGACATGTTAAAAGCTTCATTATTATTTCATGCATTTGTGACATCAGAATAACTTACATTTGTGTGGTTTTTCCAGATGTTGCGTTTATAATCACTTCTTTATATCCTCCTAATGAAACAACAACTACGACTATTGGAGCCGGAAGCGCTGAAAGCACACGGAGACCAGGGTTATTATAGGTAACTAAAAAATATGAATAAAAAATTAAATAAAATCCTAAAATAACACTGATGGAGACAAATTATTTTGTTGAGTGCTCAGATGCTCTTTAAAGGAACGGCTCAAGAAAAGGACAAAAACACTATAAAAGTATCATGACAGTAGTTCATATGTCTCATGCACAATATAATTTCTTAAGTGAACACTATAAACAGATGGTTTCTCCATTTAACTCACTCCAGCCGAACACGGTGATCTTCCTCATGTAGTTTGTGATGGTGACGTTCTGTCGGATGAGCCATAAGTACATATGAAGAGCATGAATGAAGAACCAGGTGAATGTAGTCAGCATGGAGTAATGCATGAGCATCGCTATGAAGACACACGCAGCCTTGTCTCCTGTGTTGGCGACGCTCTCGTTTGACAAAAAGGATAAATTCAGGAGAAACAAAGCCACAAACATGTTCATCAAGATCTTCGTGGCATGATTTGATTTGGCTTTCCTGTTCAGATATAAAAACAATCTGTATAACATGCATTTATGTATTTAGCAAAGGCTTTTATCCAAAAGAAGAACAAAAGCAGCTGGTCAAAAACTTAAAGTAACTGTATGTTATATTTCAAGAGACTATACCGTAATAGGAAATGCATGAACAGAGCGACGGCCTGAAAAAACATGGAGATGCCACAGCCGATAGAAGAGATGAAGCTCAATGATTCCACATATTGCGCTGTGATGTTTGGATTTACATCTGGAGGAGACTGAGCAGAGAAAACAATGGAAACAACCCTTTTAAAACCCTGATAGCAAGTAATCAAATGGTTTTATAAAACAACACTGTTAAAATACATCATATAAACAATTATTTTATGTACATTATGTATTTTAACAAATGCCTGCTGAACAATTAAAAACTGAATGTGTCTGCTCAATTCAGCGCGAGCCGAACGAGAGTCACTGATCAGCAGCAGAGGTCAGATTTCATTTATCTCGAGAGTAAGGAGCTGACTGACAAGACGATGGCGGTGTTTCAAAGTGAAATATACAAGCGCCTATTTAAGCAAGTTTGTCATTGTACTGTTGTTGTTTTATCATTAAGAATAATAATGAACCCACCATTCAAGCAATTGCCCATGCACATTTTACTTTAGGGATTTAACAGAATAGGGCTTTTAGGGTGATGTGCTAAAGCCCCCTAAAAATTTTTTTTTTTTTAAATCAAGTAGGGTAAGTGTACCCATTAAGCCCAAAAATAATATTTTATGCTGCAAATTTTTTTAACCAATCCAGTGATTTGTTACTTCCCTGGCATTCCTTTATTGCATACCAATCACATTTGGCAATGTTGAGTTAGCCCCACCCATGTGCATGCTGTCTCAGGGGACCTCACACAAAGTCACCCCAAAACGTTGGTGTTTCCGGACCCTTCAGAAATCAACACATTTCTGCAATTTTCTGCCATTTCTTTGGTAACTACATTGATATTATGTCAAATAAGAGATACATGTATTGTTTTTTGTGTATGAACAAATAGTACTTTATCATTTTATATCATTTTCCTTTAAATGGAAAGATGAGCTTTATTAGCTTGCGTTCAAAGTTAATTTCTAGGTCAAACCATTAGCCTTACAGAAAGGCTAGACTGCCAAAGAATTAAGCATGTGAACTGCAAACAAGAAATGTTTTATGATTAATTTTACATTAATTTACAAATAAATGCATCATAAATTGTTTTGTAGAGAAGATTATTGTCATAAATTAACTTTTTTTAAAGATGGGCTTAAATGGTACAGTGCCACAAAACACATGCAAACTATAGCCAACACAAGCTAACCTTGAATGAAAAAAAAACTTAACATTTCTCAATGTGGGCACAATGAAAATTACTATGATACTAGTCCACAATATATTTAAGCTCCATGTATGTATTTGTAAACATTATTCACAACACAACATTGTCTTTTTTCACCATTACTCACTGTGGAACCATTTAAACCCACCTTATGTGTTTCAATGAGGAATCCCTCTAATTGCAAACTTTGATACATTTTCTGAAAGTGTTTAATGATAACATTTCTTTGTGTGCTTTTCCCATACTAACCTTTTAACCTTACCTTACTTACTGTAGGTCGTTTGGTTAAATGATTATCGGCTTTCTTCCTGAGATATGGTCACTTCCTGTGGAAATTTGATCGGGCATAACTCTGGAACCAAGCCGACTTAAGGCTCCATACTCCAGGCATGGGGGGCCAACTATAGGGGACCCCCTAACCACAGAGTCTGGAGCCCAAACTTGGCTTCCTTCTCGAGATACACCCAGTCAAACTTCCACCATTGACCGGGCATAACTCCAGAGTCAAGCCGACCTAAGGCTGTATACTCCCGGTGTGGGGGGCCCATTAGGAGACCCCCCAAAACCCCAGAGTATGGAGCCCCAAATCAGCTTCCTTCCTGAGATACACCCGGTGAAACCTCCAGCTTGACTCCAGCTACAACTCCAGTCAAGCCAACTTAAGGCTCCAGACCAACAGCCACTAACACCTATCCATCCCACCCAGGGCTCTAATCAAACATTAGCTAAAGGAATATTTTTTTAATACTTCTCTATCACTTAATAAACATGTTGATGTTTTACTTCTTTAAAATCAACATGTTTTTATATTTTGTGAATCAACTAGATGTACCGCATCGCGGTACAAAATATGACCGCCGCTCAGGCCTGCACTGGCTTTCCACAAAAATAAATGACGTGGAGTAATTTGGCTGTATTGCGTGTTTATGTATATACCTAAAAAAAGTAATAGTATGTGCATGTCTGTCTGTGTGTGTGTGTGTGTGTGTGTGTGTGTGTGTGTATGTGTGTGTATTTGTGTATGTGTGTGTCTGTGTGTGTGTGTGTGTGTGTGTCTGTGCGTGTATGTATGTGTGCATACATGTGTGCGCGTGTGTGTTTGTGTGTGTGTGTGTCTGTGCATGTGGATTTGTATGTGTGTGTATGGGTGTGTGTCTGTGCGTGTGGATGTCAGTGTGTGTGCATGCTTGCGTTTGTTTGTATTCCTGCATGTGTGTGTGTGACAGTATCATCCTAAACCAGCAACCCTTCGCTCAACAGCACCATCTACAGGCCGATGAGTGTACAGTCACTAAATGTGCACATAAATGAATTTATTTTATACCCCCCCATGGATGAAATTCTACAAAACTTAGCAGAGGATACCCCCAGAGGTTGTCAAGTTAATCATACACATGAAATATGGTGCAGTTCTGAACATCTCCACTGAAGATAGGGGCGATTAAAGCTGAATAATATTGCATTTTCATTTTTTATGGGAGGGGCGCAAATCACAAATGAGTGATTATGGGCTAGGTTGATGTGCCATAAAAATTTCTTCATCCTCGGTGCCACGGTTCAGGTAGTTCAGGTAGCACATGGCCCCCGGGGACCAAACGAAATTTTTCCGTAGAAGTCTAGTGGGGCTACATGCCCACCAAATTTCATGTTCCCCGGTGTTTCGGTGTCCCTGGTATCGTTGACGAAAAATTTACGGGGGCCCCAGCGCAGGGGGGGGAAGTGGCCCCCGGGGACCAAACGAAATTTTTCCGTAAAAGTCTAGTAGACCAACATACCATAAAAATTTCTTCATCCTCGGTGCCACGGTTCAGGTAGTTATTTAGGAAAAACTGCATTTTTTGGGGTTTGGGGGGGCCCAGCGCGGGGGGGGGAGTGGCCCCCGGGGACCAAACGAAATTTTTCCGTAGAAGTGTAGTGGGGCTACATGCCCACCAAATTTCATGTTCCCCGGTGCTTCGGTGTCCCTGGTATCGTTGACGAAAAATTTACGGGGGCCCCAGCGCGGGGGGGGAAGTGGCCCCGGGGACCAAACGAAATTTTTCCGTAAAAGTCTAGTAGACCAACATACCATAAAAATGTCTTCATCCTCGGTGCCACGGTTCAGGTAGTTATTTAGGAAAAATGGCATTTTTTTGGGTTTGGGGGGGCCCAGCGCGGGGGGGGAGTGGCCCCCGGGGACCAAACGAAATTTTTCCTTAGAAGTCTAGTGGGGCTACATGCCCACCAAATTTCATGTTCCCTGGTGTTTCGGTGTCCCTGGTATGGTTGACGAAAAATTTACGGGGGCCCCAGCGCGGGGGGGGGAAGTGGCCCCCGGGGACCAAATGAAATTTTTCCGTAAAAGTCTAGTAGACCAACATACCACAAAAATTTCTTCATCCTCGGTGCCACGGTTCAGGTAGTTATTTAGGAAAAACTGCATTTTTTTGGGTTTGGGGGGGCCCAGCGCGGGGGGGGGGAGTGGCCCCCGAGGACCAAACGAAATTTTTCCTTAGAAGTCTAGTGGGGCTACATGCCCACCAAATTTCATGTTCCCCCGTGTTTCGGTGTCCCTGGTATCGTTGACGAAAAATTTACGGGGGCCCCAGCGCGGGGGGGGGAAGTGGCCCCCGCGGAGCAAACGAAATTTTTCCGTAAAAGTCTAGTAGACCAACATACCATAAAAATTTCTTCATCCTCGGTGCCACGGTTCAGGTAGTTATTTAGGAAAAACTGCATTTTTTTGGGTTTGGGGGGGCCCAGCGCGGGGGGGGAGTGGCCCCCGGGGACCAAACGAAATTTTTCCTTAGAAGTCTAGTGGGGCTACATGCCCACCAAATTTCATGTTCCCCGGTGTTTCGGTGTCCCTGGTATCGTTGACGAAAAATTTAAGGGGGCCCCAGCGCGGGGGGGGAAGTGGCCCCCGGGGACCAAACGAAATTTTTCCGTAAAAGTCTAGTAGACCAACATACCATAAAAATTTCTTCATCCTCGGTGCCACGGTTCAGGTAGTTATTTAGGAAAAACGGCATTTTTTTGGGTTTGGGGGGGCCCAGCGCGGGGGGGGAGTGGCCCCCGGGGACCAAACGAAATTTTTCCTTAGAAGTCTAGTGGGGCTACATGCCCACCAAATTTCATGTTCCCCGGTGTTTCGGTGTCCCTGGTATGGTTGACGAAAAATTTACGGGGGCCCCAGCGCGGGGGGGGGGAAGTGGCCCCCGGGGACCAAATGAAATTTTTCCGTAAAAGTCTAGTAGACCAACATACCACAAAAATTTCTTCATCCTCGGTGCCACGGTTCAGGTAGTTATTTAGGAAAAACTGCATTTTTTGGGGTTTGGGGGGGCCCAGCGCGGGGGGGGAGTGGCCCCCGGGGACCAAACGAAATTTTTCCTTAGAAGTCTAGTGGGGCTACATGCCCACCAAATTTCATGTTCCCCGGTGTTTCGGTGTCCCTGGTATCGTTGACGAAAAATTTACGGGGGCCCCAGCGCGGGGGGGGGAAGTGGCCCCCGCGGACCAAACGAAATTTTTCCGTAAAAGTCTAGTAGACCAACATACCATAAAAATTTCTTCATCCTCGGTGCCACGGTTCAGGTAGTTATTTAGGAAAAACTGCATTTTTTTGGGTTTGGGGGGGCCCAGCGCGGGGGGGGAGTGGCCCCCGGGGACCAAACGAAATTTTTCCTTAGAAGTCTAGTGGGGCTACATGGCCACCAAATTTCATGTTCCCCGGTGTTTCGGTGTCCCTGGTATCGTTGACGAAAAATTTAAGGGGGCCCCAGCGCGGGGGGGGAAGTGGCCCCCGGGGACCAAACGAAATTTTTCCGTAAAAGTCTAGTAGACCAACATACGATAAAAATTTCTTCATCCTCGGTGCCACGGTTCAGGTAGTTATTTAGGAAAAACTGCATTATTTGGGGTTTGGGGGGGCCCAGCGCGGGGGGGGAGTGGCCCCCGGGGACCAAACGAAATTTTTCCTTAGAAGTCTAGTGGGGCTACATGCCCACCAAATTTCATGTTCCCCGGTGTTTCGGTGTCCCTGGTATCGTTGACGAAAAATTTAAGGGGGCCCCAGCGCGGGGGGGGAAGTGGCCCCCAGGGACCAAACGAAATTTTTCCGTAAAAGTCTAGTAGACCAACATACCATAAAAATTTCTTCATCCTCGGTGCCACGGTTCAGGTAGTTATTTAGGAAAAACTGCATTTTTGGGGGTTTGGGGGGGCCCAGCGCGGGGGGGGAGTGGCTCCCGGGGACCAAACGAAATTTTTCCTTAGAAGTCTAGTGGGGCTACATGCCCACCAAATTTCATGTTCCCCGGTGCTTCGGTGTCCCTGGTATCGTTGACGAAAAATTCAGTAAGGTGACGAAAAAAAAAAAAAAAACTTTGACAATCCCTATATGACCGGCTAGCTACGCTAGCGGCGGTCATAATAATGATGTGGGCTTATTTGGAACACATGCGGGCTTAAATGGTGCCAAAGTACCAATGAAGCCCATGCCAGACTTCTGACTTTATTCCTAAAATATCTTAATTTAATATTCTAAAATGTACATCAACTAATTAATACATTTTCAAATGAGAGATAAATCCTATAAACCATGTCAATATCTGTGAAAAAAAACCTAGACTAAGATTTTGGTGTACTTAATAGGTACACTCTAAATTAATGGAGTAATCGTGACAGCCCTAATCAGATCTTTACATTTTAAATGCCTATATCTGTTAAGTTTCTTTAGTCATCTTTTACAAGTTCTGTAGCTAATAGACTCTGATATTGATTTCATGAGGTCTTTAAATTAAAACTCGGAGAATCTTCTCACCATCAGCACTGCAAAGAACGTCAGATGTGAACACGAGCACTTTATGGTGTTATTGTTGATTTTTACTGTCTCACAGCCGGACGTCGTCCATGTAAGATTTCCTTCGAAGAAAGGAGAGCAGAAAATGAAATTAATTATATAAAATAAACTGGTTTTGTTGATGGAAACTCATCAATACAGCCATTGGTGAATTTACCTTTGCCATCCCAAGAACTGCAGGATGCCTCACCGACCTGTAAGAACATTTTTATTTTGCTTTCACAGTGTCTGATTCTTATAACAAAATAAGTTTCACAACAAAACCTTCATTACCAGATCTTTTTGTGTAAAGAACATTTCTATATTGTTGGTAAGGTCGGAGATATTGGCCTTCATTGTTATTCCATAAACCTCATTGTTCAAAACAGTGTAATCTTTAGTTTCATCCTAAATAAGAAATAGAGAAGCTCAGTTATAAACATGTGTGAATACAATAGATCAGGAAACATTTATTAAAATAATAGTTTTAACACAAAAATGTATCTTATGCTGTTACATTTTCACTGGAACACAAAAGTAGAATTTTTAACTCTTTTCGAACAACAATTCATAGTCGCAAAGAGGATAAAAAACACCATAGAAGCATCATAACAGGTAATAGTAATGACATAATGTACTAATGTGTACATAATGTACTAATATCCAGCTCATCTGAGGTCAAGAGATTTGTGTCATAATAGAAAAGAGATTAGTGTAAATGTATTCGTAAACTTGGGCGTACATTTTTGGGTGAACTGTCCCATAAACATTCCTTAAAATTTTCAAACATGGATTTTTATTTATTTATTTATTGTGAGTACCTTTCCCATGTTTTTGAACCGTAGAACACCAAGTAACGCACATCCATGGTTTTTCAGTCTCGATTTATTAAAGGCCTCGCTGGGAATCTTTACAGACCAGGGAATGTCTGTCTTCAGGTCACTTTGACAATCAGTAACCTGTGAAAAAATAATTATAATAATAAATAAGGAATCATACCATGTTTTATTGTTTCTCAAGTCTTACGTTTATCCTGTTCGGATCTGAAGAGTAACATGTGTTTCTGGTTTCTGTGTTCTCGTCTTGTATGTGAATAAGACCAATAACATCCCCCATGACAATCTGTGCGTTGCTTATATTGTTGCGTTCCATCTCTTCCATCTTAGACTCCAGTTTGTCCAAGGCGAATCTGCAAAATTGAAAAATCACCCTGTATCCTGTCATTTTAATTTTAATTTTAAAATTCACTGGTAACCACACACTTACGATGCTTTTGAGGGATTAATAAATCCATCCTTGTCTTTTAGATCATCTGTAGCTGGATTGTTACTTGTCTCAGATGGTTTGAAACTGTTAGTTGGATTGTTAGTTGTCTGAGATGGTTTGAAACTGTTAGTTGGATTGTTACTTGTCTCAGATGGTTTGAAACTGTTAGTTGGATTGTTAGTTGTCTGAGATGGTTTGGAACTAACAATCCAACAACCAGTTGTCTCAGATGGTTTGAAACAGGTAGTTGGATTGTATGATGTGAAACTGGTAGTTGGATTGTTAGTTGTCTCAGATGGTTTGAAACTGGTAGTTGGATTGTTAGTTGTCTCAGACGATGTGAAACTAGTAGTTGGATTGTTAGTTGTCTCAGATGGTTTGAAACTGGTAGTTGGATTGTTAGTTGTCTCAGATGGTTTGAAACTGGTAGTTGGATTGTTAGCTGTCTCAGATGGTTTGAAACTGGTAGTTGGATTGTTAGTTGTCTCAGATGATGTGAAACTAGTAGTTGGATTGTTAGTTGTCTCAGATGATGTGAAACTAGTAGTTGGATTGTTAGTTGTCTCAGATGATGTGAAACTGGTAGTTGGATTGTTAGTTGTCTCAGATGATGTGAAACTGGTAGTTGGATTGTTAGTTGTCTCAGATGATGTGAAACTGGTAGTTGGATTGTTAGTTGTCTCAGATGATGTGAAACTGGTAGTTGGATTGTTAGTTGTCTCAGCTGATGTGAAACTAGTAGTTGGATTGTTACATTTTTCAGGTGGTGTGAAACTTACAATCCAACAACCAATTGTCTCAGATGATGTGAAACTAGTAGTTGGATTGTTAGTTGTCTCAGATGATGTGAAACTAGTAGTTCGATTGTTAGTTGTCTCAGATGGTTTGAAACGGGTAGTTGGATTGTCAGTTGTCTCAGATTGTTTGAAACTGGTAGTTGGATTGTTAGTTGTCTCAGATGGTGTGAAACTCGTAGTTGGATTGTTAGTTGTCTCAGATGATGTGAAACTAGTAGTTCGATTGTTAGTTGTCTCAGATTGTTTGAAACTGGTAGTTGGATTGTTAGTTGTCTCAGATGGTGTGAAACTCGTAGTTGGATTGTTAGTTGTCTCAGATGATGTGAAACTAGTAGTTGGATTGTCAGTTGTCTCAGATTGTTTGAAACTGGTAGTTGGATTGTCAGTTGTCTCAGGTGGTGTGAAACTAACAATCCAACAACCAGTTATCTCAGATGGTTTGAAACTGGTAGTTGGATTGTTAGTTATCTCAGATTGTTTGAAACTGGTAGTTGGATTGTTTGTTGTCTCAGATGGTGTGAAACTCGTAGTTGGATTGTTAGTTGTCTCAGATGGTGTGAAACTGGTAGTTGGATTGTTAGTTGTCTCAGATGGTGTGAAACTCGTAGTTGGATTGTTAGTTGTCTCAGATGGTGTGAAACTGGTAGTTGGATTGTTAGTTGTCTCAGATGGTGTGAAACTCGTAGTTGGATTGTTAGTTGTCTCAGATGGTGTGAAACTGGTAGCTGGCTTTTTAGTGGTATTGTATGACAATGGTCTGAAAGTAGTTGATCTTTCATCAACACAGATGACACACATCCATTCACTCCCATTAAAATGCAGAATGTATTTACTTCCTTCTTTTCCTTCGACACAAAGAAATATATGAGATTGATTTTAGTGATCCAATATATTGTTGTCAATTTATAAACCTATACATGTATTGTAATTTCATCATGCATATTCATCACAGTTGACATAAGCCTATTCATTATTGACAATGAATAATGAGTCCTATAATAAAGATGACAACTAAGAAGAATAAGAAGTTCCCTTTCAAGGGAAGTTCCCTTGCTGCGTCGAAACGCTGTGGGAATGCCCCTGCATGATGGTGCTGTGAAGCACGTATGGAATCAGTCCAATGGCGTGACGGAACAAATGGGTTGACGTCATCGACCAGGAAACTATAAAACACACCTAAACCAAACAATATCAGCTTCTGTCTTCCGCAAGCGCTCTGTGTGTGAATTTGTGTCCCTGATTTTTTTTAAGTTGCTAGGCAGATGTTCTCATATATATATATATATATATATATATATAGTATATATATATATATATACAGTATATATATATATATATATAATGGCGAGCGAACAACATTTCAGGAAATGTTACACATACACATGTACAATGTGTTGTTTATTTGGGAGTGCAGCAGCTTTCAGTCAGCTTTCGAGGGAGATGAATGTGATCATTGTGAGCACGCTGAGAACGCTGCGGCTCGTGTACCTGGCATCTTGGGTCCCACTGGCCTTTTCTCTGCCTTCACCTGCCAGGTCCAGTGCCTCAGTTCAGTCTCCTGCATGTGAGGAGCTCGTGGAGGTGATCACTCGTGCGGTCGCTTAACTAAGCATTTAGTGGCCCGCTGATAAACAGGAGACCAGGCAGAGAAGCAAGTTAGATGTATGCTTCCTGCCTTCACGTGTTCAGCCTCCACGCCGGTGCTTACCTTTTTAATTTTTTTTGACCTCCACACTGAGGTGTCAAAGTCGTGGAAGAAACCAGTTTCATACCGTGTGTTAAGTCCACATACATCTACCTATTCAAATATTTATGGGCTCAAAAATTACGGTTATGGGGCGATGCCCAGAGCTGAAGAGACGCTGGCGAGCCATCTCTCCCCTGAGTCAGCATCTTCCCCCAAAAAACAAGCATTACCCTCCAAGCCTCTCAGAGCTACTTCGGCTTTGGTGGGTAAAGCATATTCAGTGGTAGGTCAGGCTGCTCAAAGACATGAGTAAAAGCAAAGAGGTCAGCACTGGAATTACAGATTTGTCTCTCCGGGCCACAAAGGAGATGGCCAAGTCAGTGAGCCTTTCTATGGCAGCCCTGGCAGCCACGGACAGGCATGTCTAGCTGAACCTCGCAGGAATGAAGGAGAAACAGAAAAGCTTCCTTCTAGACGCCCTGCTCTCTCCTGCTGGCCTCTTGGGTGACGCAGTTAATTCTGTCATCGAGAGGTTTCAGGAAGAAGCAATTAGCGGCATTCCAGAAATTCCCGCCTCGCCGAGCTCATGTCTTGAGCCATCCTCCAGCTCCTCACATACCATGAGTGGTCGCTTAGCTCAAGGCCTGTGGTGGGACCATCATCTCTCGTGGCACATAAACTGCCTAAAAATGCTGGTCATGTTTCAAGCTTTGAAATACTTCCTCCCAGACCTGAGGGGCCAACATGTGTTTGATCATACTGACAACACATCAGTGGTCTCCTTCTTAGGCCATCAGGGGGGTCTGCGGTCGCACCCCTTATTCTAGCTGGCTCACCAGATCCTCCTATGGGCCCAAGGGAAACTGCTCTCTCTGAGGGCAGCATACATTCCGGGGTATTCTTTATTTATTTATTTTTTCTCTCGTGCCTCATACCAGTCCAGCAAACAACTGTGGTGAGTAGGATCAGTCAACAAACACGGTGAGTCATGTCATCTTCTCCTCTTATTGTCACTTGCACTTCTTGTCACATGTATAGCATAGCCTTCTCTGTCAGCCCAGGATTTACATGTGATAAATGCTGGGAGATAGTAAAGCTGACGGATAAGATTTCAGAACTAGAGACACGCATCCAAACTTTAATTGAGGATAGTAAGAGTGCAAAGACTTTAGATACTGCTTTGGATGTGACTAGCTTAGTGAACTCTGTACATTGTTCGGTTCCGGCTGTAGAGCCCATGCAGCAGGGCAACTGGGTGACCGTGAGACGCTGTAGAGCGGGACAAAACACCGCTCTTACTTTCCGATAACAACATTAAACAGGTTCTCCCCACTCAGTGAAACACCCACTGAGAATTCTGTTGAATGTGAATGTAGTTATTGGCGATTCTATTACACGGAACGGGAAAATAGAGACACCAGCCACCATAGTCACATGTTTGCCGGGAGCCAGAGCGCCTGACATCAAAGCAAATTTAAAAGTGATGGCTAATGCTAATCATAAATTCTCTAAGATTATTCACATTGGATAATAATGATGTTCGACTTCGCCAGCCGGAGATCACTAAAATGAACGTTAAAGAGGTGTGTGAACTATGATGTCAGGCACAGCAATTTGCTCTGGCCCCCTTCCTGTTCGCAGGAGTGATGAGATACTGAGATGTGCTGTGTTTGACAGAAACCTGGCTAAAACCAAACGATTACAACCCCCAAGATTACTGTTATAAACATGAACCTTATCTGAAAGGCAAAGGGTGCTGTAATTTATAGTAATATCTTCAGAATTACTAAGAAGTCTAATTTCAAATATAATTATTTTGAAGTGTTAGTGCTTAATGTAACACTATCTAGTGTAAATGATAAATCACGTTTGAGATTTGTGCTGGCTACTGTATACAGGCCACCAGGGCACCATACAGACTTTATCAAAGAATTTGCTGACTTTCTATCAGAGTTAGTACTGGTTGCAGATAAAGTCCTAATTGTTGGTGATTTTAATATACATGTAGATGTCATCCTTTCTTGCCCTCTTGGTTTTTTTTATTTTTTATTTTATTTTATTTTTTTAGCTGTGATTTTACCACTGAATTTCATAGCTTTGTACAATAAAATCCTTCTTTGCTAGACCTAATAATTATTTTGGTATATAATCATATCAATTTCAAAAAGTAGAATAAAAAAGTACCATTAAAAAGTTTATTTGAACTAATAGTCAAATTTTCTACCATATACAATTGAATACAACTAGCAGCTAGCTAACAACAACTTGCTTTGCACTTTTTTTCTCTTTTCACCTCACTCCAGTCTAAACTAAAAGATTGTTTTGGAAATTGTTGTACACATTGTTATATAAATAACCTGAAAATACAGTAGTTTATTAAGGTTAAATCTTGCTAACCACTCTTACTAAAAAAATGGGGTAAGCACACTTACATTCTCATTTTAAGAGGTGTTAAATGTGGTTTGATTTGTTTACATTAGTTAATGTATTAGGCTAACTAACATGAACCATGAGCAATACATTTGTTACTGTATTTATTAATCTTTGTTAATCTTAGTTGAACAAACAATGAACAGCTGTATTTTTATTATGTTACTTCACAATTTTAACAAATACAACTTTTGATTTAAATTATGTAGGCTACTAGTAAATGGTGAAATTAGCATTAATAAAGATTAATAAATGCTGTAGAAGTGCAGTTTACTAATAGTTCATGTTAACTAATGTAGTTAACTAGAGTTTAATAAATGGAACCTTATTGTAAAGTGTTACCGATTTGTTATACACTGATTCAGTGTTGGACAGATCAGTTGTTTTAACCATTCATTAAAGTGAATCGGTTCAAAGGAGTCATTAGTTTGCGAATCGGACGTGTCATTAGCGCACTTGTACGCGTTGTGTGATTATCCCGAAAGTTAGGACATCGCACAAGATTTGTGTCAACACAGAAAACATTTCATCACTGGATAGGTTTTTTTTGTGTTTTTTTGTTTATTGAAAGTGTTTTTTATGTCAGCTGAATAAGGCAACGTAAAAAAGTAAAAAAAAAATTTTAAGCACAATTCACACCCAGCGGTAATTCAGGAAAAAAATATCCGAATGCTCCACGTGAAACTTCGGTCCTCCGATCTTTTACCATCGTGTTAGTTCTCAATTGTTTTTGATTAATATGCGCGAGGGAGTGAGAGAGAGCAAGACAGTTTGAAGACGGTGAGAGTGCGCGCGACCGGGGCTCTCTCTCTGCTCGTTCTTTCAGTAACATGCGCCCTATCGCAAGTGCAGCAATCATCTACATCACTCACCGATCAAATAAGGCTTTGGCGAGACAAAAATTTGCTTTGAAACATTTCAATGCAGGAAAAACCCTCACCAAATAGGCCACGCTTCCAGGGATGATCTCGTTTTCATGGAGACAGACGCACGCGGTGTGCACGGAGGGGAGGGGCTGTGTGTGTATGTGTGTGTGTGAAGCCTTGTTCAGACTTTCGCCTGGCTCCGCAGCGCGAGTCTCCTCAGATTGCGCGGGCACCTCCCCAAACGGACAAGGCGTTTGAGAGAGAGACGCGTGAGTGATAGAGAGATGGAGGGAGAGCAGGGAAAGGATATGCAGCTGAACAAATACGCTGCGTGTTTTAAATAGCAAAAAAAAAAAAAAAAGAAGAACGAAATGCAATATGTGGCGGCCGGTGTTGATTCTGTGGCGCACCGCCACGAATTAGTCTATGTGTGGGAAACACTGGCCTATCAGAAGCTTACATTGTTGGTACAGGTGTGCTTTAAAGTTTCCTGGTCAATGACGTCACCCGCCTATGATGTTCCGTCAAGCCATTGGACTGATTCCATACGTGCTTCACAACGCAATCACGTAGGGGCGTTCCCACAGCGTTTCGACGCAGCGTCTCATTCCCTCTTCAGGGAAATAAGGTTACATATGTAACCGAGACGATTTATTCACTTTTCTATTTATTTGGTATATGATCAAGAAATAAATGTACATTACGCCAGTGCTTCTCAAACCTGTCCTGGTAACACCCAGCACTAATCTCCCTCATCAAACACACATGATTCAACTCATCAGCTCATTAGTAGAGACTGCAAGACTTGAGTTGGGTGTGTCTGATGAGGGAAGCGTCCAGAATCTGCAGTGCTGGGGACAGGACAGATCTGAGAGGCACGGGCGGCTGGCACACACTAAAAAGGTTTGGATGAAGTTGTGGAGATTGTTATGCATTCTAATTTATTTTAATTCTAATTTAACAAAACAGAATTCAATTCTAATATAACATCTTGCCGGTTACTGGTTAATGACAGGCGTCGGATAGGAAAAAAACTAAATGAACATTTCTAACGGCTGTTTCACCAAGTACAGTGTAAATGCAGATATCGTATATGGGTCCTTTTTAAAAGAAATGCCTGAGCTGTAATAAGTAAAACGTGGAAGTCGTTGTGCTAGTAGTCCATTTTGTGATGTACACCTCTCTCAGATTGTGAATATGAATATGATTGTGGAAAGTAAATGTATTTGTGTATGTATGCAATTGTTCTACTTTATACAGTATACTGTTCGAGGAGCTCTGGTGTACCTCCAATAACAGATACTGTACCTAATATAATATGATAACAAATAGGACTGGGTAAAAAATATTGATTTCTTGATTTTAATCGATTTTCATTTTTACGAAACGATATCGATTCTTAAATCCCAAGAATCGATTAGTCATCCTGTTTTCAGTTGATGAATGAATGTAACATTGTAGCGCATCCCATCCAATAAATCGCAATAATCTTTGTGCTTTGTTATTATTGATATGAAACAAAGTCTCAGATTTCAAATTACGTCCATTTTATTACGCAATTCAAAAACATAAATATCGTTTTGGCGCTGTGGCGTGAGATCACTCTGTCTCAGCTCAAGAGCAGCAGCAGCGTGGAGCGCACATGAGCTTCTCCTCCGCCTTAATAATACCAGATACTGCGCGAAATAAACATGAGTGAGCATCTGAAAGTATGTTAAAAGGTAGAGTACAACTTATCGAAATCCATATCATGTGACATGGAATCGCTCAATCAGTGTTTCAACCGTGGAAAGATGTCAGCAAAATCAGCTTGTAAACAATGTCAAGTAATGTCACATTTACCTCAGAAAAGCCATATCCAGTGACCATAAACTCGCCAGTCAGCTAGAAATATTAACTCTAGAGAGGAGCATTTTGCTAAATATATGCACCATATTACATATTCATTATAATTTTTAGTGTTCTTCAATTTTTAATGGATGTTTGAATAAATCTGGCAGGTTTTTATGACAGCCACCATTTAAATGTTTATATTTCATATAACTTTATTATTATAAAAATAAATAAAAGTGTAATTTAAGTGTTTGTATACAAATCAGTTAATTTTTACCTTATTTTTAAGCTATATTATAGTAGGCTAATGAAGCCTACAGGCTACAACTGACTCCCATAGTTAACAGCATTAGTTAAGAGATTTGTTTTCCTTGAGAAAATTTGCCATGTATTGTACCTGATATCCAAAATAATCAATATTGAATCGAATCGAATCGGAATTGCAAGCTTGTGAATCGAAATCGAATCGAATTGTGAAATTTGTGTCAATACCCAGCCCTAATAACAAATACCAGTTTCCAATATCAAGCAGCTTAACAGGCTGTTTTTGTACAGCTAATAAAAATGGAAGCAGATGACGCAAATCTTACGTGAAAAATAAGGTGGTTAGTTTAGCTGTTTAGCTTAAAAATCCAAGACAAAGAGCAGTGGAATGAATAAACGCAACCGATGTAAAGTGATTGTAACAAATAAAAATGTAATATTTACACAGTCTACCTGGATTTGTTGATGTCACACAGACTTGGAGTTTTGGGTCTTCTGAGCTGGCTGCACAAATACAACATATAAGGCCACTATGTAATGATGTTAACATTTTAATTTTTTAAAGCAACATACTTATCTGGCATGAAGCACAACAGACGGTCATCAGCCACAGCAAATTCTGCTTTTGTCGAGACATAATTCCCCAAAACAGCCTGAGAGAGACACAAGTTGAATTTTCTTTTCTGCCGATATTGGTAATAAATCTTAAAGCATTTTCTTATTACATTCTTGAGATGAAAAGTCCACAGTCCGAGTTTCATCCGTTCACATATGAAGCCGTACGATTATGATCCGCAGCTCAGAGCCGCTGGAACAATGGCATATGGTTTATTTGCAGACATGCAAATCATGGATTTTTGGGTTTTAGCTGAATTTCTGTATTTTCAGTGTCTTGCATTTTCCATAACCAAATATGTTCCACATCTATGTGTGTGATCAAGGAAAATATATGAATCCACAGGCATGTGACTTTAGTTTCATCCTGAAAATGTAAATTTGTTTTCTAACTAATCACTAATATTCAGCACAATTCAATGCTCCCACAATAACAGACGATTTCAGTAATGATCACCACAGATATTTGTCATTTATTTTGAGTGATTTCAGTAAAGTTTGCCCTTTTTAGGGTCATAATTCAATACATCATTTTAAACAGTTCTCACTCATTCAGAAGTGACATTTGTCTTTTGTTAAAATTTTATTTAAATGTTATTATTTTGGTTACAATACAGTTTCCCCTTAAACAGCAGCCCAGTTAAAGAAATCAGTCTAAGAAAGTCTAAGAGACAAAGACTTAAACCTTAATTATTCTAATTTTAAACATTTTCCACAACATTAATTCTGGATTAAACGATGGTTGTGGTGGAGCTGGAGCTTTCTGGATCATCAGAGAAATTTCCCGCAACATCATTGTGAATGTGGTAGTAATATAGGAAGAGGAAAAACCCTGAAAAAACATACAAACAAAAAACTAGTAAGAGAAACATGTTTTATCTCATTTAAATACATTCAATATATCATTAAAGGTGCAGTATGTAATATTGACAGCTAGTGGTTGAACTGGGTATTGCAGTCCAAATTCCAAATATCGGAGAGGGTCTATATTCTAGCTCTCTATACAAAGCATAGGCTACTTTATTTAAAATCGAGCGGCCGGATTTCGAACAGTAGCGCCGAGTGGCGCCGCCGGTATGTGTACACTCATAGAAAACAATGTGTTCAAAGACACGGCGCTGCTCTTCTCGTCTGGTGTGTGACGGTGTTCAGTCAAACCCTGTCAGAAGGCGGTTGACCACCGGACAAGGGAGTCACGCCGCTAGATAAACTCACAGGTATTGCACACAAGATGCGTCGTGTTCAGTTTAAGACAGAATCTGATCACAAAACATGCAAAAGTTCATTTCAAGAAGTGGCGTTGATAAGTTTGGTGTTTGAAAAACCCCCCCAAAAAACAGAACAAATGGAAAGAGAAAGTGTGATCTAGGCTTATATTATTATCTCTCTATATGAAGCATAACTTTATTCAAGCCAGAGAAAGACAAATGTTTTGCAAAAAGATACACAATACAATATATTCTTTGCAAGGTTGTCCCCATGATCTGATTACATTTTCAGCATTATTTTAAAAAAAATCATAAAGTAATATATATTTTTGTAGGCAATATTTTCATGTGAAATTATAAATGAAATCTGGTATAAAAAGTTTTATTGCATTTATTTCTGCAAACCAAAAGGCTGATTTGATAGGAAGATGGAGATGATTTAGCAGAGTACTTCTAAGTAGCCAGTGCAAATAGTTCAGAGAATGTGCCAATATGTAGTTCAAGCAGTAATATTTGTGTAATAATATATACACAGGAGAAAATTAGCCAACTCAGCATTCGTTTTGAAACCTTTCTGGATTTTAAGCTGTCTCCATCTCTTAAGCGCATCTCCAATATTTATACGGCTTTAGTATACTTTTGATCATACAGCTTTTTAGATGGATGCCTTGGCTTTTTAGGATGGGTAGAAGGTTTGATTTCGGACCCCTTTAGTTTGCCGGCTTTCATGACTGAAATACGCGTTGTTTTCCACCAACTGGCTACCCTGGTAATCCAGAGTTCTCGCGAGAGTACAAGTTGAATTTGCTCAGCGAGTTACTCTGGTGTCGAGTAATGATGCCCTTGTATCTGAGCTGCACCAATCACATCGGGTTATCTGATATAGGCGGGCCAGAGGCGAGCTAAACAGATGACGACAGTGCTGTAACGTCGAAGTCATTAGTAAACATTGCAATATGGTTATGGATGAATACCAGTTGTTTGAAACGGCTTTGGCCGCTACAATGAACGAGTTAGACTTGGCTTTTTATCTAAAACAGGAACAGAAGACGCCGCTCGAATCGTTCCTTTGCAAGAAGGACGTTTTTGCTGTTTTGCCGACCGGATACGGCAAGAGTGTAATCTACCAGTTAGCTCCGCTGGTAGCTAAGCAATAACTTGTTGTGATTGGTCGTAGTGTTATCCAATTGCGTGCAGTGAGATTTTCAAATGCATGCTTGGTGCCGCCCCTCGAGCTGGCCGAGTTTCATTAGTCGACGCCAGACCATTAATCTTTCAGATTTAGGTCTGGATTTCCAGGCTACCAACTGGCAACCCAGGGTGCCAAAATATGATTGGGTAAACTGGCAGAGGGCGGAGTCACACAGACCAAAACAAAGACAGACAATGTATAGCATTGTTTTTCAGAGAAACAAGTATGTGAACTGATGTGAACGCATATTTCTTAAATATCTCCAAACATATTATGGTATTTTTATGCTTTAGTACAGTCAAAAACTTACATACAGTACCTTTAAAGTCATTTGCATAATTGTTTTAATGTACCCAAAAATAAACTTTGGGCCAAATGCTTTTGGTCAAATTGATTGTTACAATCGCTGCAATTATAAACCCTAATAATCAATAAAAAAAAATAAAAAAAATGAATGAATAAATAAAGAAATGAATAAATCATATTTTAAAAATAATAAAATATCCATTTAATAAAATAATAATTATATATAAAATAAACAATTATGTACGGATAAATAGAAGCATTCTATTAAACCAGATGTAATGATGCATGTGATTGTTTCTCACCCTGAAACGAGTTCAACACAGTAAAGATGTAATATGAGGGAATGAGCATCGGTCCATAACTGAAGAACGCCACAGCCCACGTCAGGCCGAAGAGCAGGAACAAACTCAACACCATCATGAGCTGCTTTCTGAACGTCTTTCTCTTGCCGTCAGCCGCTTTTATGTGTCGGGCTTGGACAATCTTAGTGATGATCATGATGAAGATTCCTGTTGTGAAGATGAAGACTAAAGCGTAGTAGCCAATGTTCACTATGTAGTGAATGAAAGGATCTGTAATCCAGCACCTATAATTAGAAGAGAAGAGGCAATGTCGACATGTTAAAAGCTTCATTATTATTTCATGCATTTGTGACATCAGAATAACTTACATTCGTGTGGTTTTTCCAGATGTTGCGTTTATAATCACTTCTTTATATCCTCCTAATGAAACAACAACTACGACTATTGGAGCCGGAAGCGCTGAAAGCACACGGAGACAAGAGTTATTATAGGTAACTAAAAAATATGAATAAAAAATAAAATAAAATACTAAAATAACACTGATGGAGAAAAATTATTTTGTTGAGTGCTCAGATGCTCTTTAAAGGAACGGCTCAAGAAAAGGACAAAAACACCATAAAAGTATCATGACAGTAGTTCATATGTCTCATGCACAATATATTTTCTTAAGTGGACACTATAGCAGGTGGTTTCTCCATATAACTCACTCCAGCCGAACACGGTGATCTTCCTCATGTAGTTTGTGATGGTGACGTTCTGTCTGATGAGCCATAAGTACATATGAAGAGCTTGAATGAAGAACCAGGTGAATGTAGTCAGCATGGAGTAATGCATGAGCAGCGCTATGAAGACACACGCAGCCTTGTCTCCTGTGTTGGCGACGCTCTCGTTTGACAAAAAGGATAAATTCAGGAGAAACAAAGCCACAAACATGTTTATCAAGATCTTCGTGGCCTGGTTTGATTTGGCTTTCCTGTTCAAATATAAAAACAACCTGTATTTCTAACATGCATTTAGCAGACAATTTAATCCAAAAGCGAATGGTTAAAGAACTTAAAGTAACTGTATGTTATATTTAAGAGACTCTACCGTAACAGGAAATGCATGAAAAGAGCGACGGACAGAAAAAACATGGAGATGCCACAGCCGATAGAAGAGATGAAGCTCAATGATTCCACATACGGAGCTGTGATGTTTGCATTTACATCTGGAGGAGACTGAGAAAACAACAGAAACGCACAGATGATGATTTTTAAAAACCTATTGTTGCTTGTAAGCAAGAATCAGATCTTTACATTTTAAATGCATTTATCTGTTAAATTTCTTTATTGAACTTGTACAAGCTCACTAGCATATAGTGGACTAAAAGACTCTGATATTGATTTCATGAGGTCTTTAAATGAAACTCTGAGAAGCTTCTCACCATCAGCACTGCAAAGAACGTCAGATGTGAACACGAGCACTTTATGGTGTTATTGTTGATTTTTTCTGTCTTACAGCCGGACGTCGTCCATGTTAGATTTCCTTCAAAGAAAAGAGAGAGAGGAATGAAATATATCAAATAAATTAGGTTTGCTGTTGGGAGCTGATCAATACATCCAATAAATAAATGTACCTTTGCCATCCCAAGAACTGCAGGACGCCTCACCGACCTGTAAGAACATTTTTATTTTGCTTTCACAGTGTCTGGTCATTATACTGTATATATAAAAAAAAGTTTCACAACAAAACCTTCATTACCAGATCTTTCTTTTTAAAGAACATTTCTATGTTGTTGGTAAGGTCGGAGATACTGGCCTTCATTGTTATTCCATAAACCTCATTGTTCAAAACAGTGTAATTTTTAGTTTCATCCTAAATAAGAAATAGAGCAAATCAAATATAAACGTGTGATGAATACAATAGATAAAGAAACATTTGTTAAAATAATAGTTTTAACACATAAATGTCTCTTATGCTGTTATATTTTCAATGGAACACAAAAGTAGAATTTTTAACTCTTTTCAAACAACAATTTATATTCGCAAAGAGGATAAAAAACACAATAGAAGCATCATAACAGTAGTGGTTATGACATAATGTACTAATATCCAGCCAGGTCAAGAGATTTGTGTCATTATGGAAAAAGATTAGTGTAAATGTGAAAATATATGAAATTTATTGGGTGAACTGTCCCATAAACATTCCTTAAAATTTTCAAACATGGATTTTTAAATGTTTTAATTGTACCTTTCCCATGTTTTTGAACCGTAGAACTCCAAGTAACGCGCGTCCATGGTTTTCCAGCCGTGATTTATTAAAGGCCTCGCTGGGAATCTTTACAGACCAGGGAATGTCTGTCTGCAGGTCACTTTGACAATCAGTAACCTGTGAAAAAAAATAGCATAATAAATGAGAAATAATACCATGTTTTATTGTTTCTCAAGTCTTACGTTTATCCTGTTCAGATCTGAAGAGTAACATGTGTCTCTGGCTTCTGTGTTCTCGTCTTGTATGTGAAGAAGACCAATAACATCCCCCATGACAATGTGTGTGTTGCTTATATTGTTGTTTTCCATCTCTTCCATCTTAGACTCCAGATTGTCCAAGGCGTCTCTGCAAAATTGAAAAATATCTCTGTATTCTGTGATAAGAGTTTTAATTTTGAAAGTCACATGGTAATTACACACTTACGATGCTTTTGAGGGATTTATAAATCCATTATCGTCTTTTAAATAATCTGTAGTTAGATTGTTAGTTGTTCCAGATGATGTGAAACTGGTTGTTGGATTGTTAGTTACTCCAGATGATGTGAAACTGGTTGTTGGATTGTTAGTTGTTCCAGATGATGTGAAACTGGTTGTTTGATTGTTAGTTGGATTGTTAGTTGTCGCAGATGGTGTGAAACTGGTAGATGGATTGTTAGTTGGATTGTTAGTTGGATTGTTAGTTGTTCCAGATGATGTGAAACTAGTTGTTATATTGTTAGTTGGATTGTTAGTGGTCGCAGATGGTGTGAAACTGGTAGATGGATTGTTAGTTGTTCCAGATGATGTGAAACTAGTTGTTGGATTGTTAGTTGGATTTTTAGTTGTTCCAGATGATGTGAAACTAGTTGTTGGATTGTTAGTTGGATTGTTAGTTTTCGCAGATGGTGTGAAACTGGTAGATGGATTGTTAGTTGGATTGTTAGTTGTCGCAGATGGTGTGAAACTGGTAGATGGATTGTTAGTTGGATTGTTAGTTGTCGCAGATGGTGTGAAACTGGTAGATGGATTGTTAGTTGGATTGTTAGTTGGATTGTTAATTGTTCTAGATGATGTGAAACTAGTTGTTGGATTGTTAGTTGGATTGTTAGTGGTCGCAGATGGTGTGAAACTGGTAGATGAATTGTTAGTTGGATTGTTAGTTGTTCCAGATGATGTGAAACTAGTTGTTGGATTGTTAGTTGGATTTTTAGTTGTTCCAGATGATGTGAAACTAGTTGTTGGATTGTTAGTTGGATTGTTAGTTGTCGCAGATTGTGTGAAACTGGTAGATGGATTGTTAGTTGGATTGTTAGTTGGATTTTTAGTTGTTCCAGATGATGTGAAACTAGTTGTTGGATTGTTAGTTGGATTGTTAGTTTTCGCAGATGGTGTGAAACTGGTAGATGGATTGTTAGTTGGATTGTTAGTTGTCGCAGATGGTGTGAAACTGGTAGATGGATTGTTAGTTGGATTGTTAGTTGTCGCAGATGGTGTGAAACTGGTAGATGGATTGTTAGTTGGATTGTTAGTTGGATTGTTAGTTGTTCTAGATGATGTGAAACTAGTTGTTGGATTGTTAGTTGGATTGTTAGTGGTCGCAGATGGTGTGAAACTGGTAGATGAATTGTTAGTTGGATTGTTAGTTGTTCCAGATGATGTGAAACTAGTTGTTGGATTGTTAGTTGGATTGTTAGTTGTTCCAGATGATGTGAAACTAGTTGTTGGATTGTTAGTTGGATTGTTAGTTGTTCCAGATGATGTGAAACTAGTTGTTGGATTGTTAGTTGGATTGTTAGTTGTCGCAGATGATGTGAAACTGGTAGTTGGATTGTTAGTTGTCTCAGATGATGTTAAACTGGTTGTTGGATTGTTAATTGTCCCAGATGATGTGAAACTGGTTGTTGGATTGTTAGTTGGATTGTTAGTTGTCGCAGATGATGTGAAACTGGTTGTTGGATTGTTAGTTGTCGCAGATGATGTGAAACTGGTTGTTGGATTGTTAGTTGGATTGTTAGTTGTCGCAGATGATGTTAAACTGGTTGTTGGTTTGTTAGTTGTCGCAGATGGTGTGAAACTGGTAGTTGGATTGTTAGTTGTCTCAGATGATGTTAAACTGGTTGTTGGTTTGTTAGTTGTCGCAGATGATGTTAAACTGGTTGTTGGTTTGTTAGTTGTCGCAGATGGTGTGAAACTGGTAGTTGGATTGTTAGTTGTCGCAGATGATGTGAAACTGGTAGTTGGATTGTTAGTTGTCTCAGATGATGTTAAACTGGTTGTTGGATTGTTAATTGTCCCAGATGATGTAAAACTGGTTGTTGGATTGTTAGTTGTTCCAGATGATGTGAAACTGGTTGTTGGATTGTTAGTTGGATTGTTAGTGGTCGCAGATGGTGTGAAACTGGTAGATGGATTGTTAGTTGGATTGTTAGTTGTCGCAGATGATGTTAAACTGGTTGTTGGTTTGTTAGTTGTCGCAGATGGTGTGAAACTGGTAGTTGGGTTGTTAGTTGTCGCAGATGATGTGAAACTGGTAGTTGGATTGTTAGTTGTCTCAGATGATGTTAAACTGGTTGTTGGATTGTTAATTGTCCCAGATGATGTAAAACTGGTTGTTGGATTGTTAGTTGTTCCAGATGATGTGAAACTGGTTGTTGGATTGTTAGTTGGATTGTTAGTTGTCGCAGATGATGTGAAACTGGTAGATGGATTGTTAGTTGGATTGTTAGTTGTCTCAGATGATGTTAAACTGATAGATGGATTGTTAGTTGTCTCAGATGATGTTAAACTGATAGATGGATTGTTAGCTGTCTCAGATGTTGTGAAACTGGTAGTTTGATTGTTAGTTGTCTCAGATGATGTTAAACTGGTTGTTGGTTTGTTAGTTGTCTCAGATGATGTTAAACTGGTAGTTGGATTGTTAGTTGTCGCAGATGGTGTGAAACTGGTTGTTGGTTTGCTAGTTGTCTCAGATGATGTTAAACTGATAGATGGATTGTTAGTTGGATTGTTAGTTGTCTCAGATGATGTTAAACTGATAGATGCTTTGCTAGTTGTCTCAGATGATGTTAAACTGATAGATGGATTGTTAGTTGGATTGTTAGTTGTCTTAGATGATGTTAAACTGATAGATGGATTGTTAGTTGGATTGTTAGTTTTCTCAGATGATGTTAAACTGATAGATGGATTGTTAGTTGGATTGTTAGTTGTCTCAGATGATGTGAAACTGGTTGTTGGTTTGTTAGTTGTCTCAGATGATGTTAAACTGGTAGTTGGATTGTTAGTTGTCGCAGATGGTGTGAAACTGGTTGTTGGTTTGCTAGTTGTCTCAGATGGTGTTAAACTGATAGATGGATTGTTAGTTGTCTCAGATGATGTGAAACTGGTAGTTGGATTGTTAGTTGTCTCAGATGATGTTAAACTGGTTTTTGGTTTGTTAGTTGTCTCAGATGATGTTAAACTGGTAGTTGGATTGTTAGTTGTCGCAGATGGTGTGAAACTAGTAGTTAGATTGTTAGTTGTCACAGATGATGTGAAACTGATAGATGGATTGTTAGATGTCTCAGATGATGTGAAACTAGTAGTTAGATTGTTTGTTGTCTCAGATGGTGTGAAACTAGTAGTTGGATTGTTAGTTGTCTCAGATGATGTGAAACTAGTAGTTAGATTGTTAGTTGTCGCAGATGATGTGAAACTGATAGATGGATTGTTAGTTGTCTCAGATGATGTGAAACTAGTAGTTGGATTGTTAGTTGTCGCAGATGATGTGAAACTGATAGATGGATTGTTAGATGTCTCAGATGTTGTGAAACTAGTAGTTGGATTGTTAGTAGTCTCAGATGATGTGAAACTAGTAGTTAGATTGTTTGTTGTCTCAGATGGTGTGAAACTCGTAGTTGGGTTGTTAGTTGTCTCAGATGTTGTGAAACTAGTAGTTAGATTGTTTGTTGTCTCAGATGGTGTGAAACTGGTAGTTGGATTTTTAGTTGTCTCAGATGTTGTGAAACTAGTAGTTAGATTGTTTGTTGTCTCAGATGGTGTGAAACTGGTAGTTGGGTTGTTAGTTGTCTCAGATGGTGTGAAACTAGTAGTTAGATTGTTTGTTGTCTCAGATGGTGTGAAACTGGTAGTTGGGTTGTTAGTTGTCTCAGATGTTGTGAAACTAGTAGTTAGATTGTTTGTTGTCTCAGATGGTGTGAAACTAGTAGTTGGATTGTTAGTTGTCTCAGATGATGTGAAACTAGTAGTTAGATTGTTTGTTGTCTCAGATGGTGTGAAACTGGTAGTTGGGTTGTTAGTTGTCTCAGATGTTGTGAAACTAGTAGTTAGATTGTTTGTTGTCTCAGATGGTGTGAAACTGGTTGTTGGTTTGTTAGTTGTCGCAGATGGTGTGAAACTGGTAGTTGGATTGTTAGTTGTCTCAGATGATGTTAAACTGGTTGTTGGTTTGTTAGTTGTCGCAGATGATGTTAAACTGGTTGTTGGTTTGTTAGTTGTCGCAGATGGTGTGAAACTGGTAGTTGGATTGTTAGTTGTCGCAGATGATGTGAAACTGGTAGTTGGATTGTTAGTTGTCTCAGATGATGTTAAACTGGTTGTTGGATTGTTAATTGTCCCAGATGATGTAAAACTGGTTGTTGGATTGTTAGTTGTTCCAGATGATGTGAAACTGGTTGTTGGATTGTTAGTTGGATTGTTAGTGGTCGCAGATGGTGTGAAACTGGTTGTTGGTTTGTTAGTTGTCGCAGATGGTGTGAAACTGGTAGTTGGGTTGTTAGTTGTCGCAGATGATGTGAAACTGGTAGTTGGATTGTTAGTTGTCTCAGATGATGTTAAACTGGTTGTTGGATTGTTAATTGGATTGTTAGTTGTCGCAGATGATGTTAAACTGGTTGTTGGTTTGTTAGTTGTCGCAGATGGTGTGAAACTGGTAGTTGGGTTGTTAGTTGTCGCAGATGATGTGAAACTGGTAGTTGGATTGTTAGTTGTCTCAGATGATGTTAAACTGGTTGTTGGATTGTTAATTGTCCCAGATGATGTAAAACTGGTTGTTGGATTGTTAGTTGTTCCAGATGATGTGAAACTGGTTGTTGGATTGTTAGTTGGATTGTTAGTTGTCGCAGATGATGTGAAACTGGTAGATGGATTGTTAGTTGGATTGTTAGTTGTCTCAGATGATGTTAAACTGATAGATGGATTGTTAGTTGTCTCAGATGATGTTAAACTGATAGATGGATTGTTAGCTGTCTCAGATGTTGTGAAACTGGTAGTTTGATTGTTAGTTGTCTCAGATGATGTTAAACTGGTTGTTGGTTTGTTAGTTGTCTCAGATGATGTTAAACTGGTAGTTGGATTGTTAGTTGTCGCAGATGGTGTGAAACTGGTTGTTGGTTTGCTAGTTGTCTCAGATGATGTTAAACTGATAGATGGATTGTTAGTTGGATTGTTAGTTGTCTCAGATGATGTTAAACTGATAGATGCTTTGCTAGTTGTCTCAGATGATGTTAAACTGATAGATGGATTGTTAGTTGGATTGTTAGTTGTCGCAGATGATGTGAACCTGGTTATTAGATTGTTAGTTGTCTCAGATGATGTGAAACTGGTTGTTGGTTTGCTAGTTGTCTCAGATGATGTTAAACTGATAGATGGATTGTTAGTTGGATTGTTAGTTGTCTTAGATGATGTTAAACTGATAGATGGATTGTTAGTTGGATTGTTAGTTTTCTCAGATGATGTTAAACTGATAGATGGATTGTTAGTTGGATTGTTAGTTGTCTCAGATGATGTGAAACTGGTTGTTGGTTTGTTAGTTGTCTCAGATGATGTTAAACTGGTAGTTGGATTGTTAGTTGTCGCAGATGGTGTGAAACTGGTTGTTGGTTTGCTAGTTGTCTCAGATGGTGTTAAACTGATAGATGGATTGTTAGTTGTCTCAGATGATGTGAAACTGGTAGTTGGATTGTTAGTTGTCTCAGATGATGTTAAACTGGTTGTTGGTTTGTTAGTTGTCTCAGATGATGTTAAACTGGTAGTTGGATTGTTAGTTGTCGCAGATGGTGTGAAACTAGTAGTTAGATTGTTAGTTGTCACAGATGATGTGAAACTGATAGATGGATTGTTAGATGTCTCAGATGATGTGAAACTAGTAGTTAGATTGTTTGTTGTCTCAGATGGTGTGAAACTAGTAGTTGGATTGTTAGTTGTCTCAGATGATGTGAAACTAGTAGTTAGATTGTTAGTTGTCGCAGATGATGTGAAACTGATAGATGGATTGTTAGTTGTCTCAGATGATGTGAAACTAGTAGTTGGATTGTTAGTTGTCGCAGATGATGTGAAACTGATAGATGGATTGTTAGATGTCTCAGATGTTGTGAAACTAGTAGTTGGATTGTTAGTAGTCTCAGATGATGTGAAACTAGTAGTTAGATTGTTTGTTGTCTCAGATGGTGTGAAACTCGTAGTTGGGTTGTTAGTTGTCTCAGATGTTGTGAAACTAGTAGTTAGATTGTTTGTTGTCTCAGATGGTGTGAAACTGGTAGTTGGATTGTTAGTTGTCTCAGATGTTGTGAAACTAGTAGTTAGATTGTTTGTTGTCTCAGATGGTGTGAAACTGGTAGTTGGGTTGTTAGTTGTCTCAGATGGTGTGAAACTAGTAGTTAGATTGTTTGTTGTCTCAGATGGTGTGAAACTGGTAGTTGGGTTGTTAGTTGTCTCAGATGTTGTGAAACTAGTAGTTAGATTGTTTGTTGTCTCAGATGGTGTGAAACTAGTAGTTGGATTGTTAGTTGTCTCAGATGATGTGAAACTAGTAGTTAGATTGTTTGTTGTCTCAGATGGTGTGAAACTGGTAGTTGGGTTGTTAGTTGTCTCAGATGTTGTGAAACTAGTAGTTAGATTGTTTGTTGTCTCAGATGGTGTGAAACTGGTAGTTGGGTTGTTAGTTGTCTCAGATGATGTGAAACTAGTAGTTGGATTGTTAGTTGTCTCAGATGATGTGAAACTAGTAGTTAGATTGTTTGTTGTCTCAGATGGTGTGAAACTAGTAGTTGGATTGTTAGTTGTCTCAGATGATGTGAAAGTAGTAGTTTGATTGTTAGTTGTCTCAGATGATGTGAAACTAGTAGTTAGATTGTTTGTTGTCTCAGATGGTGTGAAACTGGTAGTTGGGTTGTTAGTTGTCTCAGATGTTGTGAAACTAGTAGATAGATTGTTTGTTGTCTCAGTTGGTGTGAAACTGGTAGTTGGATTGTTAGTTGTCTCAGATGTTGTGAAACTAGTAGTTAGATTGTTTGTTGTCTCAGTTGGTGTGAAACTGGTAGTTGGATTGTTAGTTGTCTCAGATGGTGTGAAACTGGTTATTGGATTGTTAGTTGTCTCAGATGATGTGAAACTAGTAGTTGGATTGTTAGCTGTCTCAGATGGGAAACTGGTTGTTGGATTGTTAGTTGTCTCAGATTGTGTGAAACTGGTAGATGGATTGTTAGTTGGATTGTTAGCTATCTCAGATGATGTGACACTAGTAGTTGGATTTTTAGTTGTCTCAGATGATGTGAAACTGGTAGATGGATTTTTAGTTGTCTCAGATTGTGTGAAACTGGTAGATGGATTGTTAGTTGGATTGTTAGCTGTCTCAGATGATGTGAAACTGGTTGTTGGATTGTTAGTTGTCTGAGATTGTGTGAAACTGGTAGATGGATTGTTAGTTGGATTGTTAGTTGTCTCAGATTGTGTGAAACTGGTAGTTGGGTTGTTAGTTGTCTCAGATGGTGTGAAACTGGTAGATAGATTGTTAATTGGATTGTAAATTGGCTCAGATGGTGTTAAACTGGTTGTTGGATTGTTAGTTGTCTCAGATTGTGTGAAACTGGTAGTTGGATTGTTAGTGGTCTCAGATGATGTGAAACTGGTAGTTGGATTGTTAGTTGTCTGAGATTGTGTGAAACTGGTGGTTGGATTGTTAGTGGTCTCAGATTGTGTGAAACGAATGGTTGGATTGTTAGTGGTCTCAGATTGTGTTAAACTGGTTGTTGGATTGTTAGTTGTCTCAGATTGTGTGAAACTGGTAGTTGGATTGTTAGTAGTCTCAAATGATGTGAAACTGGTTGTTGGATTGTTAGTTGGATTGTTAGTTGTCTCGGATTGTGTGAAACTGGTAGTTGGTTTGTTAGTTGGATTGTTAGTTGTCTCAGATGGTTTGAAACTGGTAGTTGGTTTGTTAGTTGTCTCAGATTTTGTGAAACTGGTAGTTGGATTGTTAGTTGTCTGAGATTGTCTGAAACTGGTAGTTGGGTTGTTAGTTGTCTCAGATTGTGTGAAACTGGTAGTTGGACTGTTAGTTGTCTGAGATTGTGTGAAACTGGTAGTTGGGTTGTTAGTTGTCTCAGATGGTGTGAAACTGGTAGATGGATTTTTAATTGGATTGTAAATTGGCTCAGATGATGTTAAACTGGTTGTTGGATTGTTAGTTGTCTCAGATTGTGTGAAACTGGTGGTTGGATTGTTAGTTGTCTCAGATTGTGTGAAACTGGTGGTTGGATTGTTAGTTGTCTCAGATTGTGTGAAACTGGTAGTTGGATTGTAAATTGTCTCAGATGATGTTAAACTGGTTGTTGGATTGTTAGTTGCATTGTACGTTGCCTCAGATGATGTGAAACTGGTTGTTGGTTTGTTAGTAGTCTCAGATGATGTTAAACTGGTAGTTGGATTGTTAGTTGTCGCAGATGGTGTGAAACTGGTTGTTGGTTTGCTAGTTGTCTCAGATGGTGTTAAACTGATAGATGGATTGTTAGTTGTCTCAGATGATGTGAAACTGGTAGTTGGATTGTTAGTTGTCTCAGATGATGTTAAACTGGTTGTTGGTTTGTTAGTTGTCTCAGATGATGTTAAACTGGTAGTTGGATTGTTAGTTGTCGCAGATGGTGTGAAACTAGTAGTTAGATTGTTAGTTCTCACAGATGATGTGAAACTGATAGATGGATTGTTAAATGTCTCAGATGATGTGAAACTAGTAGTTAGATTGTTTGTTGTCTCAGATGGTGTGAAACTAGTAGTTGGATTGTTAGTTGTCTCAGATGATGTGAAACTAGTAGTTAGATTGTTAGTTGTCGCAGATGATGTGAAACTGATAGATGGATTGTTAGTTGTCTCAGATGATGTGAAACTAGTAGTTGGATTGTTAGTTGTCGCAGATGATGTGAAACTGATAGATGGATTGTTAGATGTCTCAGATGTTGTGAAACTAGTAGTTGGATTGTTAGTAGTCTCAGATGATGTGAAACTAGTAGTTAGATTGTTTGTTGTCTCAGATGGTGTGAAACTCGTAGTTGGGTTGTTAGTTGTCTCAGATGTTGTGAAACTAGTAGTTAGATTGTTTGTTGTCTCAGATGGTGTGAAACTGGTAGTTGGATTGTTAGTTGTCTCAGATGTTGTGAAACTAGTAGTTAGATTGTTTGTTGTCTCAGATGGTGTGAAACTGGTAGTTGGGTTGTTAGTTGTCTCAGATGGTGTGAAACTAGTAGTTAGATTGTTTGTTGTCTCAGATGGTGTGAAACTGGTAGTTGGGTTGTTAGTTGTCTCAGATGTTGTGAAACTAGTAGTTAGATTGTTTGTTGTCTCAGATGGTGTGAAACTAGTAGTTGGATTGTTAGTTGTCTCAGATGATGTGAAACTAGTAGTTAGATTGTTTGTTGTCTCAGATGGTGTGAAACTGGTAGTTGGGTTGTTAGTTGTCTCAGATGTTGTGAAACTAGTAGTTAGATTGTTTGTTGTCTCAGATGGTGTGAAACTGGTAGTTGGGTTGTTAGTTGTCTCAGATGATGTGAAACTAGTAGTTGGATTGTTAGTTGTCTCAGATGATGTGAAACTAGTAGTTAGATTGTTTGTTGTCTCAGATGGTGTGAAACTAGTAGTTGGATTGTTAGTTGTCTCAGATGATGTGAAACTAGTAGTTAGATTGTTTGTTGTCTCAGATGGTGTGAAACTGGTAGTTGGGTTGTTAGTTGTCTCAGATGTTGTGAAACTAGTAGTTGGATTGTTTGTTGTCTCAGATGGTGTGAAACTGGTAGTTGGATTGTTAGTTGTCTCAGATGATGTGAAACTAGTAGTTAGATTGTTTGTTGTCTCAGATGGTGTGAAACTGGTAGTTGGGTTGTTAGTTGTCTCAGATGTTGTGAAACTAGTAGATAGATTGTTTGTTGTCTCAGTTGGTGTGAAACTGGTAGTTGGATTGTTAGTTGTCTCAGATGTTGTGAAACTAGTAGTTAGATTGTTTGTTGTCTCAGTTGGTGTGAAACTGGTAGTTGGATTGTTAGTTGTCTCAGATGGTGTGAAACTGGTTATTGGATTGTTAGTTGTCTCAGATGATGTGAAACTAGTAGTTGGATTGTTAGCTGTCTCAGATGGGAAACTGGTTGTTGGATTGTTAGTTGTCTCAGATTGTGTGAAACTGGTAGATGGATTGTTAGTTGGATTGTTAGCTATCTCAGATGATGTGACACTAGTAGTTGGATTTTTAGTTGTCTCAGATGATGTGAAACTGGTAGATGGATTTTTAGTTGTCTCAGATTGTGTGAAACTGGTAGATGGATTGTTAGTTGGATTGTTAGCTGTCTCAGATGATGTGAAACTGGTTGTTGGATTGTTAGTTGTCTGAGATTGTGTGAAACTGGTAGATGGATTGTTAGTTGGATTGTTAGTTGTCTCAGATTGTGTGAAACTGGTAGTTGGGTTGTTAGTTGTCTCAGATGGTGTGAAACTGGTAGATAGATTGTTTGTTGTCTCAGATGGTGTGAAACTGGTAGTTGGGTTGTTAGTTGTCTCAGATGTTGTGAAACTAGTAGTTAGATTGTTTGTTGTCTCAGATGGTGTGAAACTGGTAGTTGGGTTGTTAGTTGTCTCAGATGATGTGAAACTAGTAGTTGGATTGTTAGTTGTCTCAGATGATGTGAAACTAGTAGTTAGATTGTTTGTTGTCTCAGATGGTGTGAAACTAGTAGTTGGATTGTTAGTTGTCTCAGATGATGTGAAACTAGTAGTTAGATTGTTTGTTGTCTCAGATGGTGTGAAACTGGTAGTTGGGTTGTTAGTTGTCTCAGATGTTGTGAAACTAGTAGTTGGATTGTTTGTTGTCTCAGATGGTGTGAAACTGGTAGTTGGATTGTTAGTTGTCTCAGATGATGTGAAACTAGTAGTTAGATTGTTTGTTGTCTCAGATGGTGTGAAACTGGTAGTTGGGTTGTTAGTTGTCTCAGATGTTGTGAAACTAGTAGATAGATTGTTTGTTGTCTCAGTTGGTGTGAAACTGGTAGTTGGATTGTTAGTTGTCTCAGATGTTGTGAAACTAGTAGTTAGATTGTTTGTTGTCTCAGTTGGTGTGAAACTGGTAGTTGGATTGTTAGTTGTCTCAGATGGTGTGAAACTGGTTATTGGATTGTTAGTTGTCTCAGATGATGTGAAACTAGTAGTTGGATTGTTAGCTGTCTCAGATGGGAAACTGGTTGTTGGATTGTTAGTTGTCTCAGATTGTGTGAAACTGGTAGATGGATTGTTAGTTGGATTGTTAGCTATCTCAGATGATGTGACACTAGTAGTTGGATTTTTAGTTGTCTCAGATGATGTGAAACTGGTAGATGGATTTTTAGTTGTCTCAGATTGTGTGAAACTGGTAGATGGATTGTTAGTTGGATTGTTAGCTGTCTCAGATGATGTGAAACTGGTTGTTGGATTGTTAGTTGTCTGAGATTGTGTGAAACTGGTAGATGGATTGTTAGTTGGATTGTTAGTTGTCTCAGATTGTGTGAAACTGGTAGTTGGGTTGTTAGTTGTCTCAGATGGTGTGAAACTGGTAGATAGATTGTTAATTGGATTGTAAATTGGCTCAGATGATGTTAAACTGGTTGTTGGATTGTTAGTTGTCTCAGATTGTGTGAAACTGGTAGTTGGATTGTTAGTGGTCTCAGATGATGTGAAACTGGTAGTTGGATTGTTAGTTGTCTGAGATTGTGTGAAACTTGTGGTTGGATTGTTAGTGGTCTCAGATTGTGTGAAACGAATGGTTGGATTGTTAGTGGTCTCAGATTGTGTTAAACTGGTTGTTGGATTGTTAGTTGTCTCAGATTGTGTGAAACTGGTAGTTGGATTGTTAGTAGTCTCAAATGATGTGAAACTGGTTGTTGGATTGTTAGTTGGATTGTTAGTTGTCTCGGATTGTGTGAAACTGGTAGTTGGTTTGTTAGTTGGATTGTTAGTTGTCTCAGATGGTTTGAAACTGGTAGTTGGTTTGTTAGTTGTCTCAGATTGTGTGAAACTGGTAGTTGGATTGTTAGTTGTCTGAGATTGTCTGAAACTGGTAGTTGGGTTGTTAGTTGTCTCAGATTGTGTGAAACTGGTAGTTGGACTGTTAGTTGTCTGAGATTGTGTGAAACTGGTAGTTGGGTTGTTAGTTGTCTCAGATGGTGTGAAACTGGTAGATGGATTTTTAATTGGATTGTAAATTGGCTCAGATGATGTTAAACTGGTTGTTGGATTGTTAGTTGTCTCAGATTGTGTGAAACTGGTGGTTGGATTGTTAGTTGTCTCAGATTGTGTGAAACTGGTGGTTGGATTGTTAGTTGTCTCAGATTGTGTGAAACTGGTAGTTGGATTGTAAATTGTCTCAGATGATGTTAAACTGGTTGTTGGATTGTTAGTTGCATTGTACGTTGCCTCAGATGATGTTAAACTGGTTGTTGGATTGTTAGTTGTCTCAGATGATGTGAAACTGGTTGTTGGATTGTTAGTTGGGTTGTTAGTTGTCTCAGATGATGTGAAACTGGTTGTTGGGTTGTTAGTTGTCTCAGATGATGTGAAACTGGTTGTTGGATTGTTAGTTGTCTCAGATGGTGTGAAACTGGAAGTTCGATTTTTAGTTGTATCAGTTGGTGTGAAACTGGTAGTTGGATTGTTAGTTTTCTCAGATGGTTTGAAACTGGTGGTTAGGTTGTTAGTTGTCTCAAATGGTGTGAAACTGGTTATTGGATTGTGAGCTGTCTCAGATGATGTGAAACTGGTAGTTGGATTGTTAGTTGGATTGTTAGTTGTCTCAGATTGTGTGAAACTGGTAGATGGATTGTTAGTTGTCTCAGATGGTTTGAAACTGGTAGATAGATTGTTAGTTGGATTGTAAATTGTCTCAGATGGTTTGAAACTGGTAGTTGGATTGTTAATTGGATTGTTACTTGTCTCAGATGGTGTTAAACTGGTTGTTTGATTGTTAGTTGTCTCTGATGACGTGAAACTGGTATTTGGATTGTTAGTTGTCTCAGATTGTGTGAAACTGGTATTTGGATTGTTAGTTGTCTCAGATGGTGTGAAACTGGTATTTGGATTGTTAGTTGTCTCTGATGATGTGAAACTGGTAGTTGGATTGTTAGTTGTCTCTGATGATGTGAAACTGGTAGTTGGATTGTTAGTTGTCTCCGATGGTGTGAAACTGGTTGTTGGATTGTTAGTTGTCTCTGATAATGTGAAACTCGTATTTGGATTGTTAGCTGTCTCCGATGGTTTGAAACTGGTTGTTGGATTGTTAGTTGTCCCTGATGCTGTAAAACTGGTATTTTGATTGTTAGCTGTCTCAGATGGTGTGAAACTGGTTGTTGGATTGTTAGTTGTCTCTGATGATGTGAAACTGGTATTTTGATTGTCAGCTGTCTCAGATGGTTTGAAACTGGTTGTTGGATTGTTAGTTGTCTCAGATGGTTTGAAACTAGTAGTTGGATTGTTAGTTGTCTCAGATTGTTTGAAACTAGTTGTTGGATTGTTAGTTGTCTCCGATGGTGTGAAACTGGTTGTTGGATTGTTAGTTGTCTCCGATGGTGTGAAACTGGTTGTTGGATTTTTAGTTGTCTCAAATGGTTTGAAACTCGTATTTGGATTGTTAGTTGTCTCTGATGATGTGAAACTGGTATTTTGATTGTTAGCTGTCTCAGATGGTGTGAAACTGGTATTTTGATTGTTAGCTGTCTCAGATGGTGTGAAACTCGTATTTGGATTGTTAGTTGTCTCCGATGGTGTGAAACTGGTTGTTGGATTGTTAGTTTTCTCAGATGGTGTGAAACTGGTAGTTGGATTGTTAGTTGTCTCTGATGATGTGAAACTGGTATTTTGATTGTTAGCTGCCTCAGATGGTGTGAAACTCGTATTTGGATTGTTAGTTGTCTCAGATGGTTTGAAACTAGTAGTTGGATTGTTAGTTGTCTCAGATGATGTGAAACTGGTAGTTGGATTGTTAGTTGTCTCAGATGGTGTGAAACTGGTAGTTGGATTGTTAGTTGTCTCAGATGGTGTGAAACTCGTATTTGGATTGTTAGCTGTCTCAGATGGTGTGAAACTAGTAGTTGGATTGTTAGTTGTCTCAGATGGTGTGAGACTGGTAGTTGGATTGTTAGTTGTCTCAGATGGTGTGAAACTCGTATTTGGATTGTTAGTTGTCTCCGATGGTGTGAAACTGGTTGTTGGATTGTTAGTTGTCTCAGATGGTGTGAAACTAGTAGTTGGATTGTTAGTTGTCTCAGATGGTGTGAAACTGGTAGTTGGATTGTTAGTTGTCTCAGATGGTGTGAAACTCGTATTTGGATTGTTAGCTGTCTCCGATGGTGTGAAACTGGTTGTTGGATTGTTAGTTGTCTCAGATGGTGTGAAACTAGTAGTTGGATTGTTAGTTGTCTCCGATGGTGTGAAACTGGTTGTTGGATTGTTAGTTTTCTCAGATGGTGTGAAACTCGTATTTGGATTGTTAGCTGTCTCAGATGGTGTGAAACTAGTAGTTGGATTGTTAGTTGTCTCAGATGGTGTGAAACTGGTAGTTGGATTGTTAGTTGTCTCAGATGGTGTGAAACTCGTATTTGGATTGTTAGCTGTCTCAGATGGTGTGAAACTAGTAGTTGGATTGTTAGTTGTCTCAGATGGTGTGAAACTGGTAGTTGGATTGTTAGTTGTCTCAGATGGTGTGAAACTCGTATTTGGATTGTTAGTTGTCTCCGATGGTGTGAAACTGGTTGTTGGATTGTTAGTTGTCTCAGATGGTGTGAAACTAGTAGTTGGATTGTTAGTTGTCTCAGATGGTGTGAAACTGGTAGTTGGATTGTTAGTTGTCTCAGATGGTGTGAAACTCGTATTTGGATTGTTAGCTGTCTCAGATGGTGTGAAACTAGTAGTTGGATTGTTAGTTGTCTCAGATGGTGTGAAACTGGTAGTTGGATTGTTAGTTGTCTCAGATGGTGTGAAACTCGTATTTGGATTGTTAGTTGTCTCCGATGGTGTGAAACTGGTTGTTGGATTGTTAGTTGTCTCAGATGGTGTGAAACTAGTAGTTGGATTGTTAGTTGTCTCAGATGGTGTGAAACTGGTAGTTGGATTGTTAGTTGTCTCAGATGGTGTGAAACTCGTATTTGGATTGTTAGCTGTCTCCGATGGTGTGAAACTGGTTGTTGGATTGTTAGTTGTCTCAGATGGTGTGAAACTAGTAGTTGGATTGTTAGTTGTCTCCGATGGTGTGAAACTCGTATTTGGATTGTTAGCTGTCTCAGATGATGTGAAACTGGTTGTTGGATTGTTAGTTGTCTCAGATGGTGTGAAACTAGTATTTGGATTGTTAGTTGTCTCCGATGGTGTGAAACTGGTTGTTGGATTGTTAGTTTTCTCAGATGGTGTGAAACTGGTAGTTGGATTGTTAGTTGTCTCCGATGGTGTGAAACTGGTTGTTGGATTGTTAGTGGTCTCAGATGGTGTGAAACTGGTATTTTGATTGTTAGCTGTCTCAGATGGTGTGAAACTCGTATTTGGATTGTTAGTTGTCTCAGATGGTTTGAAACTAGTAGTTGGATTGTTAGTTGTCTCAGATGGTGTGAAACTGGTAGTTGGATTGTTAGTTGTCTCAGATGGTGTGAAACTGGTTGTTGGATTGTTAGTTGTCTCAGATGGTGTGAAACTGGTAGTTGGATTGTTAGTGGTGGTGTGTGACAGTAATGTGAAACTGGATGTTGGTTTTTTAGTAGTGGTGTGGGACAGTGGTGTGACAGTAGTTGATCTTTCATCAACACAGATGATACACATCCATTCTATCCCATTAAAATGAAGAACATGTGTGCTTTCTTCTTTTCCTTCAACACAAAGTATTAAATAAGAGATGGATTTTAATTATATATCTGTGCATTTGGATCTCACAGATTAAAGTGATCCCAATATATTGTTGTTTATTTATAAACCTACACATTCATTGGATTGTAATTTCATAATGCATGTTCATCATAGTTCACATTCACATTATTGATACTATTGTCCAGTCATGAATGAATAATGAGTCCTACTTACTAAATTTAGCTTTTTCACATGTCATATTTGGATCAACAGAAGGGAATTTCAGACAACCTGAAGAGACCATGACAACACAAAATTTAACATAAGCTGTACGAGTTGAACTGCCACCTTATCGTGGTGGAGGGGTTTGAGTACCCGAACGACCCTAGGAGCTATGTTGTCTGGGGCTATATGCCCCTGGTAGGGTCTCCCAAGGCAAACAGGTCCTAGGTGACGGGTCAGACTAAGAGCGGTTCAAAAACTCTTATGATGCCAACAAAATTGAGGACCGTGACGTCGCCCGGTATGGCGCAGCCGGGGCCCCACCCTGGAGCCAGGCCCGGGGTTGGGGCTCGTATGCGAGCGCCTGGTGGTCGGGCCTCCCCCCATGGGGTCCGGCCGGGCTCAGCCCGAAGGAGCGACGTGGGGCCACCCTCCCGTGGACCCACCACCTGCAGGAGGGACCGTAAGGGGCCGGTGCAAAGTGGATCGGGCGGCAGTCGAAGGCGGGGGCCTAGACAACCCGATCCCTGGACGCGGAATCTAGCTCTAGGGACATGGAACGTCACCTCTCTGGCGGGGAAGGAGCCTGAGATTGTGCGTGAGGTTCAGAGATTCCGACTAGAGATAGTTGGGATCACCTCTACGCACAGCTTGGGCTCTGGAACCACACTCCTCGAGAGAGGATGGACTCTTCACCACTCTGGAGTTGCCCATGGTCAGAGGCGGCGGGCTGGTGTGGGTTTGCTTATAGCCCCCCAGCTCAGCCGCCATGTGTTGGAGTTCACCCCGGTGAACGAGAGGGTCGCTTCCCTGCGCCTTCGGGTCGGGGATAGGTCTCTCACTGTTGTTTGTGCCTACGGGCCAAACGGCAGTGCAGAGTACCCGGCCTTCTTGGAGTCTCTGGGAGGGGTGCTGGAAAGTGCTCCGACTGGGGACTCCGTCGTTCTACTGGGGGACTTCAACGCCCACGTGGGCAGCGACAGTGACACCTGGAGGGGCGTGATTGGGAGGAACGGCCCCCCTGATCTGAACCCGAGTGGTGTTCTGTTATTGGACTTCTGTGCTAGTTACAGCTTGTCCATAACAAACACCATGTTCAAGCATAAGGGTGTCCATCAGTGCACATGGCACCAGGACACCCTAGGCCGGAAGTCAATGATCGACTTTGTGGTTGTTTCATCTGACCTCCGGCCGTATGTCTTGGACACTCGGGTGAAGAGAGGGGCGGAGCTGTCAACTGATCACCACCTGGTGGTGAGTTGGATCCGATGGCGGGGGAAGAAGCTGGACAGACTCGGCAGACCCAAACGTACTGTGAGGGTCTGTTGGGAACGTTTGGCCGAATCCCCCGTCAGAGAGATCTTCAACTCCCACCTCCGACAGAGCTTCGACCAGATCCCGAGGGAGTCTGGAGATATTGAGTCCGAGTGGACCATGTTCTCCACCTCCATTGCCAACGCGGCCACTCGGAGCTGTGGCCGTAAGGTCTCCGGTGCCTGTCGAGGCGGCAATCCCCGAACCCGGTGGTGGACACCGGAAGTAAGGGATGCCGTCAAGCTGAAGAAGGAGTCCTATCGGTCCTGGCTGGCTTGTGGGACTCCTGAGGCAGCTGATGGGTACCGACGGGCCAAGCGGACTGCAGCCCGGGTGGTTGGGGAGGCAAAAACTCGGGCCTGGGAGGAGTTCGGTGAGGCCATGGAGAAGGACTATCGGTCGGCCTCGAAGAGATTCTGGCAAACCGTCCGGCGCCTCAGGAGGGGGAAGCAGTGCCCTACCAATGCTGTTTACAGTGGAGGTGGGCAGCTGTTGACCTCGACTGGGGATATCACCGGACGGTGGAAGGAATACTTCGAGGATCTCCTCAATCCCGCCGTCACGTCTTCCATTGAGGAAGCAGAGGCTGAGGACTTGGAGGCGGACTCGTCCATCACCCAAGCTGAAGTCACCGAGGTAGTCAAGAAACTCCTCGGTGGCAAGGCACCGGGGGTGGATGAGATTCGCCCTGAGTACCTCAAGTCTCTGGATGTTGTGGGGCTGTCTTGGCTGACACGCCTCTGCAGCATCGCGTGGCGGTCGGGGACAGTGCCTTTGGACTGGCAGACCGGGGTGGTGGTCCCTCTTTTTAAGAAGGGGGACCGGAGGGTGTGCTCCAACTATAGGGGGATCACACTTCTCAGCCTCCCCGGGAAAGTCTATTCCAGGGTACTGGAGAGGAGAATCCGGCCGATAGTAGAACCTCGGATTCAGGAGGAACAGTGTGGTTTTCGTCCTGGTCGTGGAACACTGGACCAGCTCTATACCCTCTACAGGGTGCTGGAGGGTTCATGGGAGTTTGCCCAACCAATCCACATGTGCTTTGTGGATTTGGAGAAGGCATTCGACTGTGTCCCTCGCGGCATCTTGTGGAGGGTGCTCTGGGAGTATGGGGTTCGGGGCCCTTTGCTAAGGGCCACCCGGTCCCTGTACGACCGGAGCAGGAGCTTGGTTCGCATTGCCGGCAATAAGTCAGACTTGTTCCCGGTGCATGTTGGACTCCGGCAGGGCTGCCCTTTGTCGCCGGTTCTGTTCATAACTTTTATGGACAGAATTTCTAGGCGCAGCCAGGGGCCGGAGGGGGTCAGGTTTGGGGACCACACAATTTCATCTCTGCTCTTTGCGGATGATGTTGTCGTGTTGGCCCCATCAGACCAGGACCTTCAGCATGCACTGGGACGGTTTGCAGCCGAGTGTGAAGCGGCTGGGATGAGAATCAGCACCTCCAAATCCGAGGCCATGGTTCTCAGTCGGAAAAGGGTGGTTTGCCCGCTTCAGGTTGGTGGAGAGTTCCTGCCTCAAGTGGAGGAGTTCAAGTATCTTGGGGTCTTGTTCACGAGTGAGGGAAGGATGGAACGGGAGATTGACAGACGGATCGGTGCAGCTTCTGCAGTAATGCGGTCGCTGTACCGGTCTGTCGTGGTGAAGAAGGAGCTGAGCCGTAAGGCAAAGCTCTCGATTTACCGGTCAATCTACGTTCCTACTCTCACCTATGGTCATGAGCTGTGGGTTATGACCGAAAGGACAAGATCCCGGATACAGGCGGCCGAAATGAGCTTTCTCCGCAGGGTGGCTGGGCGATCCCTTAGAGATAGGGTGAGAAGCTCAGTCACTCGGGAGGAGCTCAGAGTAGAGCCGCTGCTCCTCCACATCGAGAGGGGCCAGCTGAGGTGGCTTGGGCATCTTTTCCGGATGCCTCCTGGACGCCTTCCCGGGAAGGTGTTCCGGGCATGTCCCACCGGGAAGAGACCCCGGGGAAGACCTAGGACACGCTGGAGGGACTATGTCTCCCGGCTGGCCTGGGAACGCCTCGGGGTCCCCCCGGAAGAGCTGGAGGAAGTGTCTAGGGAGAGGGAAGTCTGGGCATCCCTGCTTAGACTGCTGCCCCCGCGACCCGGCCCCGGATAAGCGGAAGAAGATGGATGGATGGATGGATGGATGTACGAGTTAAAAGCAATAATATTTCTGCATTGAATAGTCATCAGATACAATCAGGAATGTAATAAAAGAACAACAGAGGAATAAACAAAAGAGAGTTAAAGAGGCCATGTTATGCCCTTTTTCATTTTTGGGCTCAACTAGAACAGGTTTTCAAGCTTGAATGTTCATTATTATCCACATATTTGACATTGTTGACATTTTGTTCTCACTCTGTCAGTAACGCTCTGTTTAGTTCCTGTCTCTATGAAGCCCCTTCTTCTGAAACGCATAATGTGCTCTGATTGGTTGGCTGGAGCTGAATGGGGTAGGGAGTTAGTCCCGTCTCAGTCTCCTTGATCTGGAGCGCATCACAAAAAGGCTACTTGCCTCACAGACATGAGTAATATATCTTTAGAAAGCTTGAAATGTTTACTTTTAATAGTCTAGAAAATCCGAAAATTATTTGTTGCATAATGCTGAACACATTTACAATTTATAATTGATTTAGTTTATATAGAAGTCTATGTTTTGGATGAATATTTTAGTGGTGCTCTGCCCCACCTGCTAGGTTAGCTAGGGTAGCCTTCAAGGTTAGCAAAAAAAAAAAAAGAATAACGTAATGCCTGCCAACGTTATGGTCAAAGGGATGGAGACCAGAGGCCTTTTTTTTTTTTAATGGATGTCAATGGAGGAGAGGCTTCACTACACTGAATAAACCGCTTTTGTGAGGCTTATCATTTAATGAATCGACAGCCCATGGCTAGTCTTCAACATGTTTGCTCTTAAACCTCAATTTTGGATTGATCTGTTTTTAGAGTTTACACACACACAAAAAAAGCTGTTTTATAAGAGAAGTCACAGACAATTGCGCGACAGATATGATTTAGTTTACGGCACTTCTCATTCTTTTCTATGGTATCCGTAAACAGTGATTGACTGTCCTACAACTCTGAATGAAATTCAGTTTCGTCAAGGCTGTAATGTGATTGGTTATCAAGGCACACGTGATCCAAGTTGACCATCATGCTTTCTCCAGGGACCCTGATATTTCCCAATAATAAGACAAGTTTAAACTTCTACTTGCTTCTTTTGTTTCATACTTATTGCCGGGAGAATATAACACAGGAAAACGACATAAATGAAATAATGCACATAAAAACATTATATAAATATAGCAGATATCAGCACAGACACATTCCCATATTGGTAAGTAAGTTACACCTATCCTGTTAAATAACCACTGTTCTGCCCTAATTGAAGAGATAAACTGACATTAATAAACACTGTAAAAGTGGACAAAATCTTGGTGAGTTTCCATTAAGGGTGCAGACGGGCTTGCAGACGGGGATGGTCACAGTCTGTGCTAATAAACCAGCTGAAGGGAAGAGAGTTATTACAAAACTCACTAAATATAACTAGTCTAAAATAGTCTTTACCATAATCTGCTCTTCCAAACTCAAACACATTACAGTGCTTAGAAGACTATACACAGACTCCATTCAAACAGTTTGTCTTAGGTGTGTTAGAATCTGTATTTGTTTTGCATTTATTGACCAACAGTGGTAACTTCATCATCACTGATATCAATGATCAATCATGGCAACACTACAATACATTTCCACTTGAGTTGTGTGTTAAAACGTCATTAAATTTAGGATGACACACACCTGTATTTTGGACTTGTGATGGCAGACAATTCAATTCATTTGGCAAAAAACACAGCTCTATGTCTGCACTTGTTTTATCCATTCTTACTTCATATTTCCCTCCACAATTTGTTGTGGTAAAACGTATTTTTTTGTCATCTGTTTCGCAGCGCCCTGGAAACCAGAGAGAACACTAAAATACATTTGCACTTATGAGTTGTGTGTTAAAACGTCATTAAATTTAGGATGACACTCACCTGTATTTTGGACTTGTGATGGCAGACAATTCAATTCATTTGGCAAAAAACACAGCTCTATGTCTGCACTTATTTTATCCATTCTTACTTCATATTTCCCGCCATAATTTGTTATGTTGAAACTTTGTTTTTTGCCATCTGTTTCGCAGCGCGGGAGAACAGAGAGAAGATTGTTTAATTGTTTAAACAAAATACTTTCTAAAGAGTTTAGATCTCAAGAACAATTAAAATAAAATAAAATAAATAAATGTTTTTACCTAGACAAGATGTGTTTATTTTGACATTCATTGTGCAAACGTTCTTAATTTCTGTACCACAAGCTGGTGGAGATGGCAGTTCAATACCTGGATTCAGAGAGTCTGGAAATGTATATGCCAGTCATCACAAGAACATTCAGATAATAAATGTACAATTAATCCAATGGTCACGATAGCAGTGTATATTTCACATCTACCTGTGTCACCCCGAGTCCCAGAAACTATCAAACTATCACCAACTAGTATATTTTTGAGCAACTTGCTCAAAGATAACATTAAGAACCAATTATGTAATGATTGTGACGTTCAAGTCAGGCAAGGAAGAGGAGTCGATGCAAGCGGATCTAGATGTAGTCGTATTCTTTAATAAACAAATCAAAACCAGGAAACAAGCAAGGATAAACACGGGATAAACGCATCCTCTTCACATCAGCATATTTTGCTTGAGTATAATGGATGCAAGATGAATATGGCTTTCTCCAGAATCTCTCCACTTCAGCGTGAAGATCTTGGAGAAAGGGAAGGCTTATACGAGCTGGACGGTTATATCCCAACAAAAAGCGTTCACCCAAACGACCGTGAGCGAATGCGCTTCTCATGAATCCACAGAAGATCTTAACCTGTCCGTAGCGTGGGACATAACATTCAGCAGGTCGTCATATGCGGGACAGGCGAGCTGAGAGTGCTCAGAAGCATCTTCAGCTCAACAGCCTTCCTCCTGCTCATCTTGGCTCGAAACATTCTTGTCATCAAAATCTAGCAACTCGCCCTCGTCAGCCGCTGCCGAATTAGTTTTACTCATACCTCTTTCAAATTTGTCAGCAAGCTCCACCTGTGAACCCCACAATATGTCTCCTACTCGCCTCAGCCACAGCAGGTCCTGAAACGTGAGGCACAGATGGTTGTTCCAACTCCCTCGAGATGGATGGACAAATAAGAGTGAAGTTTCTTCAATGAGAAGCGTTCAAAACGCACGCAAACAGCCCCCTCAAGGACTGAGTGTGCATGCTCCTCGCCCAGGCAAATAACACACATCACGTGTGTCATCGTGTGTCAGATAACGCTGACATGGATGAACACACCTGCAAAAGCTTTTCGAGCTAGTGCTTGCCATATTCGCCTTGTTAGACGCGCGTTCAAACAAACGGTCTCCTGAAGACAAGAAAGAGGATGACGTATTTCATAGGTGCCCTTTTATACTCACGGTCACACCTGTAATGACATCTGTGAGAAAGCCCTAACCACGCCCCCTGAGTGTTTGGTATTATACAGCGATCAGCCAGGTGTGGACATGCAAAATCAGCAGCTGAGTTACAAATCAGGCCGGCTGGTCTGTTATCCAACCATGTATGTGTTTTTTCTCAGTGCGTAAATGATTACGGGTGAGTTTTCGTATATATTTCGCCTTTGTTATTGATATTATTGTTCTGAATGTCGAGATTTGCTCGTAAAATGAACTAATTTTAAACTGCGTCACAAAGTGAAACCAAACCGTTTTCATATCAGACTCTGAGCTCGAAAATGATTGTAATTACAGTAGATTAGATTATAAGATATTATATTCTCTTCCTAGTTACAGATCACCCGGTGTGTTCAATATTGTTTGAAAATGTTGAATTTAATGACATTTTATGTTTGCTGCTGTAATATTGAGCATACGCAACGTTGCGATCGTGCAATCTGCATGTCATTGTTTACTTTATTATTTTATTAATATAATCAGCACGCGGTTTACCCAAGTATGTTAATTTATATATTACTTAACTGCATGTTTGTATAATTTACTGATATACTTACAACTGTTTTCTTTGTTTATATTCTGTTTATTGCAGACCACACATTTGTGAAGTAACATATACAAACTCCTTTGAATAAATAAGTTCAACTGGGATTCCCTCTCGTGTTTCTCTTACCGGAAACACACACCACCATCTTGACTGCATTAATCCTGAACCCTTGAGCGTCCCATACGCTCGAATAACATCACAGGCTGTCGCCGGCCAATGTTAAGTTCATTGCGAGTTCCCATTCGAAAGGGAACAGACTGGAAACTATATAACTAATAAAACTAATCCACTAATCCAAACCAAACTAAAACTGAATGTGACGATGTGACAATATAACAAAATCATAGAATGTGATTTTTTTCTTCTTACTTTTTCAAAAAAATATATAATAATTGGCTCATCATACAACATATTCACTGGCATTATAGACTTTCTTTTGAAGTTGATCAATGCAATTTATTGTTTAAAGCAACATACTTATCTGGCTTGATCCACAACAGACGATCATCAGCCACAGCAAATTCTGCTTTTTCCGAGACATAATTCCCCAAAACTGCCTGAGAGAGACAAAAAGTAGAATTTTCTTTTCTACAGATATTGGTGATAAATCTTAAAATTGCAAGCATTTTCTTATTTCATTCTTGAGATGTGAAGTCCACATTCTAAGAGGAGAGAGATTTGTATCTGTTCACATATGAAGCCGTATGATTATGATCTGCAGCTCAGAGCCGCTGGAACAATGACATACAGTTACTTTGCAAACATGCAAATCATGTTATTTTGGGCTTTAACTGTAAATTTCAGTGTTCCTTTACATTCAGGTCCAGGTTATCAAGTCATATTTGTTCACAGAGAACTATATAAAAATAGCAAGATTCCAATGAAAGCATAACCCTGTAACCCTGTTTGTTAGACAATAGTTCGATTATTTTGCAATATACAGTATAGATTCATATTCCCATACAGAAAATGCCATTCACATGTTTATAAGTTTGACAAAAGTCAGTAAATGTTTTTGGAGCCACTGAAAGTCCATCATTTGAAATTTATTTGAAGGATAATCCCATGAGATGTACCATCTCGTTTTCGAGGGGGTCCTTAGAACAAGCACGAATACAGACAACAGGTTACATTATATAACACATAATACTTCTCATTCATACCAACATTTAGCTCTCCATAACTATCTCCTCACATACCAGCCCTATAAGTATTGGAATTACTGGAATTATTGGAATAATTGAAAACAATTAATAGAGGAATAAAGTATTCTAAGTCGATATGATATTTTCTTAATAACTAAGTCAATATGTGATCTAAATGACAATTGAGAATCAAGCAGAAGACCTAAATATTTAAACTCATCATCTTTTAACACTGGAGTTCCATCTATAAAATTAATTGAGTAGTCAGTTGGTAGTGAGATTTGTTTTGTATTAAACAACATATAATAAGACTTATTTTTGTTTAGCAAAAGTTTGTTATAAGTAAACCAGTTTTGAACTACGTGAAAATCAGACTGCAGTGATCGCTGAATATAAGAAATATCAGAACTAGAAAAATAAATAATAGTATCATCCGCATATAACTGAATTTGACAATTAGAACAAACCTGTGGAAGCTTATTTATAAAAATAGAAAACAATAACGGTCCAAGAGATGAGCCCTGAGGTACTCCTCTATCAATAGTTTTAAAATCCGAGCAACTTCCCTGATATAAAACACAATGTTGTCTATGGTGTAAATATGAATTAAACCAAAGTAAAGAAGATCTTGAAAGGCCAATATCATACATTTTATCTAAAAGAAGATAATGATCAACTAAATCAAAAGCTTTGGTTAAATCAATAAATATGGCACCAGTTAATTTATTAGAATCAAAAGAAGATGTAATATCATTGGTAGTTTTTAGAAGAGCACTTGTTGTAGAAAAATTTGGTCGGAAGCCGGACTGAAAAGGAGATATAATATTGGAATCATTAAAATATTTTGATAATTGATTGAAAATAATTTTTTCAAATATTTTCACCACGCTATTAATTATTGAGATTGGTCTATAATTATTAAAGGGATAGTTCACTTTGAAATGAAATTTTGGTATGTTTTAGCTTACCTCAAGGGCATCCAAGATGTAGGTGTCTTTGTTTCCGCAGTAGTTTCAATTTTGATATTTTTAAGTCAAACCGTTCTTGTCTGTCAGTCATATAATGCAGGTCTATGGTCACTATCTCAAAGAGTATGCACAGAGAAGTCCAAATTAAACAATTCCCCATCGTAAGTACACATTGATGGCCTAAGACACGAAACGAGCGGTTTGTGTGAGAAAACGAACAGTATTTATATCGTTTTTACCTCTTGTACACTTTCCGGCGCTTGCGCAGACTAAGCCAGAACGCGCGCACACGTCACACACCAGGATGCGCCCGCGCCCTCAGATCACTTCGACATGGCTGTGTACAAGAGGTAAAAACGATATAAATACTGTTCGTTTTCTCACACAAACCGCTCGTTTCGTGTCTTAGGCCATCAATGTGTACTTACGATGGGGAATTGTTTAATTTGGACTTCTCTGTGCATACTCTTTGAGATAGTGACCATAGACCTGCATTATATGACTGACAGACAAGAACGGTTTGACTTAAAAATATCAAAATTGAAACTACTGCGGAAACAAAGACACCTACATCTTGGATGCCCTTGAGGTAAGCTAAAACATACCAAAATTTCATTTCAAAGTGAACTATCCCTTTAAAGTCATGTTGATCATCGTTTTTATACAATGGAGTAACTCTAGTATGTTTCCTAGATAATGGGGTAGTGCATGTTGTCAATGATAAATTAAATAAATCAGACAAAGGATAAGCCAAGACATGTGAGGCCATTTTCAGGAACTTGATTTCCAACCCATCTGGGCCTGCACTGCTGTCTGAATCTAAACTGTCGATAACTTGCTGAACTTCTATAGGACTGATGAGTCTAAAGGAGAAGGAGTTTTCACAAATATGATTAGGAGTATTAAAATTTGAATTGAGGTCAGAAAAATCAGAGGATGTAGGACTACCTTTGGTAAAGTATTGATTAAATGCATCGGCAATTTCAAAGGAATCATTAACAATTTCATTATTTATTCCTATGAAATTAGTTTGTTTTTTAGATGAAAAATTGGTTAAATTATTAATTCTGTCCCAGAATACTTTGGGATTGTTATAATCTGTTGCTAGGCAGTCCTTAAAATAATTTGCTTTTGCATTTCGCGTTTTTGTTGTACATATATTCCTCAACTTCTTATAAGTATCCCATTCTGTAGAATCCCTTGTTGAGCGGTATTTTCTCCGAGCTCTATCTCTATCTTTGAAAAGATTTATTAAATCACCATTTATCCAAGGCAAGTGTCTTCCCTTAACTTTGATTATTTTCCAAGGTGCATGTTTATCAATAATTTTGGTAACTTCTAAATAAAAATAGTTCCATGCATCTTCAACAAATGGGATTAACTGAAATCTATCCCAGTTAATATTAGTCATGTCTTGGATAAAGTGTTCAGAATTAATATTTTTTGATTGTCTGACCCTAATTAATTTTGGAGGTAGTCTAGGTATGTTTATTTTCCAGACACAGTAGATCATAGAATGATCACTATATGAGTCTGACAAAACTCCAGATGAAATAATCCTATCTGGATGTGTGACTAGGATCCAGTCTAGCAAGGATGATGATTTAGAATCCGTTCTGGTGGGTTCTGTTATAAGTTGTGTTAAATTTGAACTACTAAATAAATTACGATCGTACCTGCATGAGCCAGCTAACCAGTTATTATTAAAATCACCCAAAATTATAATTTCAGTGTGATCATCAAGGGAATTAATAGTTGATATAATACATTTAGTAGATTCAACCGGAGCTTTGGGGGGTCTATAAATATTGCCTATTATTGTTTATTTTTATGAAGAATTATTTTAACAAATAAAAATTCAAAATACAAGGTATTCTCCTTTGGTGTAACAAGTTCTGAGACTAAAGTTTAGGAAATATATGTAGCCACTCCTCCTTCTCTAGAGTCACGATCAGCTCTGTATAAAACATAATTGTCAAGTTTTATATCATCATCTGATATCGTACTATTGAGCCAGGTCTCGGAAAGTGTGATTACATCAGGTTTATTATAAGTAAGCCAGGCTCTTAAAAAGGTCAATTTTAGGTAGTAAACTTCTGATATTCAGATGAATGATATACATACCTTTACTGATGTTCATAGTACAGCTTTGACATGACAGTAAACAAACAGTCCGGCAAACGAAACATAGCAGTAATAAGGACTAGCAGTAAAAAGGTAGAAAAGAGAGCTTACACACTCATACACATATACACACACATTTCTACATAAAAACACAATCTAAACAAAAATTTAATAAAAATTAACCAAGCTCAGTCTGCTTTTTAGCGTTTTGTTAGATGGACTAAAGAATATAAATAATGAGCTGAATTACTACTGGTCAAAACCTCAAACATCCCACCCCTCCCTCTGAAAAAAATAAATAAATAAATCATCATCATGATGAAGAAATTGTATTATCTTCATTACAATCACATGAGAGGCTCTCAGAGATATAACACATTGAGAACAAGTCATTAGCTGATTTTGACACAGTGTTTGCGTGTCTTGCATTTTCATCAACCAAATATGTTCCACATTAGTGTGTGTGAATTTTGTCAAGCTGTTATATCAAATGATCATGCAAATATCTGAATCCACAGGCGTGTGACTTTAGTTTCATTCTGAAGATGTAAATTTGTTTTCTAAGCGAGGTTCAGTATAGTTTGTGTCTCTCTGACACGCATATGTTCAAACATGGATTATAACACTCGATTAACCTAACATCACTGATATTCAGCACAATTCAATCCTCCCACAATAACAGACGGTTTCAGTAACGATCATCACAGATATTGGACATTTTTATGAGTGATTTCAGTAAAGTTGGCCCTTTTTAGGGTCATCATTTTATGTACATAGTACATCATTTTAAACAGCACTCACTCATTTAGAAGTGACATTTGTCTTTATGTTGTTCTCATTTAGGTGAAAATTTGATTTAGAATTTTTTATTTAGATGAAAATACACAGTTTTCCCTGATAAATACCTTATACTGTATGAGTTGCAGGTTGCCATTTTCTTTTTTTGTCATGATGTATATTTTCATACAGATTTGTGTCCAGAAATTGGTATCAGGAGTAATTGTAGAGTAATTTTGTATATTTTGGAGAGTAGTTTTTTAAAGAAAGATATATTAATTAGCTCTGAGATTGAAGCAGAGAGATATAGGTTAGTGATCCGAATGTCGATTTTTGATTTGATAGATGATTTGATTTATAGGTATTCCAAAAAAAAAAAAAACATTTACTCCCAATGCTGTTGGACCAAGTAGGAAAATGAGGCCAGGTTATTATTATGGAAGATGTTGACGTTGTGTAATGCCCTTTTTTGCCCACGTGTGGAAGTTAATTGGCTTCTTGTTAACTGTAAAATCTGGGTTATTCCAGATGGGGGTGTATTTTGATGACATTTCCACCAGGCTGTCAGAGCTGCTGCTATTGCTGGTGTTTTTTGATTGTCTGACTGTAGAAGGGTAAGTATGAAATGCGAATGTCCTAACAAATTGTTTGTTCAACATCCAACCATATGTTTTCTGGTGGGTTAGGATGAGTCCATTTGTACATATTTTGAAGCTGTGTTTTTGGTTTCTGTAAGGTCGTCGTTTTAATTCTTAGGGTCTTATTTTTCCAGTAGAATTTGGTAATGGTTTAGTCTAGAGATTTAAACCAGATGATAGTGGGTTGTATTGGAATCATTGAAGAATGAATAGTTTAATTTATGAAGTATTGTCATTTTGATGACTGATATTCTGTCCATAACGGATAGTGGTAAGTTCATCCAAAACTTTAAACTATCCCTTTAAGTAAAAAAAGGTGGTGAAGGCAAGTCTACCTTTAATTAAACTGGTTTGATCTGGGTGGATTATAGATGGGGTGACTTTTTCCATTCTATGGGCTAGTGCTTTGGCGATGATTTTAATGTCTGCATTAATTAGAGAAATGGGACGATAGCTTGACGGCAATGTTTTGGTTCTTTATTGGGTTTGAGAAGTGAAATTGTGGCTGTGTTCGTGTTAGCTGGGAGTGTTTTTTTATTTGTTTTTTTATTCTTATTCTTACTTATCATCCAGATGAAGAGTTTGTGATAAAATTGACCAGAAGTGTTTGAATAACTCAGCAGGGAATCCATCAGGATTGTTCGGCATGAGTTTTAGGGCAGTGAAAAGTTCATGTTGTGTAATGGGTGATTCCAGGCTGTTTATTTGATGTTTACTGAGTTGTGGTTGAGAAACGAGTTGATGTTTTTCTGATTCAGGTCTTTTTCTGATTAGTATAATTTACTGTAAAAACTTCGAAAGATTTGGTTTATTTCTTCCGGTGAGTTGGAGTCCGTAATAACTGTTGTTTTTCCCTCATTTCATTTGATTTGGTTTGCCAAATATTTTCCAGATGTATTACTGTGATGAAAGTCTTCTTGTCTTAGCTTATGTATTAGGAATTGAGTATGTTGTGTATGTTTAGCCTTTATTTAAAGGAACACTCCACCGTTTTTTGAAATAGGGCTTATTCACCTTCTTTCCCACATTTAGATAGGTGGGCAAATGCATTTTTGTCTCAGTGCATGCATTGTTTTAGTTTGACAGGGTCGGCGTGAGCTTAGCTTAGCATAATGAATGGAATCCTTTGTTGCCAGCTAGCATGTCCTGAATAAAAGTGATATAAAAAAAAAAAACCCTACCTAATTACTTCTTGTGGCCTGCGTATTCACAACAAGTACAAATAGCGATGCAGATTAACACTAGGCGATTTCCTAGGCAGATATTGACTTATATATTAAGGACTATATTAGGGGGAAGCACAGGCGAAGCACTGCTACTTGGGCGCAGAGATATCACGCCCAAGTAGCAGTGCTTCGCCTGTGCTTCCCCCTAATATAGTCCCAAGTCAAAATCTGCATAGGAAATCGCCTAGTGTTAATCTGCATCGCTATTTGTACTCGTTGTGAATACGCAGGCCACAAGAAGTAATTAGGTGGGGTTTATTAATTTTTTATATCACTTTTACTCAGGACATGCTAGCTGGCAACAAAGGATTCCATTCATTATGCTAAGCTAAGCTAGCGCCAACCCTGTCAAACTAAAACAATGCATGCACTGAGACAAAAATGCATTTGCCCACCTATCTAAATGTAGGAAAGAAGACGGTAAACGGTGGAGTGTTCCTTTAACACGGAGAGAACCTCACTGAGATTAAAAACCTCTTTTACAGGAGTGTCCTGGCCAAGATAGGGCCAGTTATACAAATACACATATAACAAAGCAAAGTGCTTTAAAATGACTGAAAGACACCAAATGATTTAGCCTCAATTTCATTTGAAGAGAGTTCCAGTCTGAAGGGGCAGTTTTACCTAGATTAGTTCTAGCAGGAGGTACATAGAGATTAAAATAAGATTGTGAATGCAGTAAATAGTTACCAACTGCTTTTTGTTGGATCAAACAACAGAGATAAAGTGGTATAAAAAAACAAATTGCTTGGTATATCAATAAGTACCCATGCATTTTCCTTCGAACAGCAAGAGAAGACCAAGCATCTCTATTATATAATGCACAATTGTGTGCAGAGAATTTACAGTCCGTTATAAACCTTAAGGCACTAAGATAAGGAGCAGCATGCTGAGACACTACATCCCCATAGTCAAGAATCAGTAAGAAAGTTGCAGACACAATTTTCTTCCTTGCATTAAATGAAAAGCAAGACTTGATTGTTTCATTCCTTTAAAATGTATATATTCCTAATTTATTCTGTTTTTCTTCTGTTAGGTTATTTGATTTTTTTCCCCAGTTCTGCTTCTGGTTCCTTTTCTTTCTTTTGTAACCAGAAAATTTGATTCTTTTTCCTCTTAGCACTGCTTTCCCTTTTTCCCACAGAAGAGACAAAGTGTCATGTATGTCTAGAAAGCGTGCACACACTCTCTTTTAAAATAACTGTCAAATTCAGGGTCTTTCAGAAGAGACGAGATAAAGCGCCCTCCGGTAGTGGGTTTATGTGGACTTGTTCTATTCCATTTTAATGTTACAGGGGCATGGTCACTAACGTTGGATGGATCTATTAATCGGAAATATTTGATATTATAAAATGACTGGTGAGAAAGAAATCAAAGCAGGAATATGAGTGGTGAACTGGTGAAATAAATGAGTATTCTTTAGCATTTGGATGCTGTAGTTGCCAACTGTAACGGTCATCAGCTGGAGTGCCCTTGAGAGCCACCTGAGGGCACTCTACATCAGACTCACAACTTATTATTCACTCACAACTACATTATGTCTTATGTCTAATAAGGGGAGAAGTTTCACTCTCAGTAAACTTCCGGCTTCTGAACTGGTTGCAGTTCCACTCTGGTTCCACATGAGGGCGCTCACAGGACGAGTGCAGAATGAATGGAGGTCTATGGCGCTATACCCCTCAAAATCCACTTTTCTCAGGATATAATTTTTTGTCTAGTAATTTGAATGTTGTATTTGAAAGGAGATGCAAAGAAATTACACATTGCTGGGTGTTAGATTTTTTAGAGTCACTTATTTGCTTTAAAAAGTCTTTTAAAATGTCAATGACGTCATACACATCGTACGACCAGAGATACTGCTTTACGGCAATCCTTCAGTCACTTTGGTGCTTTCGCGCTCTGCACTTTCTTTTCTCTCGAGGCATCGACAACACAGCTGTCACAGGTAAACACACAACACAGCTGACACAGGTAAACACAACACTGCTGACACAGGTAAACACACAACACAGCTGACACAGGTAAACACACAACACAGCTGACACAGGTAAACACACAACACAGCTGACACAGGTAAACACACAACACAGCTGACACAGGGAAACACACAACAGCTGACACAGGTAAACACACAACACAGCTGACACAGGTAACTACACCACACAGCTGACACAGGTAACTACACCACACAGCTGACACAGGTAAACACACAACAGCTGACACAGGTAACTACACCACACAGCTGACACAGGTAAACACACAACACAGCTGACACAGGTAAACACACAACACAGCTGACACAGGTAACTACACAACACCGCTGACACAGGTAACTACACCACACAGCTGACACAGGTAAACACACAACACAGCTGACACAGGTAAACACGCAACACAGCTGACACAGGTAAACACTCAACACAGCTGACACAGGTAACTACACCACACAGCTGACACAGGTAAACACACAACACAGCTGACACAGGTAAACACGCAACACAGCTGACACAGGTAAACACTCAACACCGCTGACACAGGTAACTACACCACACAGCTGACACAGGTAAACACACAACACAGCTGACACAGGTAAACACTCAACACAGCTGACACAGGGAAACACACAACAGCTGACACAGGTAAACACACAACACAGCTGACACAGGTAACTACACCACACAGCTGACACAGGTAACTACACCACACAGCTGACACAGGTAAACACACAACAGCTGACACAGGTAAACACACAACACAGCTGACACAGGTAAACACTCAACACAGCTGACACAGGGAAACACAACACAGCTGACACAGGTAACTACACAACACAGCTGACACAGGTAAACACACAACACAGCTGACACAGGTAAACACACAACACAGCTGACACAGGTAAACACACAACACAGCTGACACAGGTAAATACACGTGCTAGATGAGTTTTTGTTTTGTTTGTTTCTGGTCCCGCTTCGGATGCCACGATGCCATCAAGCGGTATCTCTGGTCGTAATCAGTCCTTCACTGACCAATCAGCGTTCATTAGTAGAATGCTAGCGTGTTATGGGCAACAACAACTCAACCTGTAAGAAATCGAAAGGACATAAGTACTCGTTCATTCAACTTTCGACCTATAACCCATGTTGAACTTGCAAGGCCCTGTCCCAAATGGAACCCTAAGCACTCGCGGTCTTCCTCTGAGTCCGCACTTTCGTGACGTAATGCCACTTTGACTGTCGGGAAGAAGTCTGTAGCGGAGTCCGCATCAGCGCGGGCTCAGCAAAAGTGCACATCAAGGGCGCAAATCGACCACATGGGGGCGCTCGCGAGCACCCTTCTGAGATCTAAAAATGACAAATGGGACACACTGCGGTCTCACGGACTTAACGGACACGCGCACGCGGCAGCCATTGTAAGTCCACAAGACCGAAAGTGCACATGAAGTGTGCCATTTGGGACAGGGCCCAAGACCTACAATCAAATCTAAGATTTCTCAACGGCAATCGGGTGAAAGAGACAAATTTAGCGGTCTAGCCCCATGGACTCCCATTCATTTTGCACTCATGGGCAGTGGTGGACGAAGTACACATACCATGTACTTGAGTTAAAGTAAAGATACTCAAGGTAAAATATTACTCAAGTAAAAGTAGAAGTGCTGCCTTTAAACATTCACTTGAGTAAAAGTACAAAAGTATTTGCCTTCAAATGTACTTAAGTATCCAAGTACTATGATTTTTTTATTGCTATAATGTCCTATTATAATTTTTGTCACAAGACTCTTGCTTAACTCAGTCTACGTGAAGACTCTGTCACTCTTGGCACATCAATCTATTAATAAAATGACATTAATTAGTCTATATATATTTGAATTGAATACATTTTTTGTGTTTAATTTTGGACGGAAGGGGACTGATCCCATAAGGTATAATACATTTACAGTATTTACTGTACATATTTTTCACAAGCGTCTATGGTCATAATTACAAACATCCTAATGTTATGATACATTCACACATAAACCTGCACAATGCCATTGAATATATATATACACACACTACATTATGGGAGCAGCCAATTTCCCTACAAAATTAAACACCAAAACGTATTAATGCAGTGTTTCTGCTACTCCTCAGGAAAAAAAATGCTATTATATGCAAGTAATTTTAGTGTCAAGGTAATAAGCAATGTTCATTATGCGTCAGTATTTACCGATAATTGCTGCAATAATAGCTGCTGCTCTCTGCCCCGCTTAAAATTATTGGCAACACAAATTGTTTGGAACTATTGAGAGCTACACGAATCACGTGACCGCGCGGCGGCGAGATCACAGTTGGCTTGTTCGACTTGAAACGGCACACTGCACAGACCAATCGGTGAATGACATTAAAATACCGCAAGAGCGATTAGAGAGTAGACGGCTCTGTAATGTATGCTTTTCAATCGCTCTCGCGATTTCGCTCTATACTTTGATGTCATAAACTGATCGGTCTGTGCAGCGCCGGTTCAAGTCAAACAAGCCGTGTGTGTCGCAACCTCTTATATACTGTCTATGGTCGCAACTCTCATATTTAACGGCTCTGGTTCGCGCTTAGTAGATACCGCCAAGGCAAGTTCAAAACAAAGCGCGCACGTTGTAGGCTACTGTGATTGGTGGCTCGTTTGACCAGTTAAGTTTTTATCCGCTCATAAATAAAAAGGAACGACTGATTTTGAAAATGTAGTAAAGTAAAAAGTAAGATATTTGACTTTGAAATGTAGTGGAGTTAAAGTAAAAGTCTTCCCAAATTTAAATACTTCAGTAAAGTACAGATACGCAAAAAAGCTACTTAAGTACAGTAACGAATTACATTTACTTCGTTACTGTCCACCACTGCTCATGGGCGATCGCCCCCAGTGGAACTGTGGTGGAACTACAACCAAAATTCGGTACAATAGGACTTAATAGAGAGTGGGCAGGCTCTCCGTAGACGGGCTCTGGTTCACCCCATATAAGCCTGGTTCACCTCATCATTCCCTGCGAAGTCTTGTTATTCCACTGCATTTCTGAGTGTTTCCTTTGTTGTCATTGTTCCTGGTTCTTGATCTCTGCCCGTGTCCTGGTTTTCCCGTTCCTGCTTCACCCTCTGGATTTGTCTGTGTGTTTGGATTGTCTGCCTTTGTATGACCTTTGCCTGGATTCTGATAACGATTTTGATTTACTTTAATAAACTGCATTTGGATCCTCAACCTTCATGTCTCGGAGCAGTTCATAACACCAACCATCGCCAAGACCAAAATCACTCATGTGCTGTTTTATGGTTTCTGTAGATTTGCCAATTGTGTTTATTGATTAAAATATTAGATCTATCTATTGATGGGTCGAGAACTGTGTTGAAGTCACTCACTTGCTACTATGACTGGACAGAGTTTGAAATGGAAGGGAAAAAGGTCTGAAAAAAGAAGAGTCATCTATGTTTGGGCCATATAGATTACCAATTGTAATTGGGCTATTATTAATTGAAATGTTTATGATAATGAAATGTCCTTCAGGGTCTATAACAGTGGTGTTTTGAACAAATGTGATTTTTTTAAACTTATTAAAATCAAGCGTAGCGTCAGTTCTGGCGGGTCACGTTAGTCAAGCTTGCCTCAGTGACCACATCTACCTATAGGAATACGACGCCTATCACTGTATTAATATATAAGCTCCTTCAGTATTATCAGCAGCTATCGCGTTTCTCAGGAGCGAACTACCCTCCTCCCTCCCCAGCTCCACCTCTCGTCAGTCAGGATTTGGCATTTTGATTCCCCCTGAATCAGACAAAAATTCTCTAATTATGTTGTACATTAAAATTAATTAATGTTGTCTGCAATACATTCATGTTGGTTCGGTTAATGTTATCTGCAATACATTCATGTTGTTTCGGTTCTGTTTACCCTAAGGGAGTTTATTGCTGCTCTCCTGCTCTTATCCATGCTAGGCCTCATGGATGCGCAGGGAGTTCTTGTACCATACCACCAATCCAAACTGTATGCTTACTGTCAATCGTATTTGACGATAGTGGTCCTGACAGAAATGCATACTCCTCTTTGTTTTGTGTTTTAGTGAGTCGGGAATAAATTACTGTACTTTGATTTAATTGTTTGAATCATTTGGTACCTTAATTAAAAAATTGTTTCTTGATATTGAGTAAAATTTTTGTGATTTATGCATAGATTAAAAGAAAAAGCTCACTGAATTAAATGTAAACCTTGAAATTTATTGTTTTTTCATCCCATTTTACCCAATATAATAAAACAAGTGTAATTTAAGCTGACTGCAATCATTACACACATTACTGGCAGTCTTCTGTTATAAAGCAAGGCAGGCCTGAGACAAATAGAAAGACTACTTCGTACATTACAAAAATTCCTTGATACAAAAATAAAAACTTTTGCAAATATAAAACTGGTAAATAAAATGAAAATAAATAAACAATAGGACAAATACAATAGAAAAAATAGACATAATTAAATAAACTTCAGTCTAGGTTTATTTAACATGTAGTAAGAAGTACTACAGAAATTTAATAATCAAATGTAAAAATATAAGACACAGTATAATCTTCACAGTATGGAATATAAAATGATTAATAATGAAGATGCTAAAAGTGATTCAGTAAAAAGCAGTGCGTGATTTTCTCTTTGTTATTATTAAATTAACAAAATAGCAACAGTTTATTAATACTCAACACTTTAGAAAATTAATTTCTGAAATTTGTGAATCGATGCGAATCGGCAGAAGATAGAATCGCGATTCATATGTGAATCGATTTTCCCCACCCCTAGTATATGTGCATGGCTGTATGTGTGTGCGTGTATATGTTTGTGCAGTTGTGATTGTGCACTTAATATTCAACAATATTATTGATCTGACTGTACTGATGCTGTTGTATGAGAACTGAACTGAGCTGGACGATGACATCCCTGTTTTCTCCAGAGTGGCTGTATAGATAAATTAACTAAATTAACAAGTAATGATTTTTACAACAGAAATGAATCAACACTAAATTTACTTAAGCTGGACTATGATACTATTATCTTCTTGATTTGCTGTACAGCCAAAACAAACTTTGTTGCATTAATTTCCTCTTATGACTGTGTGGCAAAATGGGACATTAAAATAAATATATAATACCAGCCCGATCTCATCCCAAGTCGTCATATACTGACGCCTTTGACATTTCGTCTACATCGAACGCACATGGCACCCTTTAGCGTCAATATGAGACGCAGATAGATATAGGCCAGAAGGCGCCTCCTAGCGGTCTAACCCTAACCCTACCCCAGACCTAAACCTACCCATAACCGAACAAAGCAAAAAGAAGAGAGACACCTTAAACCTTCATTCTGCTAATTATAAATATTTTCCACTGCATTAATTGTGGATTGAACGATGGTTGTGGTGGAGCTGGAGCTTTCTGGATCATCAGAGAAATTTCCCGCAACATCGTTATGAATGTGGTAGTAATACAGGAAGAGGAAAAACCCTGAAAAAAAAATCAGTAGAACATATTTCAACTAATTCATAAATATTTCAGATATCATTAAAGTCATTTGTATAATTTTTAAAATGTAACCACAAAAAAAAGCACATCCAAATGTTTGCATCACACACAATCATCCCTGTCGGACCCGTGTGATTGTTTCTCACCCTGAAACGAGTTCAACACGGTGAAGATGTAATATGAGGGAATGAGCATCTCTCCATAACTGAAGAACGCCACAGCCCACGTCAGGCCGAAGAGCAGGAACAAACTCAACACCATCATGAGCTGCTTTCTGAATGTCTTTCTCTTGCCGTCAGCCGCTTTTACGTGTCGGGCTTGGACAATCTTAGTGACGATCATGATGAAGATTCCTGTTGTGAAGATGAAGACTAAAGCGTAGTAGCCAATGTTCACTATGTAGTGAATTAAAGAATCTGTAATCCAGCACCTATAATTAAAAGAGAAGAGAAAATGTTGATTTAAAAGCTTCATTAATGTTTTTATTGTGTTTTTGGGCTTTACTAGAACATGTTTTCCTACTTGAATGTTGATTATTTTCCCCATATTCTCCATTGTTGCGGCTCCTCTCTTCCCTGTCTGTCAGTAACGCTTTGTTTAGTTCCTGTCTCTATGAAGCCCCTCCTCCTGAAAAGCACACTGTGCTCTAATTGGTCGGCTGCAGCAGTGTGTTGTGATTGGTCAAGCGCTTTGAGCGTGTTTGGGAAATGCCCTGCCCTTACCATAACCGCCAGTTTCAACACATATTTAAATGAGGAATATTATGAAGTGTTCGTTCCCGGAAGAAAGTCAAGACTACAATGGAGGCGTTTCAGGAGTTCAGAAACACTGACACTGATATAGAGAAGAACTCCCTCTGGAGGGACTTTGGAACTTTGAAGAGCTTTTTAATGCTCAAACAGCATCATTACACTAAAGAAAGATGAACATGGGAAAAAGCATAATAGGTACTCTTTAATCATGCATTTATGACATCAGAACAACTTACATTTGTGTGGTCGTTCCAGACGTTGTTTGTAGGATCACTGTTTTATATCCTCCTAATGAAACAACAGCTACGACTATAGGAGTTGTAAACACTGAAAACACATAGAAATCAGGGTTATAATAGATGACTAAATTTATTTATTTTTTTTTACATATCATTAAAATCTGACTTTTTCCGTGTTTAAGTGCTATAATCGGTTCCCCGGTGCATCTACCAACCCAGAAAACGTGAAAAGTGACAACCCAGTGACTTTGTTTTGGTAAGCCTTTGCAAGCATGTTAAATAATAAGCCGATCAGATTTTGCTCCCATTCTGATGTAGAAAGGGGATCTTATTAAAATAGTACCGCCCCTTAATGTTTCCACCCACGGCGCCGACATTTGGTTTTCGCAAGAGACGACAGTGTAACCAGTTCTAATGCAACGGCAAAAGTTTGAGCAAAGCATGCAAACATTTCTGTCCTTGCAGCACAGACGAGCACTGAACACTATTGACCAAAACATGTCACCGCTGTCTTATAAAGACCTCAGGGAACTGTGACAACTTGTGCAAAAGTTAAACATGACAGTACATGCAAGTCGATGAGATGAATCAATGTAACTCCACAACAACTACATAAATGTCCATTATCCATTCAGTAACGTCCAGGTTGTCCAAAAGTTGCAACCTCCTCCTGAGTCTCTCCGTAAGGAGACTGGTTATTTCTGAGATTTTGGATGAGTGACATTTTTTGCGTGTTTTGTGATTGTTGGAGTATCTGAAGCTCAGGTAAAGGATCTGCCGTGTTCTGAACGGGGGGCGGAGCAGCAACTCATTTGCATTTAAAGGGACACATGCGTGCGTTTTTGCTCACACCCAAAAAGGGGCAAATTTGACAAGCTATAATAAATAATCTCTGGGGTATTTTGAGCTGAAATTTTACAGACACATTCTGGGGACACCATAGATTAATATTAGCCTACATCTTGTGAAAAGGGATAATATGTCACCTTTAACTGAACATAAAAAAAATTTTTTAAACAAAATGTTCTCATTTTCATTTAGTTTAACTTATGGGAGTTAAATCTGGGGTCGCAAATGCAACCCAGTTCCCTGAGAAGGGAAATGAGACGCTGAATCTTAGTGTGGACGCTATGGGGAATGCCCTCAGCTTGACCACTGACTAGGGCATGTGTAAACATGCCAATCTATTGGCATGACGTAACACGTCGAGCAGGCGTGCTGTTTTGCCCTGAAGAATGGCAACAAGACGCAGCATCTCGTTTCCCTTCTCGAGGTACAGGGTTGCATTCGCAACACAAGGTGTTCCCTTTTGAAGTGGAACTTCGACACTGCATCTTGGTGTTGATGCTATGAGGAACACAATAACTACTACGCCATGTTGAGGAATTTCCTGCCCACTAGGTTGTGAATATGCACGGAGTGAGCATAACATTTAAGTGACTCTGCAAAACTAGCCAGAGTCGAAAAGCATATCAACACCCTAGTCCATCCTATGTGACTTGTGAAGAAAACTGCACAGAGGTTCTGTTTCCTAAAGCAAGTTCCCCAAGCAAAACATATTGTGGCCTGAGAGCACCTGTCCAAACCTGGGCATATCCCTACTTCAAACCCCAACAATAATTGGGGAGGGAGGTATTCGATAGAGGGATGCATTGAGGACTGCCCACATAACCTGTTTACCTTACATCAGCCCAGGTGCCTATCTAGGGGGCAGCGTTTAATCCTACTTAAAACTCCAATCTGAATAATTGGAGAGGGCAGGATGTTACATTTTTAAATGCTCAACTCAAGAAAAAAAGAAAAAAAAAAGTTTTTAAAAAATATGACTTGTGCGCAATCTTCTTTTTCGGGTCAACTCAAGTTTACAGTCTGCTGGTTTTGTTTTAAACAGTGTTATTTTCTTAAGTGAACACTATAACAGGTGATTTCTCCATATAACTCACTCCAGCCGAACACGGTGATCTTCCTCATGTAGTTTGTGATGGTGATGTTCTGTCTGATGAGCCATAAGTACATATGAAGAGCTTGAATGAAGAACCAGGTGAATGTAGTCAGCATGGAGTAATGCATGAGCAGTGCTATGAAGACACACGCAACCTTGTCTCCTGTGTTGGCGACGCTCTCGTTTGACAAAAAGGATAAATTCAGGAGAAACAAAGCCACAAACATGTTTGTCAAGATCTTCGTGGCCTGATTTGATTTGGCTTTCCTGTTCAAATATAAAAACAACCTGTATTTGTAAAGTGCTAATGCATTTTTCAGATGCTTTTATCCAAAAGAGGAGCAAAAGTGATTGGTCAAAGAACTTAAAGTAACTATATGTTATATTTTAAGAGACTCTACCGTAACAGGAAATGCATGAACAGAGCGACGGACAGAAAAAACATGGAGATGCCACAGCCGATAGAAGTGATGAAGCTCAATGATTCCATATACGGAGCTGTGATGTTTTGATTTTCACCTGGCAGAGACTGAGAGATCAGAGAAAACACAACAGAAATAAACAGATCAGCTGGATGATTTCCATGTGTCATCATGTTATACATGAACAGAAATCAAGATACACAAGCTCCAAAATGATGAAGAAATATGTGCTCAACTTTGCCACAGCACCAAAGTCTGCAATTAAAAATCAGATTTCCAAAGTCTGAATATGAAGTCAAACATTTCTCATCAAATACTCCCAAGTTCAAATGATCTGAGCTGCTCCTTGTTCAGTTTATAGTTGTAGTTAGTGTAACTGAGTCAACTGTTGGTAGATGTCTTAACTACAACATTTGATCATTTAAATGTACACAATGTAACTTTTGGCCCTCTAGCAGTTAAAAAACAAAACTGTGTGTATTTAGCAGAAGAACATTGTTTTGATTGTGCTTCGGCTCTGTGCGGATGAATATGGTTATCCTGCTGCTCATAAAAGATTATCTACTAGGATTAAAAGATATAATCAGTTTAGATGGAAAAGATCTCAAGCTGACTAGCTGAAGACATTACTGTAGCTTTGCCCATTAATAGACACAATACTTCCTTGTAAATAAATTCCAGCACAGTGTTACAACAACCATAATGAAATGATCTTCACAATAGATAATGCTTTACAGTCAGTGAACTCTGTTAGAAAGCTACGTATGGCGGTTTATCTGTTCAATAAAACACCTTACTCATCTGTTGAGGAATAAAAACACCATCATCTCTGTGTCGCTTTTATAACATTTCAAATCCCTCAGTAGGCCATTTCTGAAAAGCCAAGCCGATGTTGATTCTTGTTCCCTTTCGAAAGGGAACTCTCACTTTGTCAATGACATTATTGGGGAATGCCTCTGTGTGATCCGGTGTCTAAAAACACTTATCCAATCACGGCAATTGTTTTGCCGTAAGTATATAAGAGCATGTATTCTATAGTCCTGGGCATGTTCTATAGTCCTACGTCTCTCTGAACTTTCCCACCACCGCCTCCACGGAGGTGCCGAAAAGTTCATAAGGTGAGACTTGTGCATCAAAAAAAAGAAAGGCTTTTTCTTTCTTCCCAATGTCAGCCAAGTTCAACCACAGATGCCTCTCCGTGGCAACCATCGCCGCCATCGAGTGTCTGATCGCGGCGGCTGTTTGTTTGGTGGCCTGGAGAGTTAAATCTGTGGTGTGCGGCATGTAACATCTATAGAACATGTCATCCTCTTTTCGTCTTAAGGGACTGTTTTGTTTTTACGCTTCAACCTGAAACTTCAAAAGGTAATTATGACTTGTGAAAAACGCTTCAGGAAGTGTGTGGATCCGTGACCAAGATATTTGACACCTGATGGCACACACACTTTTTGGGCGAAGAGAGCGCACAATCAGTTCTTGAGGGAGCTGATGTGCCAACTGTGAGATTTTTCATTTGAGAAAATTCCGCTTTCGTCTAGCACTCTTCTCGAGGGAAGAGGGACAGGCATCTGTGCCAGTCGGTTCTGGTCCCGCTCGCGCTGATGCAGAGCGGAGACTAAAATCATGGGGTTCTCAGAGGGAGCTCGCCAAGGAGTTAAGAGAGAGGTGTTAGTTTCTCATGCCCCTCGGAGGCTCGTGAGTTTGAGCTTCCGAATGAGGATGTGTTGTCATCCTCTGATCCGGCAGCGAGTGCTCTGCTGGACAGCCCAAGAGAAAAAGAGATGGTTGATGAAGGTGAAGAGGATTTACAACCCGAACCCTCACATCAACCCTGCCCCGCGTATGCTGAGTTGTGATTTTTATGTAACGCGCTTCAGCGAGGCTTCAGCTGTCGTTGGAGCACGCGAGAGAAGAGACCGCTCGTGGCAGACTTGAAGAACGGTTTATTTCTAGCCATAACGCTCCAGCTCCCATGTGCCTTCCATTCCTGCACGATCTACACAATGAGATCGAAAAGGCATGGAAGAACCCGTATTCAGAGCGCATCCATCGCCTTCAGTGAGTGAACTACGCTGATGTTGAGGGGATAAAAATGACATGGAAGACATACCTGAGGGCGGTTCAGACTGGTGCTGCCTTTGCACACAATGGCTGTGTTGCAAGCATAGCAGGCTGAAGTTACGGACCAAGCTCAGGGTCTTTCCCCTGACGCAGTGAACGAGCTGTGGCACACCACAGATTTAACTCTCCAGACCACCAAACAAACAGCCGCCGCGATCAGACACTCGATGGCGGCGATGGTTGCCACGGAGAGGCATCTGTGGTTGAACTTGGCTGACATTGGGAAGAAAGAAAAAGCCTTTCTTTTTTTTGATGCACAAGTCTCACCTTATGAACTTTTCGGCACCTCCGTGGAGGCGGTGGTGGGAAAGTTCAGAGAGACGTAGGCGCGCTCGGCTGCATTTAAATCTTGCATCTCGTAGGGAATACTGCGCAGTTAAACAACTAGGCTAGGCTACTAGTTGACTCGAAACTTAAAAGATGCCGTTTTATCGTGAGTCTCCGTGACGAGTCTGCCCGGGATTTCGAGATCGCCCAAATGTCCGGGATTCGACTTTTGCGTTCTACAGTCGCCATTCATTATGTCTACTGTGGCGAGCAGGACGAGGCTGAGGGACGCGGGAGAACGGCGCGGGAGAATGGCGCGAGGCCAGTGGTGTGATTACTGATGACCGACACTGAGACGCACCGGTCTCCTATCTCTCACGGAGGAGCGGGAATTTTCTTGGCAATGCTAAAACGCACATCAACCGATCACTTGTTTAGCGTTCATGTAAACACTACATTCAGATTCACCAATCGGATTGAATTCAGTTAGATTGAAACAAAAGGTGTGCATGTAAACAATGAATGGCGACTGTAGAAAGCAAAAGCCGTATCCCGGACATTTTGGACGATCTCGACGGCCGGACATGTCCGAAAAAAAAAAGATGGTATCCCCTACTACTCATCTTTCTCCACAGAGCAAGAGCCTGTTAGCTTAGCTTCCACAAAAAGATGGCTGACACTATTTGTACATTCTGTGAGTGCAATCCCACCCCCTATGGGCGGGATGAACACATGCGGGACAGCTGTTTGACAAACTGGCTGTAGTCTCTAGCCTCTGGCCAAAAAATCCTCCGATGACGCAAAATGACGATTTTTGCGTCATCGGAGGATTTTTTCAAGACAAAAAATACATAAATCTCTCATCTCAGGGGGATATGAGGGAGGGAAGCACGGTAATTCAAAAATACTACAGGTTTTCTACTGATACAAAGCTTAATGCTAAATGCTGAGGTATCCCTTTAATGACAAAAAAGCAGGATTTCCTTAATGCTGGGATGAGTGATGTGTGTGTTTATATGTCACAAGCTTCAAATCTGAATACATTTTTTGATATGTTTCCCGCTGTTTGCACTTAATAACCACTCTCCTACATTGGTTCTTTATTTGTTTTAAACAGCAGACTTATCATATCCACTGGTCATATCCATTTATCCTGGCCATAATTTAGAGACAATGAGTATATGAACCGTTGTGCCGTGCTGCTTATATTTATCACAGAGTAAAAATGCCCCAAAACCAGTCGTCTGTGGATGAGAATCCGAAACAAGGACTGGTGGGATGTTGTCCTGCATCGCTTTACAGACGCTGAGTGAAAGGAGAATTATAGAATGACTGACGGGACACTCATTTATATCACACGCATGCGCAGTCCTTTCAGTTTCGGTTTTCAATCCGATCAAGTATTTACATGTTCTCTCGACTGGATTAGAAAAGAAATAAACCACCCCTTTCAATCCGATCAAAATTTGATTCGGATCGAGCTCATTCGAATCGATTAAGGTGTTTACATGAAGGCTTTTCAGTCCGATTGAGCCGTCAATCCAATTACTAATGGATTATTTGGCTGCATGTAAACGTAGCAAGTGTCATGGACGTAAGGGCAGAGTTTAAATATCTTTTCTAGTCTGTTTCCATCTTGTAATGCCGCTGTTTGGGTTAGTTTTTAAATATAAATGATTTGTAATAGAGCAGACACAGTTTTTTACTGGGTTATCTTATAGCCCTAAATGTTTTTAATGTTTTTATGAAATATCTGTATTGACTGCATTATCATATCACCGTATTATTTACCGCCATACGAGCCACAAATTAAAGCTTAGTGAGCCGCAGAAGGCTAGCAAGGCTAGCAAGCCGCGCAGTGAGAAACACTGCTCTATAATGTTCTCCTGAATGTTTTTGTACAGTATCATTTTTGTTTCTTTCATTTAAATTATTTTGGACTAAACTTCTTGTTGTCAATATATGAGATTTTCCCGGAAGATAGAGACTTTAAATTTTAAATGCATATATTTGTTAAGTTTCTTTAGTGATCTTGTACAAGTTTACTAGCATATAGATGTGGACTAAAAGATATTGATTTCATGGGGTCTTTTAAATGAAACTGAGAAGCTTCTCACCATCAGTATTGCAAAGAACGTCAGATGTGAACACGAGCACTTTATGGTGTTATTGTCGATTTTTTCTGTCTTACAGCCAGACGTCGTCCATGTAAGATTTCCTTCAAAGAAAAGAGAGTGGCCAATTTCATATATTATATGAAATAACTTGATGGGATCTGATCAATACAGCCATAAGTGAATATACCTTTGCCATCCCAAGAACTGCAGGATGCATTACCGACCTGTAAGAACACGTTTGATTTTGATTTTGCTTTCACAGTGTCTGGTCATTATTTAAAAAAATAATAATAATCTTTTAAAAAAAACCTTCATTACCAGATCTTTCCGTTTAATGAACATTTCTATATTATTGGTAAGGTTGGAGATATTGGCGCCCATCGTTATTCCATAAACCTCATTGTTCAAAACCGTTTCATCCTAAATAAGAAACCACACAAGAATTAAAAAGCAATCATTAATAATCAAATATAAACGTTTGAACAGAGCAGATCAAGAAACATTTGTCCAAACGTAGAACTTTTGAACGATTATGCACACATTACCTTATTACCCATATTTTTGAACCTTAAAACTCCAACAAATGCACTTCCATTGTTTTCAAGACGTGATTTATCAAAGGCCTCGCTGGGAACATTTACAGACCAGGGAAAGTCTGTCTGCTGGTTCTTCTCAACAACCTGTCGATTTTAAAGAATAATTAGCACTGATAAATCAAGAATCCTAGTCAGATGGACATGCTTTAATGCTTCTCAGGCCTTACGTTGATCATGTTCTGATTTGAAGAGTAGCATATTTTAATGTCTTTGCTTTCTGTGTTCTTGGCTTGTCTTTGGAGAACACCAATAGTATCCCCCATCACAATCGCCGCATTGCTTTTATTGTTTTTTTCCATCTCCTCCACCAGGGAGTCCATGTTCTCCAGAGTCTCTCTGCAAAGTTGATTGAATCACTTGGTATTCTGTACTAGAGGTTTAGACTTTATTGAAACTGGTAACCGCACACTTACGATGCTTTTGAGGGTTCACTCTGGTCTGTTGTATTGTCTGTAGATATAACAATTGTAGTCTCGGGTTTTGGAAGAGTGTCTAGAATAGTTAGATTCTGAGTTGTCTCGGCTGGTGTGACACTGGTTGTTGGATTGTTAGTTGTCTCGGCTGGTGTGACACTGGTTGTTGGATTGTTAGTTGTCTCGGCTGGTGTGACACTGGTTGTTGGATTGTTAGTTGTCTCGGCTGGTGTGACACTGGTTGTTGGATTGTTAGTTGTCTCGGCTGGTGTGACACTGGTTGTTGGATTGTTAGTTGTCTCGGCTGGTGTGACACTGGTTGTTGGATTGTTAGTTGTCTCGGCTGGTGTGACACTGGTTGTTGGATTGTTAGTTGTCTCGGCTGGTGTGACACTGGTTGTTGGATTGTTAGTTGTCTCGGTTGGTGTGAAACTGGTTGTTGGATTGTTAGTTGTCTCGGTTGGTGTGAAACTGGTTGTTGGATTGTTAGTTGTCTCGGTTGGTGTGACACTGGTTGTTGGATTGTCAGTGGTGGTTTGTGACACTGGTGTGACAGTAGTTGATCTTTCATCAATGCAGATGTCACAAATCCATTCACTCCCGTTCAAATACAGAACATATTTGCTTCCTTCTTGTGCTTCAACACAAAGAAATAAATAAGGAATGGATTTGAATTATACATCTGTGCAATTGTGCAATAATTGAAAGATTAAAGAAAGTGTTCTAATATGTCATATATCATAAGAAACACTGTCATTTCAGCATTATACAGTTGCATGTTCATCATATACACTCAGAAAAAAAGGTTCAATGTGGTTCTATATAGAACTCTAGGGTTCTTGACTCTTTAAAGAGCCCTTGATGTCAGAAAGGCATAATATGATCGCATAATATTGTTGTTTAATTGGTTAAATACATTTTTAATTGCACTAAACAATGTCAACTCCTCATGAATAAATTACTCATGCTTGTCAAAGCAAGTAGATTATATGTTTAAAAGCTCAAGGAACCCTAATATTAGCCTAATCTTAATCCTAATCCTAATCCTGATTTTTAACTGGAGAAAAGACATATGCTGTCCGTTTACATGTTGTAGGCCTACTTTATTTATTTTGATTGACTGAACTTTGATGGGTGTGTGAAACTGTAAGTAGTTCATAGACACAGACTCACCGCTGCATGAATCATTGCCATAAGTAGCATTTTTACATCTCTCTTCAGGATCAACCGGAGGGATTTCCAAACAACCTCAATAAACCATGACAACACATAATTGTATCAGACACAGTGTTATGATTTGTACATCTTTGTATACTATAAGAACAGCATGAAGGTATTAAAAGACAGGAATAAAACACTACAGAATGTCCGTGAATATCAATCACAAATGTTACAAGGCAACCAGTAGTGGTAACAGTCTCGAGTTTACCATAGTCAGAGATGGGCATAAATACATGGAAATGTATTTAAAATACAAATACAAAATACTGTGTGGAAAAATGTATTTAAATACAAAATACTGTGTGAAAAAATTTATTTAAATACAAATACAGTATTTTGTATTTTGAAAATACACAAAATACATGTGAAATTGGCCATCCAGTGCAGGGATAGGTCGCAGTGAGTGAAGAAACTACACAGGCCTACTGACTTTTCATTCCTAACCTCATCTCTTTCTTTCTTTCTTTCTTTCTTTCTTTCTTTCTTTCTTTCTTTCTTTCTTTCTTTCTTTCTTTCTTTCTTTCTTTCTTTCTTTCTTTCTTTCTTTCTTTCTTTCTTTCTTTCTTTCTTTCTTTCTGGCAATTACAAATAAAGTTATGCAAAATAGCAGCCATTTATATACTTATTTATTTCTGGTTACAATGTAGTCTATTACTTGTGGTGAACACTATTAAAAAATTCATACTGTATGTAAAACTGTGGGAACCTTTTCTGCTATCTAGCAAAGAATATGGATGGGCGATATGACCAAAATCTAAATTTTACTTCACAGTAACAATATCATGGTTTCACAATTCTCAATATCAGTTTTGATTCCACAGCATAAACTGAATTTCAAACTCTTTTGAGTTTTTTTTTTTTTTTTTTTTTTTTTTTGCAGGTAGTCCAATGCTTTTTAAGTATTTTTATGTTTATTTTATGTAAAGTTTATTTGTATCTATAAGTTTATTAAAATTAGAAAGTGTATCTAAAATGTAAAATTAGAATTCATTTAGATTCATTTGACACTATTTACCCCTTTTTTATTATTATTTTTTATGTACAATAAAACTAAAAGCTGAAGATGTTTGTGGAGTATCATTCATCATCAGAGTTTCTTTTCCACTCCAACGTTCCAATAATTCCTGCCCACAAAAAACTGCACGGATAAATTTGCTTACCCCACAAATAGGCCCATCTATGTAAACGATTTAGAAAAAGTTCCATCAATTCAAACTTTATATCATCGCTATGATATGTATAGTGTCATATCACCCAGCCCTAACATGCAGTGATGCTTTAAACACATTTGACAAGCTAGTCTAGACTGATTGGCTAACGCTATTTTCCCACTTGCCTGTGCTCTTTTATTCTTTCATGTTAACTGAAGTGAATAATGCACTATTTTAACTTTAATCAACAAGTAGAATTGATCATGACATTCTCACCTTATTCCAAAAAAAATCACTGATCCAATGCTGAGCAAGTGAATGTCTCTGAACTAGTTGATGCACAAAATCAATACCCTGATAAAGAGGTTGACTGGCAAAAAGTATTTTATGTATTTTGAAAATACAAAAATACTCATCTTAAATGTATTTAAATACAAAATACATTTGATTTTTTCCAAAGGCTTAAAAATACAAAATAGTATTTTGTATTTCAAATACGTATTTTAAATACATGTATCTGAAATACTGCCCATCCCTGACCGTAGTACCACCGAATGTACACAGGGCACCATAAATTACTGGAAAGTTGCATCACTAACGCTCCACTGTTTTCACCCTTATTGGTTGTTGCTCAGAAAAATCACTCTTCATTTGCATAAAGTTAAATGTATTGCAACGGTCACTGTCGATTGTTTCACCAGAAATCATGTGATCAAGTCACTTTGTTGCTGGCGGTGTGAACAGGGCTTACAGGGATAGTTACAGGGATGATTACTCATGATTTACTCCCCCTCAAGCCATCCTAGGTGTATATGACTTTCTTCTTTTAGACGAAACACAATCAGAGTTATATTAAAAAATATCCTGGTTCTTCCCAGCTTTACTGTATAATGGGAGTGAATGGTAACTTGAGAGCCCAAAAAAGCACATCCGTCCATCATTAAAATAATCCATACGGCCCCAGGGGTTAATAAAGGCCTTCTGAAGCCATGGGTTTTGCAAGAAAAATATCCATATTTATAACTTTATAAACTATAATCACTGGCCTCCAGTAACAGCCGTATGCAAGTCTAGTTCCGGCAGGAGAGTGACCTCTGACCCGACGCATGACGAATGACCTCTGACCCGACGCATGACCTCTGACCCGACACATGACCTCTGACCCGACACATGACCTCAGACCCGACACATAACGTATTGATGAACACGGAAGCACAGAGTATAGAGCAAAACAAAACACCGGTCATGAATTAGAAGTCTAAAACAAGAATTTTAAAGAGAAATGTGGGAGGAGCTTGAGTTTGTTTGAACCACGAGAGGTGTTGACTCTCACCTAAGCTTACGCTACTCCTACATCCTACGTCATTCATCGGGTCAGAGGTCATGCATTGGGTCAGAGGTCATGCTTCGGTGCAGAGGTCATGCATCGGGTCAGAGGTCATGCGTCGGGTCAGAGGTCATGCGTCAGAGGTCATGCGTCAGAGGTCATGTGTCGGGTCAGAGGTCACTCTTCCGCTGGAACTAGACTCGCATACGGCCGTTACCGGAAGCCAGTGATTATAGTTTATAAAGTTATAAATATGGATATTTTTCTTACAAAAATGCATGGCTTCGCTTCAGAAGGCCTTTATTAACCTGGAGTCGTATGGATTACTTGAGGGTGAGTAAATCATGGGGTGATTTTTGGATTTACTCTTTAGGCCGGGTAACCAAAGAGTTTCTGGTTCCCATTGACTTCCATAGTGTTTTTTGTTTTTTTGACTACGGAAGTCAATGAGGACCTGCAACTATTTGGTTACCAAAATTTTTGTTTACAACAGAAGAAAGAAACTCATACAGGTTTAGAACAACTTGAGTGAGTCAAAGATGACAGGATTCAGTTTTTTTTGGCTGAACTATCCCTTTAACAAAACATACTACAAGCAAGCAAATGAAGCCAGAGAAAGAATGCAACACATTAAATTGCATGTTGAACATTTTCTTTATACAACTGGTGCAAAGAAAACATTTAGCGTGTTGTATTCATATTCTAGGCACATCTGCTTTCTGTGGTAGCACCCCCCCCCCCCCCCCACCTCCACAATGGCTGCATAGGTGCACTGGAATAATCCTTCCTAAAACGCATTAAACTTTCGTTTACAAAGACGTGAAACTCACCGAGTGGTCAGGGGTGTTCACTGATATGCTCACCACAAAAATCGCTGCAAAAGATGCTTTCCAACAGGTTTTATTGTAGTTTTTCATCCAATACAAGTCAATGGAGTTGGACAAAAACTACGATAAAACCTGTTGGAAAGCATCTTTTGCAGCGATTTTTGTGTGAGCATATCAGTGAACACCCCTGACCACTCGGTGAGTTTCACGTCTTTGTAAACGAAAGTTTAATGCGTTTTAGGAAGGATTATTCCAGTGCACCTATGCAACCATTGTGGAGGTGGGGGGGGGGGGGTGCTACCACAGAAACCGAAAATTCTCGGGCCAGCAGCATTTGTCCAACTTTCAATCTTAACCATTGTATTTCATCAGAAACGATCTGAAAACAGGGCTTTAAGTGTAAAATACCGAACTTGTCCTTTAAGCATTTTAGAATGCCCCTATTTTTTGTTATTTATCGTTTATTTATTTATTATTATTATTTTGCCTATTTATCATGTCATTTAATTTTTTTCTATACATACCTTTCACAAAATTCCTTCAGTTCTCCCTGCAACATAGCCTACTTTGTTTTTATATGATTCTTATCTTGATATGTACGCTAATATATCCAAATATATACTGTGTCGTGTTGATAAAAAAAGAAAGGCTGCAAAAAGCATGGAATTTTGTGGTATTGTTTCTAAACCTAGTCTTAAAACTGGACTTTCCCATTGAAAGGACCATGTAAATTCTTGAACCAGTCTAACCTGCCTCATCGTAATATGTAGACCTGGACTTTAGACCGAATGAGGTTTCTGCTTTTATTTTTATGCAATTTCTATGCTTGTAGATAACCTTTTCAATGGAAAGCAAAGTGCAATGTATCCGATTGCTACAAAAAATAGGATTATACTGTAGAAAAGGGCAAAATATTACTTATGTTTGAGCTTTGATAATTTGCATTGCAGGTGGTGTTATTGGTTGTCGGGGTGTTGCTTGTACGGGTGTTAGTTGTCGGGGTGCCGTTGGTCTGACAAGTCACAGTATGATCTGGATCAAGGAGAAGGAAAGAGATAGAATTATTAAACTTGCTAAATATCACTAATCTAAACTAGTGTAAAATAGTCTGTGGTTGTACCATGACCTGCTGTTTCTCAAGAACTCATTACATACAGACTCCATTCAAATAATCTGATTTGTATATAGTTTTAGTCTTGCTTTTTTTCTATTTTAGCTTTGCATTGATTGATAGACGTCATAATGACTGACAGCAGTGATCGATCACTCATGAAAACACAGAAGTATACCTGTACTCATGCGGTGTTGTGTGTGTTACACTGTATCTGACGACACGCACCTGTTAAATTCAGGACCGCTGATGGCAGACATTTAGATTCATCTGGCAAAAACCACATTTTTATGTCTTTAACCGTCTCATTCATTCTGACTTTATATATACCCAAGTTGTTTGTTATGTTGAAAAGGTATTTTTCGCAGCGTCCTGGAAACAAGAACATTTGAACATTTGAACATTTTACATTTGTTGAAAAAAAAATTGGAACTCAAGAATGGTTTCCAAATAAAATATATGCAGGTATTACCCAAGTTAATCAAGTTAATCAATAACTAAAACTATTGTTTTCGTCAATTGATAAAATAAATATAATAATAATAAATAAATAAATAAATAAATAAATAAATAAATAAATATATATATAAAACAAAAAATAAAATATAAATATATATATATAAATAAAACTTAAAGAAAATTAAAAATTTTGCCTTGGCAACTAACTATCATAAAATAGGCCTAAGTTTAAGTTGAAGTTCTAAATATCTCAAATTCAGACAAATAATTGTAAATTAAACTTAAATATAAACTCTTAAAAATAACTAAAACTAATAAAAGTGACGAAATAACATAACAAAAGTATTAAAACTTACTACTTACAAATAGTATTAAAAAGTATTAAAACTTACAAATTAAACCAAATTTGAAATGCAAACTGAAAATATAAAAACAAAAGCTAATTCAAAATATGAATAAAATTTATAACAGTATATAATACAAAATTAACACCGTTACCCAGGGAACTGGTGTTCGTTTTGACGGTCATTATGCAAAAATCCCCTATCAGCATTTCACAAGCTGATGGACATACCAGGTTTATAGCTGGAATAAAAAGGCATTATCTCTATGAATATGTCAGTTGTTGTCACAAGCACTTTCAGAAAATAAATATGCAGTTTATTTCACATCTACCTGCGCAAGTTGATCTATTTGCGTGTGCATCTGTCAAATTTTCACCAATAATCATTATTTTCGAGCTGGCTGCACAAACAAACACAACATAATGAGGCTATGTGCATTGAACAACATATTCACTGGCATTATAGACTTTTTATTTGAAGTTTAAAGCAACATACTTATCTGGCGTGAAGCGCAACAGACGATCATCAGCCACAGCAAATTCTGCTTTTCCCGAGACATAATTCCCCAAAACAGCCTGAGAGAGACACAAGCTGAATTTTCTTTTCTACAGATATTGGTAGTAAATCTTAAATCTTAAAGCACTTTATATTTACATTCTTGAGATGAAAAGTCCACAGTCCAAGAGGAGAGAGAGTTTCATCCGTTCACATATGAAGCCGTATGATTATGATCCGCTGCTCAGAGCCGCTGGAACAATGACATAGTTACTTTGCAAACATGCAAATCATGTTATTTTGGGCTTTAACTGTGAATGTCAATATACTTTTACATTTAGGTTCAGTTTATCATGTCATATTTATTCACAGAGAACTATATAAATATAAAATATACTTTAATACACTACTGGTCTAAAGTTTTAGATTGGTAAGATTTTAATGTTTTTAAAAGAAGTCTCTTCTGCTCACCAAGGCTGCATTTATTTGATAAAAAACAATAAAATAAAAATAAAAAACAGTAATATTGTGAAATATTATGACAATTTAAAATGATTGTTTTCTATTTTAATATATTTTACATTTTAATTTATTCCTGTGATCAAAGCTGAATTTTCAGCATCATTACTCCAGTCTTCAGTGTCACATGATCCTTCAGAAATCATTCTAATATGAGGATTTGATGCTCAAAAAAACATTCATTATTATTTTCAATGTTGTGTACAATTTTTAAAAAAATGTCTTTGATGAATAGAAAGTTCAAAAGAACAGCATTTATTTAAAATAGAATATTTTCTAACATTATAAATGTCTTTACTGTAACTTTTGATCAGTTTAACTCATCCTTGCTGAATAAAAGTATTGATTTATTTTATTTCTTTCCCCCAAAATAAAATTAAAATTCTTACTGACCCCAAACTTTTGAACGGTAGTGTTTAATGTTACAAAAGCTGTAGATTTCAGATAAATGCTGTTCTTTTGAACTTTCTATTCATCATAGCATCATGAAATAAAAATGTAAAAAACTGTTTTCAACACTGATAATAATCATAAATGTTTCTTGATCTTCAAATCATCATATTAGAATGATTTGTGAAGGATCATGTGACACTGAAGACTGGAGTAATGATGCTGAAAATACAGCTTTGATCACAGGAATAAATCACACTTAACTATATATTCACATAGAAAACAGATGATTTAAATTGTAATAATATTTCACAATATTTTTTAATCAAATAAATGCAGCCTAAGATTTTAAACATTCAAAATCTTACCGATCTAAAACTTTTGACCGGTAGTGTATGTAAATACTATATAGCCTAAAACTAAATAAATACTTATACTAAATACAAATAAATAATATATTTAATAATAATAGCAATCTTGATATCATGTATCATAAGATTCAAATTAATTCTTTGAAAGAACAAAACAATGCGTTCTTTGTAAAGTGCGTTTTCCACAGTAAATTATACTTGGTTTTTTTTGTTTTTTTGTCACGCAGTGAATGACATTCAGACATTTATCAGTTTGACTAGTGTGATGTTTTTTGAGAGCCACTGAAAGTCATGATGATGAATAATCTTTCTAGATCTATTATCTTTTTAGAGCCTGTGGGGGCAAACAAAATAAGAGACAAACATTTCCAATAGTCTTTGATGAGGTTTATTTTCTTGCAAGAAAAGTTCAGCAGTCACACAGTCACACATCCTTTCTCCTTTATAGTCTTGACTCCCAGAATGTTATCTTTCTAGGCCAATGATGGGATTTTCAACCATACGTGGAACATTCTTAGACTTGTTCATCATATTGTCTCCTTGAGTGGAGGCCCTCCTGTCACGTACCAACACTCTTTACCATTCCAATACTATTCCATGTTAGAATAAGGTTTGTGTGTGCTCTTTTACTGTCATATGATGGTCACACACTTCTTAAAGAAAAAATGTCTTCCACAAGCTGCTTTACAGTATAATTTAATTCCATTTGCATCATTGTTATCACTGTAAAGCTGCTGTACAACAAAACACTTTATATATAGAAAAAAGGGACTTAAAGGGACTGTTTTTTGTTGTTGTTTAAAACAATCTTTATAAAGTGCTATAGAACTAACGGTGATTTCAGAATGATGAAGAATGAGATAAAATTTTAAATAAAAAACCGAGCATATGCGGGTATTTTGTGTATTTTAATCAACCAAATATGTATCTATATCTGTTTATGATTTACCTTGAAATGATAAATCTAATGAGCATGCAAATATCTGACGTGTGGACTTCAGTTTCATCCTGAAGATGCAAATTTGTTCTCTAAAAAGAGGTTCAGTATAGTTTGTCTCTCTGATATACTCATGCTCAAACACAAGACAGCAGGATGATTATAACATTAATAAATCTAACATAACTAATATTCAGCACAATTCAATTCTCCCACAATAACAGTATTTTAGTAACAATCAACAGGTATGCGTTAACTATTTCCACCGAGTGCAGTCGTAGTTTTATGTAGAAACATCATTTTAAATGATTCTCCCCTTCAAAATGGACATTTATCTTGTTGTTTTTAGGCCTGATTAGGTGGGAATATTATAAAACTCTGCACTGATTGCTAATATCTCAAAGATGTTTGAGCCAAAAATCTTTCAATTGGACTAATATAACAGCATATGTCTTTAGTAGCCTAATGTTTGTGAGAATAAATATTATTATACTACAGGGCTGTTGAATGCTTGAATCTGATTGGTTGATTAACGTTCTAAGGTTCTTATTTTTAGTGAAACATATGGCTAAAGTAGTTCCCTTTCAGTGCGGTCATGTTCGACGTAGTCCTACATTTTCAAAGAAAGAGTTCCTGGGTCCCAAGAGCGCCAGACTGGCGGTGTGCGACCCTGTAAAGCCTTGCACCCCTCACCCAACTGTTGTATCGCCAGCCGGCTGTTGAGGACCCGGTCACACCTTCTCACACACTCTCTGCCGTTATGTAGAGACAGGTAAGTGTTGCACCACACACTCGGGCCGCCTTCGGGCCTTCCGAGCCGGGTCCCTGTCCTCTACCTCGCTGCCTCACCCCGAGTACGTCTGTGGTCCCCTTGGTCCCCCTGAGCCGGTTCGTTGAAGCACTAGAAAGTTCTCTCAACCGATCCAGCTGGTTCCTCCATACCAGCAGACTCGCCCGGCGTCCGCCCATGCTCAGCGCTATTTGTTACACTTCGGTGTTCACCGAATGTGCATCTGTCATGCCATCGCATTCCTACAGATAGGTCGGCTTCCTCCACATGAAGATCGCTTCAGTATTGTCTTCGTGGCCGAGTCCCGAGGAGCAGCACGCTCCGTGTGACAAACACCCGGCCTCCCGACAAACTCTCAGCCGTGTTCAGACCTTTTGTTTCTCCGGGCCAGACTCCCCTAGAACAAGTATTTGCTAACACCAGCTGAGGGGGCCACGTATAACGGGCATGCAGTAACAGGGGTCTGGGCGAGCCTCCAACTCCATTGGCATCCATTGCCTCGAGTTGCTAGCAGTATATCTTGCTTGATGCCTCTGCTCAGTACAGCGCTACGCTTCCCTCGCATGTCGCAACTCGCCCGCCACCGCCTCCTCCTATGGAGTCAGAAGCTTCTGAGGTCGCTTCATCCACTTTAAGTTCAGGCCTGCTCAATCGTGCCGCCGACGAGGCCACAGCTTGTGGCCGAGGAGAGTGGAGACTCCAGCTGTTCTGGGATCACCTCGGGGTCGCAGTTACATCTGTTTGCCTCTCCGAACTCGTCCCATTGCCATTTGTGTACTCCGCGATCCTCGGCACGGAGACACTGGCATACAGCTGGCCCCGGGGCCTACACAAAAATGCATTTTCCCAGTGAGCCTTCTTGCACAACACTGTGCTAAGGAGAAGGAGCAGGTCTTCTTAGTTGCCCCTTAATGGCCCAACTGGACCTTGTTCCCCCGAACTTACGCTCCTCTCGACAGCCCCTTCCTGACCCATTCCTCTGAGACATCTCAGGGACAGGACACTGTTGGCCACCCGCGCCAGACCTCTGGAAACTCCATGTCTCGATGCAGAGGTTCAGGTATCTATCTCAAAATGATCATAGATACCATCACTTCTGCGAGAGCACCCTCTAAAAAAAAGTGAGGCTTGCTTACGACCTGAAGTGGAACCTGTTCGTTGAGTGGTTTTCTTCTCACGAAAAGACCCCCGAAGGTGTTCGATCACTTCTGTGCTTTCTTTCCTGCAAGATGGGTCGGAGCGAGGGTTGTCTCCCTCCGCCCTCAAAATGTATGTTGCCTTTATATTAACGCACATCATGATGCAGTGGATCCGCCCACTCCTCCTCCTCCTGTCCTGCAGTGAGGGATCTGATCGTGCTCTCATTGGTTGTTTGCTCTAGGCTCCGCCCACTCCTCCTCCTCCTGTCCTGCAGTGAGGGATCTGATCGTGCTCTCATTGGTTGTTTGCTCTAGGCTCCGCCCACTCCTCCTCCTCCTGCACCAATGAAAGCAGCTCCTGTAGAGTAGTGTTTTTTTATTTATCTATAAAAAAAATGCATTTAAAAATACAGAAATAAAATTACAAATGAAAACAAAAAGGATTCTGGACCTGTAAAGTATTTTCCCCTGTAAAATATCTTTTTTTTTAAAGGTTCCTTAAAACAACATTTATTAATATTAATACTTGTTTTCAGGCCATATATCTTTTAATTTACAGAGCTCCAAAGTTATAACTGTAGTACCACCAGAAACATTACAAACACACTGACATGAAGCAGGATTCACTGTAAAGAGCAACAGTTGAGTAACAGCGCCCTCTAGTGTCACTGTACAGTCATTTCCCTTTAAAGGATTCTAGTGTTGGACCTTCAAATCCATATAACTCAAAATAAATACTTCCTTAATGACATCATCCTCCATGAAGTGACATCATTATGGAGGGAAAACAGCAGTACAAGCTTTTTTTTTCTTTTTCTTTTCTTTTTCTTTTTCTTTTTCAGAACTTTATAGATACACACATGTACACGATCAGGGAAATGAAGCGTGGTTGTGTCTCTTTCAATTAACGATAAATCCAACAAAAACAATTTGCGTACAACAAAAAATATATAATTACTCTGAAAAGAAAAAGAAAAGAAAAGCACAATTATAAGGTTCAGTCATATCTTTGAATAAGTCGTCATAATGCATCAAAAGTGTTGCACTTTTTTTGTTATTTATAAGTCTAAGGGATTAAATAAAATAATTAAATTCAGCAAGAAAAAGAGGAAAGCGTGAAGGAGACTTAAGCCGTTTTTGCTTGTGAATGAAGAATTTTGAGTTTAACATGTTCAAGGGACAGCAGCTTTGGGTTTTCATAATAAAAGATAACTTCTTTAAGAATGAGGCGTGGGTCACATCAGTGGGGCTAAAAACATAAGTACTAAAATCAGCCCAAGATTTATTGGTTATACTACAATTACTAAATAAATGCGCCGCTGTTTCTTCAACAACACCACAAACAGAGCAAGTTTCATCAATGTTTAGAAATGGACGAGTGAACAGGAACAGCAGATCAAGCATCAGTGAGTGTGTGTGTGTGTGTGTGTGTGTGTGTGTGTGTGTGTGGGAGGGGGGGGATTCTGTGACGTTCTGTGGTTTTAGTCGGTTTATCTCTGTAAAACGTTCATCCTGCTTGATCAAATTACACAAATCAGTTTGATGATATCAACATTTCACAACATGGTGAAATATAACCTAGCTCTTTATTTAATACTTATCATTGTGTGAGGAAGTGTCTGAGTATAGATTTCTGAATGTATTTTATTGTTTATAGACATGTTTCCATAAGTTACAAGTTACACACACACGCATATATTAGTGTGTTAGTTTATTTTAAAGCATTAAAAGCATCATAAAGTGTGTAATAACCCTGAGAAGAATCTGCCGTTGCTGTTAAATGTGTGTGATCTCATTAAAGTGATTAAACTGCACAGAGAAACATCAGGATGGATATGAACGACTTCACATTAAACAGCGAATCGATGGAGGCTTGTATCGAGCGGCGCTGGTTTCGTTAATGCGCTGCTGTCTGTTATTCACTAATTACCGTGTGTGTCTGTGATTATTGGTCCATGAAGCCGACATGGGCATCATTTCATTATAGGATTTGAGGGAAAATCAATTTTGAACCTAGACTTCTTTTATGTAAAGTATAATGTCTACTTTTTATATCAGTTTAATGATGATGATAAATGTCTAAAGCGTGCGTGTGTGTGTGTGTGTGTGTGTGTGTGTGTGTAAGAGTAAGTGTCTGTGTGTGTGTGTGTGTGTGTGTGTGTGTGTGTGTGTGTGTGTGTGTGTGTTGTTTAATGATGATGATAATGTCTAAAGCGTGTGTGTGTGTGTGTGTGTGTGTGTGTGTGTGTGTGTGTGTGTGTGTGTTGTTTAATGATGATGATAATGTCTAAAGCGTGTGTGTGTGTGTGTGTGTGTGTGTGTGTGTGTGTGTGTGTGTGTGTGTGTGTGTGTGTGTGTGTGTGTGTGTGTGTGTGTGTGTGTGTGTGTGTGTGTGTGTGTGTGTCCAGTGCAGGTTTCTACATGCCCATAGAGCAGCTGTCTGTATGAATGGAAACAGGGTCAGACCTGTCAATCAACATTCAACAGCTGTGTGTGTGTGAGTGTGAGAATGTGTTTTAATTAGTGTATGATAATGTACAGACTGACTTTATATTGCTAAATAAACTAAACTAAATAAACCAGGAACAACCTCAAACAAAGAGTTTATGATCTGCAATAATGATCAAACAGCATTTTTATGCATTTCTACTTAGCAAATAAATAAATGGACATGTATTGTTGTTGTTGTTGTTGTGTTTGGACTAAAGCGTCTGCCAAGGCATCGATACAATCATGAGGAGACAGAGACACACAACTGTTCAAAAGATTAGGGTTGGTAAGATTTTTTAATGTTTTTGAGTCTCTTCTGCTCATCAAGGCTGTGTTTATTTGATTAAAAATACAGTAAAAACAGTGAAATATTATTGTAATGTAAATCATCTGTTGTCTATGTGAATATATAGTACATTTATAGTGTAATTTATTCCTGTGATCAAAGCTGAATGTTCAGCATCATTACTCCAGTCTTCAGTGTCACATCATGATCCTTCACAAATCATTCTAATATGAGGATTTGAAGATCAAGAAACATTTATGAAAATTGTGATGCATTTTATTCTTCAGGATTGTTTGATGAATAGAAAGTTCAAAAGAACTGCATTTATTTGACACTGGAATCTTTTGTAACATTATAAAATGTCACGTTTGATCAATGAAATGGTGCAGGTATTGAACTGAACATGGAAACAGAACCAATGCCAATCATTCATCAGCAGCCGGTTAATCACAGCGACACTGAATCATTCAGGGCTGACACTAAGTGTGTGTGTGATGTACAGTAAGTGTGTGTGATGTACAGTAAGTGTGTGTGATGTAGAGTATGAGCAGCTGTGAGCTGTAGTTCTGCCAGTGCTAAAGACATCAGTGGCCCGATAGAGATCACATGATGGATGGGAATGATCGTCCTGACGTCACTGTGTTAAAGCCCTCCGTAAAACCTGATCAAATAATGTCTTTTTACAGCTAAAGGACAATTAATCCTGGAGGAAAACCTGGTGAATTTTTCCTGCATTTAATTTGGAACCTGTTCAGTTTTTTTCTCTTTGCTTTCTCTTTTACTTTTTTTATTAAAGTAGCTTTTATATATACATTAATGCATTTGGCAGACTTTTTTTTTTTTTTTTCAAAGGGACTTAATTTTCATTGAAGCCACACATTTTAAAATATGTATTAATTTATTATTTATTGGTATTTTTTATATTTATTTATTTGTGTGTATTTGTTTATTTAATCATTTTATATTTGTATTTATTTGTTTATTTATTTATATTTTATTTGTTTAAGTTTATTTAAATGTATGTTAGTCAATTATTATTAATGTTTCAATTTATTTATTTATTTGTATTTGTTATTTATATTTTATTTACTTGTTTATTTATATTTGTTTGTTCATTTTATTTTTTATTTTATTAGTTTTATTTATTTAAAAAAATATTTATTTGTTTGCATTGTTGGTTTTATTTTCATATTTATTTATTTATTTATATGTATTTGTTTATTTAATAATTGTATATTTGTATTTATTTATTTATTTATATTTTATTTGTTTAAGTTTATTTAAATTTATGTTAGTCAATTATTATTACTATTTCAATTTATTTATTTATTTGTATTTATTATTTATATTTTATTTTCTTGTTTATTTATATTTGTTTGTTCATTTTTTTAATCAGTTTTATTTATTTAAAAAAGGATTTATTTATTTGCATTGTTGGTTTTATTTTCTCTTTTTTTTATTTGATTTATTTATTGGTATTTAAATTAATTATTTTGTCTATTTTTATTTATTTGACCACATATTTGTTTATTTTAATCTCTTTTTATTACCATTTTGTTTTAATTCGTGTATTCCTTTGACATTTAAACCATAACTCTAAACCGTTTTGCTCTACCTTGAGCTGCAGGAACACAGATGAAGACACAAGCATGTGAAGATATGTGTGTTAATGCATGTTGATATGGATGTCCTCCGTATGCCATCTCAGATTGATCCGTATATCAGTCATTAATGCTGATATAAATCTGAGCGAGTCTCCCACACGAGCGGATTGAGGCCACGAGAACCAGAGAAAACGAGTAAACATAATTTATGACCCCAGGAGCTTTTAAATGGCCAAAACAAAGCAGCCGCTCATGTTTCTGCCATTAATATTTGATTGGTTTTCTTTTACAAGGTCACAGGGTGGCACTTTACACTGGACATCGGCCACAAACAAACAAACAGCCAGAAAATGACCAATAACTCCATATTCATAAGCACACAGAGATGATCGAAGAGTTCGGAGAGTTTGACTCGTCACAGAAGACACGAGTGCATGAAACTCACGTTTACATGTAAAGAATAAGAAGGTCATGTGACCAATGGAAAAACCCCGAGCGAGTCTCAGCTGTGGATTGTTTTTACTGATGTTATCCAGGGAGGATCCCCGTGTGATCTGTGGTTTGATTAGTGCTGGTTTTCTTTTAAAAGCTGAGCTACATCTGTTCAGACACAAACTAGTGTGAATGAAACTGATCCACGACCAAACACAGTCAGATTTACCTCAAATGATAGTTAATAATGAGACTCGTGTTCAAATGTCCAACACAATCTTGACCTCCTTTCACTGTTTGTGTCCAGGATTAAAGCGTGTGATGTTTGAGTCTCTTCCAGGAGTCCAGGCTCTGAATGAACAGAAGAAATGACTCCAGTAAATCTGCTTTACAAACTGTTTCTGTATAGACACAAACCAACATTATATTTACTATTAATGTCCTCCAAAAAATAAACCCTTTGACCTCTACTGGGGCATGTTGTCACAGGGGGCAAGACACTGATTTGAGAATTTATTTTGTTTGAAGTAAAAATCTATATCTATATGACGTCCAAAAACTAAAAACATTAAAAACAAATTGTTACTTGAAGTAAAATAAATGTTAACTGAGTTTGTTTGTTTGTTTGTTTATCTATTTATGCATGATTTCAGCAAGTTGCCAAGAATTTTTATTAAAATTTTCACTTAGTTTTACACGATGTACTAAAGTAACTAAAACTGAAATAAAAATTAATAAAAACTCCCTAGACATGTTTAAAAAACAACAAAAAACCCTTAGAAAACTTTGAAAACACACAATGAAATTTCTAGAAAATCGAATGAAAATGGATGATAAATAAACCAATTTAATATGTTAATAAAAACATAATAGTATTTCAGTCATAACAAAATCTTACAAAATCCGACTTAATGAAAATTATTATAACTATGTTGACATATTAAAAAAAACTAATATAATTTAAAAAACGTAACAAAATTAATAAAACTTGAAATGAAGAAAAAAAAGTATATATTAAACAATTCGTTTTTTAAATTTGATTAAATATTATATTTTATTCAAAATATTAATAACTATAATAGTATCTCAGTCATACTAAAATAACACATGATATTATGAATCCTGACTTAATAAAACCATATAGACTTATTAAAAATCTAATAAAATTAGAAAAACTTTTTTTAATAAAAGCTAAAACTTAAACTGCAATTAAAATGAAAATATAAAAATACGAATATTACATAATAGTTTACGAAAATATATTTTAAAACGTATTAAAATCTATAATAGTGTCCCAGTCATGCTAAAATAACACAGTATATTATGAAATAATCAGTTTAACTTTATTTTAAGGTGTCATTTTTATAGTGTAATTATATAAGTACTGAGTAATAATAATTAACTATATGTACTTACTATAGGGTTAGGGTAGGATTAGGATTTGGTTGAGGGTTATTTGCATGTAATTATGCATAATTTACTGTTATTACTATGTTAAGAACATGTAACAAGGACACTGTAAAATAAAGTGTTATCAAATAATCAAAATGACACTTAACACACAACAAAATTTAAATTAAAATGGAAAATATAAAAATGAAAACATTCCAAGTATTAATAAAAGCTACAATGCATATGAATGATAATCTGTGTGAG